>CM060956.1:77504753-77614753 GCA_030765055.1 Mantis religiosa
AATAATAATTATTATTATTATTATTATTATTATTATTACTACTAAAGTATTATTATTTGCATCAATTGTCATTTTAGTTGTGTAGTACTGATCTACATGATTATTTTTAAGTGGTAAAATGTTCTGAGGGTTTCGAAAAGGAATAGTTTCATGAAATGTCAATAGTGTAGTTCATAGTTAATTAAAAAACAAAGCTACAGTAGAACTTCGTTTAACTGAATCAACTGAGAACCTGCTCCAATCTGAGTTAACGAAAATGCGGGTTGTATGGAGAATGACGTGTATATATATTAAAACAAACGTGTACATCACCGATCGGCACATTTGCATGTAAGAAACATACACTATATATGCTATGTATTTTCACTGAATACAATATAGCTAGCTACAAGCAAGCCAGTAGTAAGACTGTCAGTGAGTTTCTACTGTCTTAATTTCAAGTATCGCTTAAGAACAACATGATGCACTTTAACATTAGAATTTCATTTGGCTCCATTTCGGCTTGACTCGAAATAAAGCATCAATTATCTCTATATTTGTAACTGCTTGTCCGTGGGTCATAACCACAGCTGGTTCACCAACCCTCTGTGAACATGAATACTCCTTATTTTCATTTTCAGTAACACTGCCTGTTGCATTAATGCATTTCTCTGTAATTGGTTTAACCTCTATCATTGTCGACGTGTTCTTCATCAACGTTAGAACAGGCATCCATATTTCTAAACGTGTCCATAAAATGTTTTTCTACACCTAGTTTATCTTCTTCAATCTACTTTTCTGGCAAGTCACACACACACACACACACACACACACACACACACACACACACACACACACACACACACACACACACACACACACACACACACACACACACACACACACAAAACACAAACACACAGAGCAATCCTTAACTTTTTCCATGACTATCAAAGTTTCTCTTCCAAGCTCGTCCCAAGCAGGTAAGTGCAATGAATTCATCCACTGACAAGAGAATTTGAGTAATGTGCATACTGAGAATAATACTTTATCATCTGTAAAACAAGTCTGTATTGGCTAGGTTAATTACATCCCCCGAATTTCCTGTCCCACCATTTCATCTCCTTTATCATTTCACATCATCTCTCATCTGGTGGTCTCTTTCAGGGTAGAAGTGTCAGCGGGTGTCTCGGCAGTGCATGACAGGATAATATGATCTGAGGAAAACTACTTACTCCTCCGGTAGGTCAGTTGCCGGTTTCCGCTCCTCTGCTTGGACCATTTCGGGACCGTCAGCCAGGCTCGGCTGCTGGGCTCGTTGCCATCCTGCTGTGGTGGAGTGTAACCATTGTCCTGGCCTATTGAGGGAAATCTCTATTCAAGTAAACTGTAGGGACCGTGCCCTCTGCCCTGTCATGGCTCCTTGGGTCGGCCGCCCTCTGTCTCCTTCGCCTCATTGTTCCTCCCGGGGATGCTCCCACTCATAATTGTTAATGGCAATGGAGGCTTCATACTCACTTCATGCGTTGAACTCCTTGCATTAACATTACTGTTTCTATATGAAGTGGACCCCATACACAACATTTTACATTGATCCCTCCTTGGTGGCGTGGCCTCAAGTTCAAGAGGTCCCGAGTTCGAATCTCGGTCAGGATGAGTTACCTGGATAAGGTCCTTTTCCGGGGTTTTACATTATCCTGAAAGATGTCGGGTAACTCTAAGCTCTATGAACTCTGGGCTCATTTGAACACCATTTCATCCATTCCATTCATCATCCAATGTGACATAACATTGGAGAAAATAAATTATAATTATATAAACGTTCAAACTATTCTCTCGCCAAGTGAAATGTATATCTTGTATATCCATTATTTCCAGGAAACTTCCTCAGAAATCCTCTTCATTTTGAATTTCTTTTGCACAACAATAAATCATAACAGATAGAAAAAATGTTATTACACAATGAACGTATATCTCGTTAGAAATGCAGTTTGTCACATACTTTATGTGTGTAGAGGACCCTTTCCGAGATATTTCTTGTGATCTGTTTGAATTTTCCTATTCTTATACTTTTCTAAAATGGAAAGTTGTTATTATTTCTACACAGGTAATGAAAATTGAATGAAAAAGTGGTCATATAGCAACAAAATCTTTTAAAGATTTAACAATCGGTTACTCTAATGTCCTGTTTCCATAGTAACTACCTATAAAGAAGTATGTAACGAATGAGATCACTTCTACTTACCCAGATGTTCCCTTTCCATATTAGTATACTCAGTGGGGAAACGAGTGTAGTTCACCCGAAGTTCAAGTGGCCTCGCCGTGGCTCGGTGGTTAGACCCTTGGCCCTCACCAAGGCTGCCCGGGTTCTATCCCAGGCGACCGCAAAATGAGATTTGTGGTGGACAACATGGCGTTGGGGCGGATTTTCTCCGGAACATCCGGTTTCCCCCTCCATCTCATTCCACCGGTGCTCCATCTTCATCTTATGTATCATCACTGTCACCGCTTGCAGTGCCATATGTAGTAAAAGCGGGCGTTAAACACTACACATTACATTTCATTTCGAAGTTCAATTCGAACTTTCATCACAAAAATGTTTTAAGGCCCGAATAGTCCACCACTCCAAAAGCATATTCAGAGAACGTCTATCTGAGTGTGTTTGTGAATTAAAGGTGAAAAGTCGGTTAATTGCCAAAATTTCCTTAATATTGAGCATTTTTAAAATACTTTAATTTTCTGTAAATGGAGTACACATATCTATTAAAACGCATAAAAAGTAAAATGCATGTCTTCAATTTTTTTTATCTTCAGTCAGAAATAAATTTATATAACCTTAAATTGCTGGTGAACATTAGGAAGTAAACGAAAACGTACTAGATATAAGATAAATCCCTTTAAAGCGCACAATTTATTTAAGACTTATGGCGTAAGCCATTTTTGTGATATTGATTGTTCCTTGTTTTAATGGTTCAAATCATTCTCAGCCTTCTCTTAAATCTAAAAATTCTAGAAACATTTAAGTGAAGAGATGCGGAAACAATAAATCTTCTTAATAATTACCTGTACATGCAATAATATATGAAAGTGGATATAGGAAGCTACTTGGAATGTAACATTAAATTTATAAAAGGAATAATAAAGGTGTAATTTTGTGAACTCTTAAATGAAATGTTCGAAAAGTACCAGTCTATATGTATTACCTTATCCCAAACCATCCTCAGTATGGAAATATTTTTGAAACGATTTTATTTTCTCTAAAGTTTCAGTAACAAGTTTTGCCAAAGTAAGACGTTCAAATTAAAACATGATATGTAATTTAACATTTGTCTGACAACTTGCTCATTCTGAAAAAAATCGGATAAATTTATTTAAGAGGTAAGCCAAAGATTATTACACTTAAAACAAATATCCATATAGAGACTCAAATTTATATGATGTAATGGAAATTAATTGTTCTTTCATATTAGCCGCGTGTAGGTATGAGCAGACTGAAAAGTTCAATGCCATAGCCGAGATTAAAACCAGGAATATGCCGGTCTACGTCCGGCCGCTCCTGACCACTGAGCTTCTATGGCCAACATACCAGCGTGACATTAGTTTCTCCAGTTGACTGGTATTTTTCCCGGTAAACCACTAGGAGTTCTCAAAAACATATGAGACAACTATCTTAACAGCGAGTTACTGTGCTACAAGTAGCTTAGAACCCGGGCACTTAATTTTTTTAGTGTGATTCTGCTTTTCCATATTTCGGCCTACACACGGCTAGTGTGAAATAACAATGAATTTCAATTAATTGACCTAATAGTGGTCCGGACTATAAAGCCTGGGCCTTACAACATAATAAGTCATTAAGGAAGTTGTCTCATATATTTATGAGAACTCTTAATGGTTCACCGGGGAAGCACGATTCAGATGGAGAATTTAATGTCATGTTGACATATTGGCCATGATAGCGCAATGGTTAACAGCAGCCGTACGGAGGCCTAAAAATCCGTGGTTCATATCCCGGCAATGGCATTGAATTGTTCAGTATTACTCTAACTTTCCATTACATGAAACAACTCCTTTTTTTTTTTTTTTTTTTTTTTGTATTAACCATTTTAAGATATCCGTTGTCATTATTACCCGTTATCTCTCTCATACGCTCACACTGAATCCCGCGTATGTATGGCATGTAGTGGAATGTCTGCCTCACATTCAAGAGTTCCGGAGTTCGAATCTCTGTCTGCCTCACATTCAAGAGTTCCGGAGTTCGAATCTCGGTCAGAGTGAGCTATCTGATTTAAGGATTTTTCAGGAGTTTCCCTTATCTTGAAAAATGAATGTCGGTTAACTGTAAGCCATAAGCTTGGAAGACCTAAATTAGGGGAAAAGAACACCGAAAGAATAAATTTAAGAAGGCTGGCTCCGTAGCTCAGTCGTTAGGGGTCCCAGGTTCGATTCCCGGCTGGGGGTGGGGATATTTCTCCGTCCAGGATAATTCCTTATCTCACCCAGAGTCGAGAAGTATGAATGAGAGTGCGAATGTGTGCGTGATGTAATGATAAAAACCAACCGAACAAGAGTTAACACCTTCGATATGTCTCCAAAGGAGAACAGCCGCCAATATGACCATTGCAGTTAAAGACAGAAAAGAAACTTTCCAAGGCTAATATAGGGTACCTCTTTAGCATTTATTAGCTAAGGTGTTGAAGAAAATCTGGAAACCTGAGTTTTAAGAATAAAGAGAGAGAGAGAGAGAGAGAGAGAGAGAGAGAGAGAGAGAGAGAGAGAGAGGAAGAGAGAGGGAGAGAGAGAGGAGGTGTAGGTTATCCTAACCGAGATTTGATTTCGGGATTTTTGAAATGAGACAGACCTCATACTACTGGGATAAGCTCACTTCTATTCCTAATTAGGCGTTAAGAGACAATTTTGTTTTGTTTAAACATATTAGAATTAAGTGTATGACAATTTTGTTGCATTTAAATTTAAATTTTATTCGTGGCTCATATTCGCTGGCTACGTATCAGGTAAAGCAATGTTCGTTTTTGAAAAGCACCTTTAAATGTAATATTCATATGTAGGGGTATGAAATACAATATTGCTCTACTGCATTTGTTTTTATGAGCTCGATTTCATCACTCTCATAACACACTGGAATGGGACGCTTGGAAATAATAAATCTGTTTTTGTTTCAATGTAGAGAGTTTGATAAATTTATCACATATCTTTATAGGTAGAATTTATTTAGTTATTGGGAGGAATTGGATCTGTTATCAGTAAGATTATTCAGAGGGAGCCTGATTTGCAGTTTAGAGAACCTAATTTTCACTTAAGCTACCCACTCTCTCCATTTGAAAAAGATGGTGCACATTTCCTCAGTTCTTAAGCTTGATGACACTGCATTGCCAAGGGAGAATTTAGAGCGTCAATGTGTAAGGCTCTGTTTGGGGAAACCAGGACTCCATTCCTTTCGATCGCCTATACGGACCTTGGGTTTTTGTGGGTTTGCTCGGTAGAGGAAGAAATGTATTCGGTCCAAATTATCAGTGATAGGATTTCACGGAAAGTAAATTTTCAGCTTAATTAAAAGTAAAAGCGATATTAGTTTTCGAAGTAGTACAATTTTATATTTTCCCAAATGCAAAAGTGTCATTTAAGAAAAAATGCACTAAGATATGCTACTGTTCTTTTATCTTTTTTTTTTTTTTTTGCAATAACTTGTTAATATGATTATAGAACAACAATTTACTCCTCAAAATACATTTATTTATAAACTCTGTAGAGATGAACTCCAGACCTCGCAGAAAACGCCCACAGGGTGGTAGTCATGGTAAGGCTAAACGTTTGGCTCTGACCAACACTAAAACCGACGAGGGCCCTTTGCGGGAAGATTTTCGCTCAGGTGAACCATCTGAGGCTGAGCACTCAGATTGCATCTGCGACGTCTGTATCGTAAATTTTGGCTCTGAAGGAACATGGTCCATTCCCATTCAACCTCTAGGATGGAGGAGGATGAGCATAGCTCGTCAGATGTTTCCACATACGTAGACGAAGTTGAATTCACAGAAGTAGTTAACTGCCGTACAGGAAGGCGCATACCAACTATGTCGACGAAAGGACCTTCAGACAGCAGGCATGTACCAGCTAGACGGCACTTCCACCTTTAACAGTGGACGACCTTAACTTCTCCGACGTACACACGATGTTTAACCTTGACATTCCGATATCCACTGGTGAACTACTCCACTGCACTGCTCATACTGTTTGCAGACTCATCGCTACGGAGCTGGAACGTAGTGCACTGCTTGCAGAGCGACGCAATTCCATGTTCTGAACTGTGTACTACACTGCATTCAAAGTGAATTTCGCATCGCCTTTTATTTTCTGCTGGGCACGGCGAGGAAGTTCTGGATGTTGAATGCTCTTGAATTCCGTTATTCGAACATTCGAGAACTCATCTGCACGGTAACAATGTGGCTGGCTTCATGATGGGACCTAGCGGATTTCTTTATTCCCCAAATAATACCTTTAAATTGATTAATACTTTTTTTCTATTATTGTCCTTGAATTATTTTTGTTCTTGTGTTGGCAAACAAAGGTGCCGTTATGGTTTGATGTTGAATTTAGTTGACATACTTATCAAAATTGAGTGAGTTTGTTGACCTAACATAGTTGCTTTATATTTATAAATTCATAGCAAAGTTTGGGGGTATTACATTAAGGAAACTTAATCTAAAGCCTCACTCTGCTAACTTAAAGACTGTGTCATAAACAGCATTTGAGGTTTGCTGGAAAATATCTGAAGTATTATAACTAAGAAGACAGTACTGGAAAATTTACTTGTGAAACCTGAACTGAAAAGTATGTTATGTTCTTTTGCTAAATCGTATTTAAAATTTTACTTAAAATGTAATATAAAATTATATTAACATATGTGCAGAAAATTACACACAGAAAACCTTTTTGAAATTTGGAAATATGTGGCTAATATCTGAAAATACTTAAACATGCAATCAGTAAACAGCTTTGGGATATTCAAAATGCCAGATAACTTATGTTTGCAGTGAGAAAACAAAATACTTATACGAAAACATTCCTAGAGAATCAGATGTAATGAAATTTTAAAAGCCTGAGCTGTAACTCGACATAACTTTACACTAATTTCTGTTGATAAATTCTCTTAATAATCTAAACTTCTTGGAAATATATAATTTTTATATCTGAAGATTGCTTATTTTAACGAGGAATTTATTTTGGTACATTTTAAAAAATTACGGATTGTCATCTGATTTTAAAGAGTGTCTGGTTTTAATTCTGCAACGTGTTTCACACATCTGCAATGCACATAGTGGTATAGTGGTGTTTATCGAAAACAGCGTAATTTAGGCGATTATGGATGAGAATTCATCACCGTTGGTGTTTCGTAGGCATTCTAATGTTTTAGTTGAATGTTGCCACCTTGCCTATTTCTAGGGCAGCATGAACTAGGGGAGGCATAGTAGGTTATAGATGGTAGAGACTAACTGAGCTGATAATTCATTTATTACAAATGGTAGGTACCCTAGGAGGGTAGTAGTATAATGTCTTGTGGTAACCCAGAAATGATTACCAAGCGTTACACTGGCATAAACTATCTATGGGGGTAGCACGAGCGGGCAGCAGGAGAGAAGAAAAGAAGAGGGAGAAGGACGAGGCTTGAACTCGCCCGCTTATATAGCAACACCGAGAGACGTTAATTCTCCCAAATATGGGGAACCCAGCCCATCTTGGAAGCTTCTAGAACATCCAGGTCTAGACTCAGCTTGTCATCGAACGTTCCAGAACATCCGGTTCTGGGAAGAGCCTTCGGGAAAAGCCACGCACTATTCACCAGACATGACCCAAATTAAGGGGCTTTTCATAGGCTTGGCCGGATGTGGGTAACCAGCCCGTTTGTCCCAGCTTGCTGCTAAATGATGCAAGAATCATCATTTCCAGCCATAATTTAGATTTACTCGAGAATTAAGAATTATGTAAAATCCAATAAATATAACAATATAGAGGCAACTAGATGCAACCCTCATGACATATGTGACAATATTTCTATTTTTAGAGATGATTTAATTAGCAGACCTAGTTTTCATAGCATGTAGTTTACATGTTTTAGGTTATCATTTGTTGTATTAGATAATTTTTATTCGCTTTATGTAACTCTTCTCAGTTATTTACTGAATATTTCACTGCTACGTTACGAAGCTTTAAAAAGAAATTATGATATATCAGAAATAAGCTAGAAGTGAATATACGCCACTGCAAACTCCTTTGAAGTGTCACTTGAGCAGATGAATGGCAACTATGCAACAGCTCTCTACTAAAATAAAACCTGAAGCTTAGGACCATCCATAAGCCACCTCCGAAGATTAAACGTCTGTTGAGGCCAGTGAAAGACAAACTGGACTTCCAAGTTCCGGGAGTGTATCGCATTCCCTGTGAATGTGGGACACCGTATATAGGAAAAACCGGAACGACCATTGCTACCAGAATAATCGAACATAAACGGAACATTCGTTTAATGCAGCCTGAGAAGTCTGGGCTGGTAGAGCATTGTTTTGATAACGACCATAGAGCCAATTTCCGGGAGACGACCATCTTGGCAATATGCAACAGATACTGGGAGCGGAGAATTAAGGAGGCTTTGGCGATTTCCTCTGAAAGGAACACGCTTAATCCTGATGCTGGATTTCAGTTAAGATCTTCTTGGAAACCGGCCTTAAAATGGAAATCCATCGAATTAAGTAAAGTAGTTACGTTTCTTTGACACAATTTTCTATACTCACGCCATCTCCAGACCTGCCATTTAATTTACTGAAAACAGTCTTTTGTTCAGTAATGCGAATTTTGATAGTGTTTTGTCTTTGTTTATAGTTGTGTTATATCCAGTATTTCATTTGTGGTATAACATTTTAAAAAATATTCTGATGATGGGAGAGATGTACACTCCCGAAACGTTGATGTCTAATCATCTTTTCACTTGGCTGGCTGCCCGAGAAGAAAGTGAGCTATGTAGTGGTAAAATGATCATTGTCTTGCAGAAAGCCAACTAGGTCGATTATCTCGCAGTTATATTTGAAAGAGTTGCTAACACCTTGTGTAAGTACAGTCTTTCACTTCAATTTTCTTTAAATATTTTGGAAATTGCTACCGTTTAAGTTTTATTACATAGAAATCATAGGACTTTGTTCATATTTCCACTGTGCCTTGGGTAGGCTTAGTAATACAAATTATTTTCTTGCGTCATTTGAGCACTTACAAACAATTGATAAATATTGCACAACAATGATTAAACATATGTTAACATGAAGTAGCAGTGTAAATACACGGAGGGGAAAAATTTTTAGCTCTCACTAGTGGAATTTATCTTGAGGGCGAAAAGTCGTTCGTTGTGACACGACCACGTGAAGCTGTAATAACAATAAACATTACTGATGTACGAGTGCGGGCAAGTGATATATGAATAGGTTCTCCCTTCCGTCATGTATACCATTAGTTAGCTTTAATGAAGGTACTTTGTGGGGGTTCGTCTCCCGCACTATGAATTATTATTCATGGTTAGTTATGATAATAGCAATCATTGTTAGGGGTGGTCGCTAACTTACCCTTCCAGCTCTCAGATTTATGCAAAAAATATATGTGTACATACTTCTTTGATACTGATATATCCTCTTGTCTGAAAACGTTTTTTATTCTGGTTACTGTAAACTGATACGCTAAAAAATATTGCTTCTGTAAAGCCAATTAGTTGTTCGAGATAATATCCAGGTGTTGGGAGAAATAAGAGAGGGGGGGGGGCATGAGCGGAAAGAAAGAATAAAAGTAGGGTTTATGGAAAGAAATTAGATCATCTGTTGAGAAAATTGAAAAACAAGAAATAGTAATAAGTTTGTATAAAAAGTAATCAATGAATTATAGATATTGTCGTGGTGACGCGCTTAAAAGTTTCGCGCGGAGCGATAACGCAGCTTGTTTACAAAAAGGAACTGATAAAGATAGCACGCAGATAAAGGTCTGCCGAAACAAACTGAGATAAATGGAAATTTCTGGATACATCTTAATTGATAGAGATTATTCGGTTTCTTGATTGTTCTGGAACAGTTCGAAATTATCAGATGAGGTATTTATGGAGGCGCTGACTCACCAAGAGGCAGTCGTGAACAGTAGTAAACAGAGTGAGCCGTAAACAGATGTTGTAACAGGAGTGCTGTAAACACTAGAGGTTGAGTAAGCTCTTTGTTGTAGCCATCGACCTTGGTCAACCTTGGCAAGTTGTATTGTGTATATGACGTAATACTGCTACTGTAAGTGTATTTCTACGGGAATAAAGAACGTTTTGAATATCTGCAACTTGTACTTTTAATTCTACGAACCCACAAAGTTACAATATTTAAAAATGAAATAAACGGAGAAAATTACATCAAGGCATGCAACAAAGAGGTTACGAAGGGCACTATTTAGAAATTGAGTCGTGGCAACCTTGGGATTGGGATTTCATTACGGAGGTAATTGGGAACGTAGACCACCATGTTGGGCCCATTGTACCTATGCCCCCAAGTGGGGGCAGACCCGAAAGGAAGGATGAGGTGCGGGGGACAGAGGGCGCTACGACAGTACAGAGGGCAGGTTCCCTTCAGTTTACTTTGATAGAGACCTCCACCGACAGATCAGGACAACGAACCCGCTCCCCTGCAGCGGGACGACAATGAGCCAAGCAGCCGAGCACTAATGGTCCCAGGCAGGCGATCCCAGCCCCAAAGGTTCCTGGCTGACGGTCCCGAAATGGTCCCGACAGAGGAGCGGAGACCAACAACCTACCGGAGGAGGCAGTAGTTTTCCTCAGAGCATATCATCCTGTCATGCACCGCCGAGACTCCCGCCGACACTTCTACTCTGAAAGAGACCATCAGATGAGATATGATATGAAATTTTAATGGAGATGAAGTGGAGGGGGATGTAATTAATCTACCCAGCATTTGCCTAGCGACACGGGAACCCCCCCTCCCCCAAAAGCCATGAGTCAGGTAGGTCGGCCACGGGATTCGAACCCGAGCTTCCCGAATGCGGACCACAGACGAAACCGCCTAAGCCACCCGCCTCGGTCTTGGTAACCCTCAATATTGTAGGTATCATCTGAAGTTTCCAATGGAAAGTTTGATATTCTACATCAGACATTTTGTCAAAGAGCGCCATCTGTTATGTTTACACTAACTTCAAAATTGTGCTGTAACAAAAACAGGGAATCAATTCCTGAAAATGTTCGTACAAGAGTGCATTGATCATATTTAGCCGACGAAGCTCCATGCTTTGTCACTATGAAACGCTCGTATAAGGAATTTAATCGTGGCTGCCCTTCGCTCAATGATGAAGTTCGTGAAGGTCGTCCAAAATTAGTTGTGCCAGAAAACACTGATGCTGTGCAAACACCAATAATGCAAGATCATGCTGCGACATATTGTAAGACTGAGGCATCCTAGATATTCGTTCCACTAGCATACGAGGGAGACCCAAAAAAACCGGATTGTTGTCATAAAAAACTTTATTGATGAACCTTTTTACAAAATTACTTCAGTCATCTTCAAAGTACTCTCCATTACATGCGATGCACTTGTAGGTCTCTTTTCCCACTGTCGGAAGCATGTTTGGAAGTCTTCAAGTTTTATATTGTCCAGTACCCTCCGCGAAGTTGGTTTTCGCCTCCACATCGTCATAACGCTCCCCTTTTAGCGTCTTTTTTTTTTCATTCGTGGAAATAGGAAAAAGTCGCACGGGGCTAGGTCCGGTGAATACGGAGCGTGGGGAACGGCAGATCACCTCTGAAATGCCAAATAGTGGGTCACTCGTAAGGCCGTGTGTGCTGGAGCGTTGTCGTGATGCAGGAACCAGTCACCTGATCGCCAAAGTTCCGGGCGTTTCCTCCTCACATCCTCTCGCAAACGCCTTAAAACATCCAAGTAAAAGAGCTGGTTAACATTCTGGGAGAGATCGGAGTACTCCACTGGCTTGACGCATGCTTGGTTTTCGGGTCATACCCATAACACCAACACTCATACCCTGTAATGACTTTGTTCAAGAAGTTTGGATCAGGTGCAATCTCTGTTTTCAAGTCCTGAAACACATGTAGATGATTTTGTGTTCCTGTGTAAGAAGGCGCGGAACACATTTAGCAGCAACACGTCTCATGTGCAAATCCTCCCTCAAAATCCGCTGGCACGAGCTCTGATTCCTATAGCTACTAAATTTGGTCGATTGTTTGGCGACGATCCTCGTTGAACTTTTGGCGGACCTTTTCAATGTTCTCCTCATTTCGCGATGTTGAAGGGCGTCCAGAACGAGCTTGGTCGTCAACACACATCTCAACACGTTTAAAGCGCCCAAAGCACTCGAAAACCTATGTGTGGTTCATAGCGTCCTCCTGGAAAGCTTCCTTAAGCATTTAGTGTGTCTCCGTTGCAGTTTGTTTAAGCAGGAAACAAAATTTCACACACACTCTTTGTTCCTTTAAAGTTTCCCGTAGTTGAAGGGATCCGTCCCTTTCAGCTGCCAAAGTGCGGGCGCTGCGGACCCTTAGCACTCGTGGTACCTTTGACGTTACTAGAGGAACCTCGGGCCGAACAGCCGAGCCCCTCCTTCGGGAGTTGTTCGGATTGGGAAGGTCTCGAGGGGGCAGTGTGTTCCCGATACCCGTGGGAGATTGGGTACGTCTTCGGACGGGGTTGAGGGAAGCCATTAAGTTTCCGGGTACTAGCCTGCTTAGCTAGTAGAAGGTGTGCTAGATCACCAGGTGGCGCCACCGAGGTCATATCGGTAGTCTTCACCATGAGTGTTGACGCGCGTAAGTGGCGTATCCACTTCCGTCCCGTCTTGTGTCCCTAGGACCAGATGGGGGGGGGGGCTTGTTAGGAAACTAGGTCTTGCCCTAATGGAAAGCCCCACGGAGGATGCCGGGCGCCCTTTAAGGGACAGCTCGGATAACTCCCTGGTTGAAAGAGGCCCGGGTCTTGTTCCTACGGGTTCAAGGCTAATGGGAGTAGACCCTCTGGACTCAACTGTTCCTTTAAAGTTGCCATAACGACTTCGCAGGGGTAACCCGCCAACAGTCAGAGAAACACAATACCATACTTGCACGTTCAGCCCTACACTGACGCCGTCTGCACAGCTGTTCCATGAAGGTCTCTACTATCACCATCTAGCGTGAGAACCCTGCACTACATCTACGAGTGGCAGCGCCCTTGGAGTCCGGTTTCTTTTGGACCCCCCGCTCGTATATAAAATATTGCATGATTATTTAGCGTGTAAAAAGGTTTGCTCTCGTTGGATCCCACATAATTTGACGCAATCTCAAAAAGATACTCGTGTCGATTTGTGTAGAAAAATGCTCCAGAAATGCAATGCCTCAAAAGATATACATGGCATTGTAACAGTTAACGAATCAGGAATCTATGCGTATGAATCGGAACGTAACAGCAGTATGGGTGTTTGAAGATGAAGCAAATCTACTTCGAAGCAATTGGTCACTTGCTTTATCAGCAAAACTGACCATGTGACAAACAGTGCCTTTAGAGGAACGTAAAACGGTCAATGCCGAATGATACACAACTATTTGTTTGGCGGAAGTCTTCAGTGAAGTGTGGAAAACCAACAAGAAGTGTAGGATCGTTCTGCATCAAGACAGTGCGAACGCACACACATGTCGTCTAACAACAACGTATTTGAAGGCTCAAAAAATCGAATTGATGGGTCTTCCACCATACAGTCCTGATTTGGCACAGAATGACTTGTTTTTGTTCCCGAACGACAAAGGCAGAAAAGGCCGTTGATACCTTCAAAAACCATGTTTTGGAGGTGTCTCAAGAAGACTGGAATAAATACATTAACAAACAGTTCAAATGGATGCAAAAGTGTACTGATCGTAAAGCAGAATGTTTTCAAAAGCAATAAAGCAGTTTTTAATCATAAACTACTCTGTATTAATTATTAGACACAAAATATAGATAATGTCCCTCGTGGAATGGCATATGTTTTAAAGGGCAGATGTAATGCGTTTAAATGGTCTAAAAGAGAGATAAATGGGAGATGGAGAAATGGACTGATTGTTGTAGGGTGCGTTTTAATTGACACTACATTCCGGTGTGAAGTGATACTTAAAAAGCAGAAAGAAATGAAGATAATTTATAATACGTCTAAATGTTAGGAAGATTTACTTGAATATATGGAGGAAGCAGAAAAATATTTAGGAAAAATGAGATTAAAAAGACTAAAGGAAATGTGAAGAAAGGTGAAGAAATATCTATAAACGGTCACGCGGTGTGAAATACAAATATAAGTAGACAATAATATACTTTTCCTTTATGTATACAACAGAAGGTTATACATAAGGGGAAGAAACAGAAATGAGCAAGTCCAAAAAGGAGTAATAAATTGCATAATACTTATGAAAAGTTTAAAGAATGTAATTAATGCAGGAGATGGCTGCAAATGTTGGACCATCTACTATTCAAGTGCAGTGCGGTGGGCAGTGCAAGACAAACTCTAAAAACTAGTTTTCTTAGAACAGATAACTGGCCAAATTATTAGTCCATCCTAATTAAAAGACATTTAAAGTCGTTCACAAAATATGTAAAGTTTATAGATTTTCAGGTGCTGAAAAACTAATTGTTAACACAGCAAAATATTTACAGATTAAATCAAGAATGAAAAAAAAAAATTAGCAAAATAAGTGTAAAATGTAACAAAGATTACATCACAAATAGTGCATTCAAAAATTGTGAAAGTCGTGTAGTCCTACGTAAGTAGTAGAGCATGTAGGGAGTATAAAAATGAATTATTAAGGATATGTAGATGTATAGGAATTATATTCCAATTTCTCCAAAAATATAAGGATACATGACTTGGTATTCTTTGAATAGAAAACAAGCGACTTTAATTTACAAAATGAGTATGTCTTATTCGATTGACTTTGAAAGCCACTCTTTTGCAAATTATTAAGTATGCTTATTGCTTATATACTTTTTCGTAACAGAAAAGTAAATTTCGGTGGACACTTTTCTGCTGATATAAACATGCTAAAATTTTAAACTGATTTGACATATGTCGGATTGCTCTGTGATAGCTTCCTATGCTCCTTCATTACTACAGGATAAAGCCAATAGCGACGTACCAACTCAAAATGTATAGCTTTATAAAACTTCTAACCAATAGCAAAGAAACAGACATTGTGTCGGATTTTTTTTTAATAGGGGCGGCCCCACACCTGCCACCCCCGGTGGTGATCGACCGGCATACAGTGCCGTGCGCTACTTCGCCTCCCTCATGCAGTTAGAATCCTAACATGCTGGGAGAATTAGTGTGTTAATTCGTGTGTTAGTAGGGTCCCGCATTAGCACCCCGGTTAGTTCCGCAATGTAAGATGCTGGCATGCAATGCATGCGAGCGCGTCAAAGGATTGGTTCCCGGGCTGTAGCCATGAGCAAGTCCTGAGTACAGCCAAGGGGAGTGAAGTTATTCATGTGTAGGGAGTGTCGTGTAATTGTTAGAGTTGGCTACGTGCAGTATTAACGTGCATTAACAATATAACGTGCATTATTATGCTATATCTAATATTTACGTTGGAATATCATGAAAGGGTTTTAGTAGTGAAACGGTGGGAGCGGTAATTGTTTATACTATACTTGGATCCCTCGATGGGTACCGTGTCCGAAGATATAGCTCCTGTCCAAGTTCCTCCCTGGTCATCATAACCTCCACACCTCTACGCTGCGCGATCCCAGCTGGAGCCGTCACCGCCGCGGGAAGTGTGGTAGTTGAGGGGCCCTCTTCCCCCTCGGGTCCGCCTTGGCTTGGGGCTCAAGGACTTTAAGGGCAGCTGTGTCTTGTGTCTGTAAAATAGATTAAGAAACGGTCAATTAGTCAGGCTGTTCAAAAAGTCCAAATTCTCATTGTCAATGTCTGGGTTTGTTAAGTTGCGGTCAAACAGTGCGAGCAAAACGGCATGTGGCATGATTTCTACCAGGTTTTCCGACTTTAATTTTAGTTGCTGTATAATCAGCTTGCTTTTCTACATCACCACCACTTCATATCTTATCCATTCTCGTACCAGCTATCGGGCTAATCACCCATCCTCACTTTCATCAAGCGTTCCTTTGCTCTAAACGAATCTGATTCCGTGCACTTAAGTTTAAGTCATTATTATTTTCTACATATAACGAGAACAGATAAAAGCTTTCATTTTCCAAGTAACCGATACAAGGACTCCTATTGAAATTTAACAAGAGCAATTTTAACTGAGAAAGGACAAGATATTTCAGCATTCATATCAATAGTACAGGATTGGTCGTTGAACTTCGAATTCTCTAAAAACGAAATTGTTGCACGAAGTGTTTTGAATATTGCTGTTATGCCCTCCTTGGAATAGGTGATTTAGATGTCTTTGAGTGAGTTTACAAACATTTCTCCTTACAATTTTCAAAGGCTTTAGTTAATGTATTGAAAAAGAATACCAGTTTTGAAGTCTTACTTCGGTGTCTTAAACTGTTCACTCTTAAGCACATACTAAACCCGGAAAAACCTATTATTAAAAGCCAGGCTGAAGTTCTACTAACCATTTGTAATTACATGCTTTTTCAATCAGAAATACACAACTTAGTATCTGATTAACTTCTTTGGAGCAAATGTGTAATAAACAGTTCTTAAATTGTTACATGAAAGTGGAAAGAAGAACAGCTACAAATGCATTAACACATATTCTAAATCAGTGTTATTCAAATCATTAGCAAAGAGTATTTGCGCGAAAACAATGCCAGAGAATTGTTAAAAAACTTAAATTTTACTTTTTTCATGTACATAACCCCTAAGTTAAAAACAAAGCATAATTTAAATTAAATTGTTAGCTTTAACAAGATAAACGTTTTTGTGTGCTAAGCTTTTTGTCAATATATTGGGTTTTCCAAATATTGTAAGATAATTCAGAATGAAGACCTCAAAGAAAGTTAAAGATGTACATATGCACATTTTATTTGTGAAGCTGTTAAATTGCACAAATGGTGTTTAGTGAAAATTGTTAGAGGAAAGAATAGTCTCCAGAGGGGAATTATCTGAAAATCCTACCTGCGTAGGTCTGGGAGACAATGAATTTCAGTCCCAAGTATGGTATTAATTATTTTTCACGTATATATGAAATTCCTCTATTTGTTTTCATTTAGAAACTCTCAAAATATGTCCTTCTGTTAATATGTCGTATTGAACTTTTGGATGGTATTATCAAGTATGCAGTTTGGCAGGTAAGAAAAGTAAAACTTTGAAATCTATTATTTTTTGAGTAATCACTGCTTTAACTACTGTAGGTAAAATGTACAGAAAATAGCATTCCAACCTGATTTCACGCACTGCAAATGTTTATTGCAAAAACGATAGGAATTTCCTGAAGGTTAAGGAATGTTAAACATTTGAAGGTGAAAACTACAGACGGAACAAACAAAATTGTATAAGCATGAAGAAAATCATTAGGCAGTAGTGCGGGCAAAGTGAGGACATGGAAGCCTTTTGCAGCTGATACATAATATTCTAATAACCTAAGGTCGCATGACAAAAATAATGCAGAATAACTTTACATGTTTTTCATTCAAGATGGTGGAGAACTTGTTCTGTACTGTAACGCAAGCATGAATACAGGTGCTTAAGGTTACACTTGCTTGGTATAAAACAACGAACACCTGTTTTTAGGCTGGTTTCCGCAATGCATAACCTTGAAAAGCAGGTAACACATAAGATTTTTTTTTTTTTTTTTTTTTTTTTTTTTGTTGTAATTTACGTCCTCCAACGTTAAGTCATTTCGGACGATGAATGAAATGGGTGAAATGACGCTCAATGCGTCCGGGGTCCATGGAGCTTAGAGTTACCCGACATTCGTCTTTCAGGATAAGGGAAAACCACGGAAAAAACCTTATCCAGGTAACTCACCCTGACCGAGATTCGAACTCGGGACCTCTTGAGCGTCAGGCAGACACGCTACCATCTACGCTACCGAGGCGGGCAGGTAACACATAAGATAACGTTATTTAAGTAATGTAGTACTCATTTAAAATTGTACATAGTGCTAATTTCATTTTCTGCATTTCATTCTTAATTTCTATTTTCACAGTTTTTATATTTATATGTCTTATGTTACACCAACTTTTATCTCCATTTTGATTTTAAAATTTCACAATCTTCATTTCACTATATGTTTTACTCTTACAGCTAGTCCATTTAACTTTTAGTCACTATTTTATTTTTCTGTTTTATTACTTAGTTCCCTATCGTTTAATTCAGCCTCTTATTTTCCATTTCTTTGCTGGAACGTGTCGAACTAAGGAATCTCCCTGATCTTAAAGGTGAAAGTGGCTGAAGAGGGGTAATTAGCTCATTAGCAGAAGATTTGGACAGATAGGTAATCTAAGAACGCCTCCCGTCAGTCTCTTTAACTAACCATATTCCAGCCGGCACTGGAACCACGCCCTGCCAAATAATGAAATTTCAACTAAGCGTATTTTACATTGTTAATGCGATATGTTTTTCTTAATTGAATGTAGTAGAAGGCCTCTGTTAGATATTTTAATGTATTTTAATAGAACGTTTAAATAACAGCTACAGCTGCAGCACAAATGAGGATAAATGTTTAATGTTCATTTAATTGGTTTAATAAAAGTATTTCATTTTATCAAAATATTAAAAATAAGCATAAACATCTAAGATAAAGAAAACGGGACAATTATCGAATCAGAACTAAAAGACCTTGACATCAAGTGCTGTCACAAGTTCTCATATCTATTATTAGCAGCAGGTAAAATGAAGTGAAATGTAAATGTAGAAATGCAAACACATGCTAATACTTCAGAATCGTTGTAAATTTCATTTAAAATGGACAGGCCGCTTTAAAAACGTGTTTTATTTTAAAATTCTGTAATTTTTTCTTGAATATGGCTTTATATTATATATATTTTCTCACATAAAAAAATACTTTATAGGCTATACAAAGAAATTTGAGGATATAAACTGTATTTCTCATATGGTTATGTAAAACATATGCGTATGAACACGGTAATATAGGTTGGGAACAATTTCTTACACATGTTTATCCTCGCATTCTGGGCAAACACCACAGAACTGAAATACCCAGTTCAGTAGTATTCGAACCTTGGTTTCTCTTGTATGCTTTAGGCACATATGCCCAGGAGCGTACGCTTACACATCGAGAAGTTGCATACTCGACATTCGGGGATGTTGATTTTTGCAGTTCACTTCAAAACCTGTATTTCTAACTAATTCTTTTACATACAAAGCAATACATACTTCCTGTACGTATGGCTATGGGACTAGAGAACATTTAAAATGCTTTCTTTCAGACCTTTAAAATAATATTCATTAATATTTTTATTTAAGCACAGACAATGACTATCTAAATTTAAATGTTTTAGCCAAATAAATCACTATACTTTATTGCCCATAACAGATGTTTCTGCTGAATAATAAAACTTCAAAATAAGCCTAAGTATTACAAAGCATTACCGAAATTAAGTATTTTAGATTGTCCACAAAAAACTACTTGAAATTTGGAAATTAATTGTTCTTTCACACTGGCCGTGTGTAGGCTAAAGTATGGAAAGGTAGAGTCAGACTGAAAAATGTAATGCCATAGCCGTGATTTAAACCACGGATCCTCTGGTTGCCATTCAGCCGCTCTTACAACGCTTAGGTTGTAAATTACTGTAAATTAAGTAAACTAAGCTGTAAATTAAGATGTAAATTAAATTACACGTTGTAAGTCGCCATTATGTAGTTGTCTCATGTGTTTATGAGAACTCCTAAGTGGTTTACCGGAAAAAATACGAGTCAGGTGGAGAATTTAATGTCATATCAGCACGTTGGCCATAGTAGGTCAATGGTTAGAGCTGCTGGATGGAGACCAGAAGATCCGTGGTTCAAATCCCGGCTATGGCGTTGAATTTTTCAGTCTCGCTCTATCGTGTCCACACTTTAGCTTACACACGGCCAATGTGATAGAACAATTAATTTCTATGAACTACTTCATAGTTGCCAACGGCGGTGAGTAGCCAATATTCTGATGGTCTAACCCAATGAATATCCTCGCAGCAGTTTGAGCTTTTTAGTTTCTTTGATTTTGTATGAAGAATGAAACGTAATTTAGATAAACGTACAATAGCCCTGAATTTTCGACAGCATCATCATCTTCTTCTTCAAGGATTGGGTCTTGTGACCCGTTCCGTTCTCTTCAAGAGCCTACTGATACTTCTAGCGTAGAGCTAGGCGTCCCACATCTATCTTTCCCTTCAGCATATAATCTAAAACTCTTCTTGGAGGTCGTTCCGCGTTCATTCTTAAATTATGATTTTTCTATTCATTTTTGTTCTTTATTATTTTACTGTTTAAATTAAAAATCCCAAGCTCTTCTATTATTTTTTCGTTTCATACGTGGTCTATTCTTTTATAACCTGCCACGCTTCTCAATAGCTTCTGCCGATTCTAGCTGTCTGCGTTGGTTCTTTGCCAGTGTCCATATTTCGGAACCGTATGTTAACGTTGGGACTGCCATTATCTTATAAAATTTCATTTGTGCTTCCTTTCGTGTTTCCTGTTCAGCGTTCTTATTATAGTCCCACATATTTGATGGAATCTGTTTAATATTCACTTCCATATCCTTGTTGTTATTTGCTACTGCTACTGTGTAGCCTAGATAATTAAACGATTAACCTGTTCTATTATTTTATTGTTTATAACTATGTTTGCTCTTATGTTGTTCTTTCCTCTAAAAGCCATTACTTTAGTTTTGTGTTCTGAGACTGAAGGGTTATATTTTTCCGCTATGTTGTTTAAACTATATACTGCTCTTTGCATGTCATCTTCTGAGTGGGATATTATCACTTGATCATCAGCAAATAATACTGTGTTTAAAATTATGTTTCAATTCAGTACATTTTGTTTTATAGTTTGCTATGCTTCTTGTAGCATATTATCAATATAGATATTAAAGAGTATAGGAGATAGGGGGCATCCTTGTCGTACTCCTTTACTTATGTTCACTGCTTCTGTTTTCCTTCCATTCTTTATTATTGCTTTTTAGTGTTTTTATACATATCTTGTATAGTCCCTATTGAATGTGCTGGTATTCCACAATTTTCCATCGCTATCCAAAGTTTATCCCCTAAAACCGAATCGAAGGCTTTTAACATAGTCAACAAACAGCATAAGTGTGTCAATATTAAATTCTTTGTGTTTTTCATTTGGTTGTTGAATTATAAATATACTATACGTGCAGGATCTTTCTTTTCTGAATCTATTTTGGGCCCCATGAAGCCGAACTTCCACTATTGTACTTATTCTTCTTGCAACTATTTTAGCATATAGTTTATACACTGAGCACAGCAGACTAATTCCTCTGTAGTTGTCACTTTCTCTATCGCCTTTCTTAAAAATTGGTATCACCAACGCTGTAAGCCATTCTTCAGGGAAACGTCCATACCTCTAACAAATGCCCGCCTCAGTAGCGTGGTGGTAGCATGTCTGCCTCACGTTCAAGAGGTCCCGAGTTCGAATCTTGGTCAGGGTGAATTACCTCGACAAGATATTTTTCCGGGATTTCCCCTTATCCTGAAAGAACAATGTCGGGTAACTCAAAGTTCTATGGACCCCGAGTTCATTTGAGTTTAATTTCGTCTATTTCATTTCATCGTCCGATATGACTTGACGTTGGAGGACACAAATTACACCAAAGAAAATTCAAGAAATATTAAAAGATCAAGCAATATGCTATGTAAACACATATATGCATATTTTATGAGTTCCAAATTTAATTGGTCACAGCCAGCAGCTTTCTTATTTCTACTAAACTGCACTATGCTGTTAAATTGTTCGCGTGTTATTGGATCTATATTTTCATCCGTGGTGAAAAATTTTAATTCTTGTTCTTTGTTCTAAAGTCCACAATTCTTGGAAATATGATCACCATTTTTGTTCTGATGTAGGATTTAACAGGAGTTTATCTTTTTCTGTTTTATTCAGTTATCTTAATATTTTATACGCCCGATCTTGTCTTCCATGTACATCATGCTCAATATTACTTATATATTTCCCAGCCTTCTCTGTTTATTCTCCTGGTTTCTCTTTTCACTATTGCTTTGAGTCATTTGTATTCTGTAGCATCCTCGTCTGTTTTGCTCTGTAACCACTTTAAGTATACTGGTTTTTTGTCTTTCAGCAATTTCGCATATCTTCATTCCAGGTTCCTATCCCTCTCTTGTTATATCTTTTCTTTCTTCTGCCAAGTACTTCATTTGCTGCTTGTATTACTACTTCATTAAATTCTATCCATTCTGTGTTAATATTATTGCTTTAGTGTCTCTGATCTAAATATTGCTCTACTCCTCTCTTATATAGGTTCCTAATGCTTTCTTCCTTTAGTAAGTGGACGTTAAAGGTTTATTGTTTTTCTTGCTTCTTAGGTAAAATTTCTTTGCATATTCTGTGCATTATTATTTTTGAAATAAGTAAAAAATGATCAAAGTGTATATCAGCACCTCTATAAACTCTAGTATCTCTCAGCAGTGATACTGTCTTTTTATTTACCATAACGTAATCTATAATGGGTTTGCAACTTCTGGCTGCCCAGGTATATTTATGAATTTCCTTATGTTTTAAAAATGGTATTAGTAATTCTTAGTACGTTGTATGTAGTGAATTCAATTAACTGCTTCGCATTATAATTCAACACACTCTCTGCGTATGCTCCCATTACTGCATCTATTGATTTGTTTCCAATCCTGGAATTCATGTCTCCTGCTAAGCATATATAGTCATTTTATTCAACTTTTGCAACGTATCTTGTAAGGTTCTATAAAACTCATGCGTGTGATCCTTTTCCCCTTCTTCTGGGCCATACGCTGCTAATATTGTCACATAACCTCTCTCTACTCGTAGTCTGAGTGTTAATATTCTTTGGTTTATATAGCTGTAGCTATGTATTTTGTTCTTCATTTTGTTGTTTGTCATTGCTACTCCAGCAGATGCCCTTAATTCCTGTGGAACACCGCTATATATCAAGGCATAATTTTCTAAATCTATTGAGCCTCGCAACTTCTTTTTTGTTTCTGACAATATAGCTATATCTACAACATCGACAACATTCTAGAAAAATTACATTCTTCAAAATATACATAGTAAAATTTTAAGACATTATAGAATAAGAGTTCAGCTGCCATTGGAGTACCCAAACGTGACATTTAAATCGAAGCGAGTAAAAATGCAGAACTTCTTTTTGTAATATTGTTGTTTTCTAACACTTTGGCATTTTAGAAAGTTTCCCGTAATTCAATCTTTGTTGAATTAGCTTTAAACTTTCAATGACACTAGTGGTGAATAAAGAGATTTTAAAGAGTCGTACTTTATCTAATGTCTCTTACTACGAGATTTATTATTTTCCTAAGAAAGGCCTGAGTATTATATTTACAATTGTACTCATATCGGTGTAAGTCATTTTGGCGCTGATTCTCAGAGACTTTTTTTTCCTGTAATCAATAAAAAACAAAATGTACTACAGCTCAGATTTTAAACAGAGAAATAAGTATCAGAGTAACACAAAAGAGACTGTGTTTAATGTAGCGTAATATAGATATTCATTAACGCCCTTTGTTTTATAACCGGACATGGACGAAGACGTAATTGTAATGCAACAGGCCACTTATAAATCTACCAAGTAGCTTTGGATGCACAATCCCGGGCTTTAAGCGGAATTTATAGAGCGGAAACCATCCTTAATTAACCCAGTTTCTAGAGACTCTTTCTTAGTACTTTGTTACTGGAGCTGGCTTGCTTAACAAAAACAGACAGATGAATGTTGACTTTACCCGCTCTGCATGCCCTCTTTCGCCGATAAGGTTGTATAGGATGTTGCCCCTGCGGCTAGTCGGTTACATAGAGGGGGGGATGTGCGCAAGAAACATGTAAAATTAAGTATACCTCCTAGGCATTTATTCTGATTAAAGAGTTATTTATTTTTAAGGAAGGCAACCCCTTTTTGTCTCTATACAAGACGACACTTGTCCTACAACATGATTTTAAGCACTGGTTAATAAGCACCCAGTTCAAGGCTGGCGTATTAATACACAAAACGACTTTGTTATTTTTGAATTATACAAAGGTTTTCGCAATAAAGGCACAGCACTAATAAAGATAAAATTAAACCTTCATAAAAGTTTGGAGACGTAAAATTTAATATCTTGAGTTCTTAAGATATTTTATACCCCTGACTTCATTCTGTCACTTTTTCTATTATGCAAATAACAGGTAGATAATTTATTTCACTCCCATTTCATTAGAGATACACTTGGTAGAAATAGAACAATCGCAGCATTTTCCTAGAGAAGCTAGGAAACAGCAAAAGTAAATAAGTAATTAATTTGTTTATCAGTACTGTGGAATCGAACATGAGAACTTCCGAGGGCTCTAACATGTTTTCCACAACTGGAAGATATCCGGAATTCTCCTAACGGCCCGGGTAAACCACAAAAAAAGCAACATCTTGGTAGTCTGTGAGCTTCACATGTTTCTGGGATGCATTTTTGTCGTTTAAAGCCCCAGGAAATGTGCATGGTAAAATTTATTAAACACTTATGTAAGGAAAAGCCGAAAACTTTATATGGAATATATTTAGATGAAAAAAATACTGTGCTCCTTAATAGGACTCAATGGTTTAGAGCGGCTGGACGGAGATCAGAACATCCGTGGTTCAACTTCCAGCTATGGCATTGAATTTTTCAATGTGGCTGTATCCTTTCATCGTGCGTCCTACACACGGCTAGTGTGAAAGAACAATTAATTTACATTAATTCACCTAATAGTGGTCCGAACTATAAAGCCCGGGGCTGAAAGTACTTACAGTATAGTAAGTCGTCATTGAGGTAGTTGTCTCATCTGTTTAGGAGAACTCCTAGTGGTTTACCCGAAAAAACACGAGTCAGTTGGAGAATTTAATGTCATGTCGGCACGTTGGCCTAGGCGCTGATGACCTCAAAGTTCAGCGCCCTTATATCCAATCATCATCACTAGTAGCTCAATGGTTTAGAGCGGTTGGACGGAGACCAGAATACCCGTGATTTAACTCTCGGCTATGGCATTAAATTTTTCAGTCTGGCTCTACCCTTCCATAGTGCGTCCTACACACGGCTAGTGTGAAAGAACAAATTATTAATTTCAAAATTAAATCTTCGTCAAAGCGGAGAGATCGGACACAGTAAATGAAATTGTACATGAAAAACTGTGGATAGATCTACTCCCAAACAGAAGAGCAACACCAGAGCTACCACGGAGTGAAGCATTCCGGGGAATAATGTGATATCATTTTCTGCCAGAGCATCTCCATCGAATGAATGTTTATGCTCCACCCAAACTGCATGCTGTATAGTGAGAATGTGGTCATGGACTGGGAGCACCTTGGGATATGCACTGCACGAAACATTGTAGTAATAAACCGAGTTGACAGTGATATTGGGAGGCTAGAAGACGAATGGAAATGTTTTCAAGTGTATAGAGCATTAGAATAAATAAATAAACATTTATGAAATTCATAAAACTGAAAACTCCAAACGTTCAGCATTCATTCCAGATGAAAATAACTGCAAAAATTCAGTATTGTTTCTCAAACTCTTCTGCGTCAAAGACCCCTCATCATCTAACAACTTTTTCGCTGACCCCCATAGTCTGGCAACTCAATTTATATAAACGAGTCAACTTTTGGTTGAATGTTATAATTGGAATTTAAACAGTCACTGTATGTATAATTTAAATTATTTTCTTGTATATTTAGTTTTAAATTTAAGTAACAATTAATTAAAAACATAAACTTTAACTAAATAAAATAAAGTGTTTAATCAAATGTATTTTAAATAAAAGATATGTTTTTAAATTGTCTTTATTAATTTTTTTCACTTTGAAGTAAATTGTACACAAGTTTGCCCAACTAGATTTTGATTTAACTTTAGCTTTACATTAGTGAAAATTTGATATACCACACTCTTTGGATTACCCAAGAATTAATAACATTACGCACATGTTATAAAAGTGAACTTATTTTCCGTGTAAAGAAACTATTTTTATGCAAAAAAGTTATGCGTAATGTTCTGAATCTACCACTTCACCATTTCAACAAAGTTGGGTTACTAAAAAATCAGTTTATGTGGTAAAAGCTTGAAACTTTGTTCTTTGGCATGTCTTAATGTTAACAATGCATCTGTTATTTTTTTGTTACTAAATAAGCTCAGTTAAGCTGGGCTTAATGTTGATGATTTTTACTCTTAAGTCCATTGGCAAGTACATTGGCTTGATGTTGCACAACACTGAAAATGTTTGCTCGCACATATAAGTGGTTGGAAAGGGCACAATATACCTCCTTTGCTAGCAAGTTCAACAACCTTTCGTCGCTGCTGTTATAACGCTATTATACTACACGCTCGCAACTGTTACGTTGATTGCAGTTCTCAGCTGTATGACTTCGTTACGACACAACTGTTTAACAAATGTTAAGTAAAACAAATATAATTTGGCACCGAGCAGATAAGTGACTCTGTAAATACAATTCAATGTTTTCTATAGTTTTATTTCAACATTGTAACTTGACTTAAAGGACCCCCTCGCGGAACCCCTGACATCCCCTCGCGGTCCCTCGGGGGTCCGAGGACCACACTTAGAGGAACACTGTTCTAGAGAACCTTCCTGTTGCATTTTTAAGCAGAACGTGTACTGCGTTTCAAATTACCGCGTTTGACATTTCTCTAAGTTTGGATTTTTAGATAAATTATTTACAAGCAGATACGAATATCTTCAATAAATATTCAGGAGCCCTCGATTGTTAAATTGCAATAGAAACTCGATACTTAAAATTTAGGTGAAACACAATAATTTACAAAATGTTTTAGCACTATTTTTGAGTAAATCAATGATTTCAAAACGTATTCTGTAAAGGGTCTGTTTGGATCGAAAGATCTTTAGGAGACACCTATCTAAGTGGCAAGTTTGACATTTCTTTGAATTTTGGATTTTTAATTACACTGTTGACAGTCATACACGGATATTTTCCTATGAACAAGTTGTGAATTTAGTAGGCATTATGTTTGGAGTATAATGGTTTATTATACCTAACGTATGCATATGATAAATAAATTAAAAGTACCCTTGAGATTTGCAGATATATAAGGTTTTAAATGGTGAACTGCTTTCTTGTCAATTACCGGATGTGGAGCAGAATTCAATTAGAACTTCAAAGTATGTGGTTTAGTTGATGGGTTTTAAGCGTAAGAGTATCTTTAGAGACGTTAGTACAACGGCTATCCCGGCATAGGCAGCCTTAGTTATTCTAGACACATCGGAAACGTAGCACGCATCTCGATCGGGTGATACGTAGATGGTAACCAGTACATGGTTGTCTTTGAATATGCTTATCAACGCTCATCTCATTTATGAGGATTATGACAGTCCACGCCTGGAATATAGACTACTCCGTGAGACCATTGTGCTCGAGAAGTTAGCTGCCAACACGGCGCGGTACAAACCGTGATCGACATGCTAATATTGTCATTCATATCATGTATTATTTATGTATTAATTACGCCAAAGCATTTCAAACCCATGAGTCACACAATAACTTTTATTAAAATCTCCATAAATTATATTATTGCTGTGAAAATATAAGTCACAGGTGGTCATTTTTGGGATATTCTCAATGTTGCGATCAACATAACAATACAATATGAAGATGTTGATACCAGATTTAGGCCTACAACATTACATAACAATTTTGCAAATAAATTATCGGTGGTAGATAAATAATACAATAAATTAATTCCATATATGTATAACGTAAGAAGTTCGTCTTCAATAGGAAGTCGTTGGATAGGAAGCAATTAGTCAGAAAAGCTACGCGCTGAGACAACTCTAAAATCAGAGTAACTATTACAAGTGAAACTCTGAGCAAGTAATTCATTAAACCATAAGTAATTCAATTACAAAGTACGTTCAGAAATCGGTGAGTTACTTGAAAAGCGCATGTGTACTAGTTTTGAAAATTATAAAGCGAGAGAATGTATCAGATTTAGCAGGTCAAAGAATAAAACTTATGAGTCAGAGTACAATAGCAGACTTAAAAGCTGGCAAAGGATAACATAGGCACTTAGGAAAAGTAGTCATGAAGAAGGTGGGCTTTAAATTGTTGAAATAGTGCTATTTCTAAGTTTGAAGTTTACTCATTTTACAGAAGCGTTTACTGTAAATATTGATAGCCCATTTCATGTTAAGACCTTACAAACTCTACCATGGTGAAGGACATTCACCGTCTAGCACTTCAGTGATTTATGATATCTCGTTATTTACTGAAAGAGTTATTTTATACCACAAAATTTATTGACACTTTATAACTTAAGGAAGGCATTAACTTTAATGGTTAAGTTTGTGCTAATAAGATTTCATCATAATCATCATCATTATCATCATCTTCAAGGATTGGGCCCTGTGACCCGTTCCGTTCTCTTCAAGAACCTCCTGATCCTTTCAGCGTAGAGCTGGGCGTCCCATATCCCTCTTCCCCTTCGGCATATAATCTAAAGCTCTTCTTGGAAGTCGTTCCGCGTCCATTCTTAAAATATGATTTTTCCATTCATTTCTGTTTTTTTATTATTTTACTGTTTAAATTAAAAATCCCAAGCTCTTCTCTTATTTTTTCGTTTCTTACGTAGTCTATTCTGTTATAACCTGCCACGCTTCTCAAAAATCTCATCTCTGCCGTTTATAGCTGTTTGCGTTGGTTCTTTGCCAGTTTCCATATTTCGTAACCTTGCGTTAACGTTGGGAATGCCATTATCTTATAAAATTTCATTTGTGTTTCCTTTCGTGTTTTCCTGTTCAGCGTTCTTATTATAGTCAAACACATTTGATTAAATCTGTTTAATTTCACCTGCATATCCTCGTTGTTATTTGCTACTGCTACTGTTTAGCCTAGATAGTTAAAACTATTAACCTGTTCTATTATTTTATTGTTTATAACTATTTTTGCTCTTTTGTTGTTCTTTCCTCTAAAAGCCATTACTTTAGTTTTGTGTTCTGAGATTGAAAAGTTATATGTTTCCGCTATGTTCTTTAAACTACCTACTGCTTTTTGCCTGTCATCTTCTGAGTGGGATATTATCACTTGATCATCAGCAAATAATACTCTATTTAAAATTATTTTTCCATTTATAGAGTTTGTTTTATTTTTTGCTGTCATTCTTGTACCATATGATCAATATAGATACTAAAGAGTGTAGGCGATAGAGGGCAGCCTTGTCGTACTCCTTTATTTATGTCCACTTCTTCTGTTTTCCTTCCATTCTTTATTATTGCTATTGTAGTGTTGTTATACATACCTTGTACAGTCCCTATTAAATGTTCTGGTATTCCAAAATTTTCCATCGCTCTCCAAGGTTTATTCCTTAAAACCGAATCGAAGGCTTTAACATTGTCAACAAAAAACATAAATGTGTCAACATTAAATTCTTTGTGTTTTTCAATTAGTTGTTTAATTATAAATATGCTTACCGTGAATGATCTTCCTTTTCTAAATCCGTTTTGGGATAAGATTTAGAGAACTGAATTGTACACATTGAAGCTTTCACAACCTCCTTTATATAACCTATCTATTGGACTCCATTAAATTTGCACTCCATCATTTTAATTGAATCTAACAAGTTAATCATACCTAAGCTGGAACCTTAATATTACTGGACTCTGGGGTTGTCTATTCTTATATTCACCTAAGTATACTCTTGTAGAAAAATGCCGTAGCTCACCAAAGTAGCAGATTCGTCAACGATGGTGACATTGGAGATGGCATCAGTTATATTACAAGCAGGGAGGCCTTATTTAAAAATATGTGAAAGTGCCTCTTACGATTCTCGTTTCTGAAGAAAAGGCGTGTGACTAAAAAGGTGGGCGAAAATCCGCAGGAAAAATCAGTCTGAACCAGAAACATTGAATTAGAGTAGCTACTAGTAAAATCTCGGCAGCAGTATGGGAAGGAATGTACCTTAGTGTAAGGTAAGGAGCGTTACGCTGGTAAACAAATGTTTCATACTGCATTTAATTGTAAAATAAAGCCACTGAAAGTTTGCTCTCTGCGTTTAGAGACTGTTTATTTTTCTGCAAAAGTCTCCGAGAATTTGGCCGCTAGACTACTATAAGGGGTATCCAAAAAGTAAGTTATGTTTCAATTTATCTCCACTGCACACATGCGCGGCAGACGTTCTGTATCAAAGAGAAGAAACGTGTGCCATTGTGAGATTGCAGTCAGCCACGTACGCCTTGTTGTGCCTGTTTTCATAGTCGTAGTTGATTGAAAGTCCCGCCGGTTGTGAAATCAGATCCGTGATTCGTTTTCTGAATGCTAGGAAAATGAAACAAATTGAAATTTATCGGAAAATTTTCAGTGTCAAAAGGTGTTGTGTTTCTTCACGACAACGCACGACCACATACGGAAAATGCGACTAGAAACATCCTACAGGGATTTGGCTGGGACGTGTTTGACCACCCCCCCCGTACAGCCCTGACCTCGCTCCTAGCGACTTTCATCTGTTTTTGCATCTCAAATCCTTCCTTGGCGGTCACAACTTCAACATGACGAAGAGCTGAAAGAAAATGTTTCCAGTTGGTTGAAGACACAGGCGGTAAACTTCTATGAAGAAGGTATACAAAAACTTGTACATCGCTATGACAAATGCCTGCAAAATTGTGACAGTTATGTGAAAAAGTAGTTTAAGAGTTGTAGAATTTTGTGCAATAAATACTTTTTCTGTATCTGTATAAAATTTAACTTTATTACCGAGCACAACTTACTTTCTGGACTTACCTGGTATTTTTGGCATACTAAATATTACATGAACCTGTTTTAGAAATTTATTATTACAGTTGAGATTAAAAATTATGCGGACTATGTTAAATCTTCTAAATGTGCTGAGCATCACCTCAGAAAGTATTAAAAACAACACACTGAAATTTCTACAGGATATAGATGCAACTTTCTGAGTTCATTAATATTCACTTTTACAGTAAGCTAGTACATTAAGGATAATAGGACTTTTGCATTTTGATTCGGCGTGTAACCAAATTTTAACAAATAAACCATCATAAATACTCTTCTAAGGAGATTAACAACGGCTTTTAGAGGCTGTATTTATTAATCCAAAATATTCTCTAGGTAAATGGGTAATTTAATTATAAAATATTCACAAGAAGAGCTGTTCAAGGCAACACTAAAGAAAAACTAAACATATGCAGTAAAACCTCGTTAATCCGGACCCATTTAAACCGTATTTCGCTTAATGCAGATTACAGTACTGCATTGAGAAAAACTTAAGGAAATTGTCCATTTTAATTTGCACAGACTGTACTGTAGGAATTTCTTAGGAATACCAGGAATATACTAGTGACAGTGGTGCATTAGATGTCCTCCTTCGCAACCCTTGCTGTACATGCAATAGGGCTTGCAATTCTTGTTAGAAGGTCTAGTTTAATATTTGCCTTTCTCAGTCTTTAAGCTAAAGAAACAAATCGAGTGCACAGTGTCGCTTAGCAGACCTACAATGTAATCGGGGAATAGCAAGCATAAATCGATTGCAATACACCAGAAACTAAAAATTATCGAAATGCTTGAACATCTTGCCACTCTTGCCTGTGTATGTGCAGAATTTAAATGTGTCTTATTTTTATATGATGACAGTGTTTAATTAGACACCAATGCAATTCAGTTAAATGACTCAGCAAACACTGTTTGCTGGTAGACGAAATATAAGACTGCCTTGACGGAGATTAAAATGAACCAGGCTACCACATCAGGATTGACGAAGAAATTGTGGAAAGTGTAACCAATGCAAGGGACATTAGTAGTGAATCCGAGACTGAGGATTCGGATTTCGGAAAGGCGAAAGTGAAATTAATTGAGGTTAAACAGCATCTGAATTGTGTAACAGAGTTGTCGATAAAAATGACAACAAATGTGACCCAACTGGGAAAGAGATGTTTGATAAACCACAAAATAAAATTGGCAGTTTCTTTAAAAAAAAAAAAAAAAAAAAAAAAAAGCAAATAAAGCAAGTGTGATTAAAATAAGGTGGGACTATTGTATTTACGTTCTAATAAAATTATATCATTTACAATTTTTCTCTGTAGTGTTAATTTCACATAATCCGGACAACATTAAGTTTCAGTTGGTTCGGGTAAACGAGGCCCTACTGTATTTTAAACGAAAGAAATCAAATAAGTGAAACAATTATGAGTTTCTCTAATTAACAATATTTAGGACCAATTTTTAGAGTCAAATTCCAATAATAGATGAATAAAATGATACTTGCGGATCCAAAACTTAAAAAATAAGTTTTTTCTGCAAAATGACTTTCTAGTACAAAACGGCAGAAGTAATGTATTTTTTAAAAACTATATTTAAAACTTAAGTATTAGAATTTTAACTCTCCCACTAGCCATTATATGAAAAACTTCTAGTAACTTTGATTTTCTCACCAATGTATCTGATAATTTTGAATAAAATATTCTTTGTGTAAGATATTTGTATGAAAATTAAATTGTATTTCTTGAATTTTCTGGGCATAATCCTTGAAAATTTCCTCAATCTGGATTATGTTTGTTGAACTAATAAACAATAAGATGTAGACAAAGCCTTAGATCACAATAAATGTATAGTGCGATCCATTTAAATCTGAACTACTTCAATAGGCCATAACTTTTGAACCAATAATAGGATACACGTGCAACTTTGGAAGAATATAATACATAATTGGGAGATTACAGTAAGCTATTTACAACTCAGAGAAAATGTTGGAAGTGTCCTCCACCAGCATCTATAAATGTTTGTACTCGTCTCAACATATTCTCTGAAGTTTTACGAAGAGTATCCTCGTCAATGTTACTTATTTCGGTTCGAATGGATTCCTTGAGAACTTTAATTGTCCGTGGCCTATTCTTGTTCTCTCTACTTTTAGACAACCCCTGCCCCCAAGAAAAAATCCAGTGAAGTTAGGTCAGGGGATCTAAGGGGCCATAGACCTTTCGAGATTATTCGATTTTCAAAGAAACTTGTTACAAGCTCCATGGTGTCGTTAGAGGTATGGCACGTTGCTCCATCTTGCTGGAAATAACCTTCTCTCAATTCGATATCATCTCCGTAAAACTTCAGAGAATATGGTGAGACGAGTGCAAACATTTATAGATGCTGGTGGAGGACACTTCCAACTTTTTCTCTGAATTCCAAATATTGTAATGTTATCTCCCAATTGTGTATTATATTCTCCCAAAGTTGCACGAGTGTCCTATTATTGGTTCAAAAATTATGGCATATTGAAATGGTTCAGGTTTTTATGGATCGACCTGTATATCTCACTAAAACATAACATGCATACCAAATAAAGGTTACGAGAGGTATTTCTTTAATATTTCTACTTATTCCTTGTTGTTGGTCTAAACATTAAAACAACAACACTTAAATAAAAATGAGAAGTCCTTATTTTAAACAGTTTTACTTTAACTACAGTGTTTATCTATAGCCATTGTATGCACAAGACATACGCAATAAAATCATTTTTAAAATTTCTATTTCGATTAATGTGCAAAGTTTCTTACAAGTAGTTGGTTGAGGAATTAGAAAGTCTTTTTTTTTATTTCCCCGGTCTTTAATTTATTCGAAAGGCTTGTTAGAATAAATGTGCAATTGCGTCATTCGCAATACATAGTTATACACTTTTTGTTTCCATATAGATATCAATGTACTAGAGACATAAACATTATTTCTAATATAATTAAAAGGTTAGAGTATTTTTTCAGCGGATTTTGCTACCAAGAGTGCCGATTGAAGTAAATTGGTAACACTGTTTCAGTTTAAGTAAAACTTATAATTTTCTTTTGTTGTAGTAATGCTTTCAATCTTATTTTAATTCTTAATTCATATTCTAATTCTTCACATAATGCTCCATATGAAACGAATTAACTCTAATTTTGAAATGAATGTGTCATTTTTTTATTAAGTCTATCAAGGTATTTTAGGGTTCTCTTAGACAAAAGTGTGTAAAATGGTGCAATGCAAAACTCACCCAACGATGTGATTTTTAAGAAATTCATAAGCGTTAATACTTGGAATCCACATACATAAAATAGCTACAATTGTTCATTAGACAGTGAATGGAATTTTTAAATTATAATAGAAGAATGCCTCATTCACCTAACTTGTGTTTTAATTTGGTGGAATTGCAGGATTCAATAATACATCAAAAGTACTTTTTGAACTACGAAGGATTATACTGATAGATTTTGGCAATGTGACAGAGAAATTTATTCAGATTTAGTATCAATAGTTTCTAGATAACATATAAAAATATATAGTAGGAGTATAAAAGGTTATGCGAAGTAATACAAATAATAGTATTGATAATATTGCAGGTCACACAAATACAGCACACAGGTCAGTTTCAATACTTTTATTTTGTATTAAGGGACCTTAAAACGCCTACTTCTGTTGAATTGTCCATATCAAAATTCTGTACATAGAGCCTTGTACTAGCATGAAATGTGGAAGTAAAGAAGGTAAAGTAGGCAGTAAGTCTTACTGGAAAGTACCTCCAGAAGAATGTGCTTTACTTTTTACTGGTCCACTGGGGAAGAGTAAAAGGGAGAAACACTGCAGCTTGATCTGTTCGGTTTGCTGGCTCACACCGCACACTAGACTTGCGGTAAGGACGCCGAAGTTACTCCACAAAGCGCTGGGAGAGAATAAACAATTGCAACAATAAATCGGGCCTCCCAGACAAACAATACGCGGTCTGTAGGAGCCACACCGCAACCCGCACAGCACAAAGTTGCCTCTTCTCCCACTCTCTCTCTTGCTCGCTCTGCCAGCTCGGGGCACTGCAGTCGTTATGGGACTACTAGTAAATCAAATTAAATGATAGGAATAGCAAAGTAAACTCTTCTTTCACTGTTATCGCGTTACCTGAAGTAAATAAGTAAAGAGCTACAATCTAAAGACATTGAAAGAAATAAAGAGACCGGGATACAGCACTTCTCCCTATCTAGCCTACAGCTAACAGTTGCAGGAAGCATATACCGTGCGTTTCTCTTTACAGGGACTTTGTACAGCCCAAAAAGGTGAAGATAAACTTCAAATGTTTAATGCAATTATATTAGATGTAATATAAAGTGCAAACAAAAGATTTCTAAAATGTATTAGCCTCGCGTCCAGGTGCACAAATCTCTCATGGAATGCTTAAATAGCTACAGTGTTAGGGATGGGTTCTCGTTGCTTACGATACCTCGATAGTCATAATACTTGCATGGTATTGACATCAAACAATACTTCAGGAAATTTTTTCTGTACTTTTTCGATACTTCGAAAGTGTTTCAGCAGTTTTTATTTTAAAATCACAAAATACTAATGCCGCAAGTAGAACATGCCAAAGTCCGACAAATTTCTAGAAATGTGCAGTAATATCATGTAAGAAAATAATCGTGTGCCAATTAGCTGCCAGTTAACAGTGAAGAAATAACTGAATATCTCAAGGACGATTTGCTAGAACACTGGATTACTGGAAAGCCAATTCAAAATTTTCAAAATTAAAAAAGTTAGCCAGTAAATATTTTGTATTTCACCTGCAACAGTTTTCTCTGAAAGACTATTTAACACAGTAGCACTCATATGAGACAGAAAAAGGAATAGATTTAAGAGTGTGAGAAAGTAGTATTTTTGAAAAAAGTTATGAAATTGGACTATTTCAAAAATAAGTATACTTGAAAGTGTGAGAAGAGTAGTATTTTTAACAAAAACTTATAAAATTGGACTATTTAAAAAACGCATTTTGCTTTCAAAAATCTAATATAGAATTTAAAAAGTAGTACAATGATGGTTTTAAATTTTTTTCTCATTAAATATATGTAGCTTATTAATTTGATTGAAATTACACAGTTCTCTCAAAATTTGAAACTAGTTTAAAAGACGGCATCTAGTGTCGAAATATCGGGTGTCGTGGAAAATGTCGTGTATTGTTATAGAGTATTGACAAAAACTGGTACCGGCTCGTCCCTTATTACTATGCTTAACAAGACTCACATTCTGGAGATGCTAGGTTCGATTCCTGTTAAGTGCTCATTTAGTGGTTTCAACGGTAGACAAATACTGGGATGCATCCCCTTTCACATTGGAGTTCCAATCTACAGAGTAATTAGAAGAAGTGACAGTAAAGTATAAATAAAAGCAATACTTATATTCTTAGTATTAGATCAATGTATTTGTAAAGTGTACTGAAGTACTGTGAACAAGACTGAAACAAAGTCTTGACCTGTAAATGTGCATTCGTGGACGGTACGCTGACGGTGTGCTGTCTCAGGCTTAGAAATTCAGTACAGAAAGAGAAAGTATGAAGTATAAAGTATGAAAGTATTTTGGCGGCGTCCCAGTTGGAAGAATAAAGCACCTGATAGATGAGGAAGATGAGCTAAGAATCTTCTTGTAGTTATAGAGATGTGCTTATTTTTAGTGACAATGTCCAATTCTCTGTGTAGCTATGCATTCCCGATGTACCACGGAGCGTTCACAAACAACCTGGAGTCGGTGAATGTGAGTAGGTGAAGCACATCCCCATACAGGACTGGCATATAGAAGAAATGGTCGTATAATACTCCTGTATAGTAGCAGCGTACATTCGACTCGTAAAGAAGACTTGCGGTTGAGAATGGGATACAACTTGTAAAGGCGAGCATAGGCTTGACTTAGTTTGTTGCTGATATATGCACTGCATGTCAGCCGACAACCAAGATGGACGCCAAGATATTTGACTGCAAAATCAGAAGGTAACCAAGGGACCTCAATGTTATAGAGCCAAATATTTGCCGGAGCAGCTGGTTGGCGCAAGGTGAAAAGCTTGGTTCAAGTGCGACACGTCAGTGCAGGAAAATGTCCAACGAATATTGTAGCGTTGTAATGGCAGTTTCAATGGATAAGTACGAGGTAAAGATCTCAGCAAACATTGCGGTACTTGTTCCAGAAAGTTCAGGTGTATAGACTGTAAAGAAGGGGTGCAAGGATGCTACCCTGGGGCACGCCAACCCCAAATATGCTATTTAAGTAGTGTAAATATTTTTAAAACTAACAAATTATGTATAAAATTTTATTTTATCATCAAAAACTTCCCAGATTATTACGCTTAAATTTTCAAATACTTAATATTGTTTGAAGTGGAAATTAGCAATACGTTTGTTTCTGACAGTTATCAAGGTGTTAGGTGTTAAATGTAAAAGAAATAGCAGAGAGATCCATATTTTAAGATTTGCTTTTCTCTTCATATCATCAATGAGATACCAGTTCTACACATTTTTACCTCGATAAATAATATTTTTTACTGAAAATGTTATAACGTAAGAAAATACATTTATATTTTGTTTCTTCTGTTGAAAGTAAGTTTTCTCATGTTTTGCATTACGAAATAACAATCTCGATAAAACCTTAACTGGTTTTGTGAGAATAGATGCTAAGAATGTGGCATGTTAAATTTTAGCTCAAAAATTCGTAAGAAGTACTACCCTTTTGGCGGGTGAAGAATAAAAGAGCTTGAAGAACATGCGGAGTTGATAACATCATCATTTAAATAAATTTTATTGCCAAATATGATTTACAAACTTTACAAATACTCCTAATCTGCATAAAATAAAATATTCTAGGAACATCAGTTCTTGAAAATTTCTTTAAATAAACTTACTTCACATCATAAAACTGTATATTACTATGATAGGTTAATAGAGGTTTCAGTCTAGAGTGTGGTTTGGCATTTGCTTTAAATTTAAAAATATTAATGGGAAAAATGCATACATAAATGTAAATACAGCAAAATTATTGTAAAAAACCAATGTAAATACAATTATATTTGCAGACAAGCAAATATTAAACGTAATAGATATATGTATAAATAAATGTCATGCTGAATGAAAGTTAAATACTAAGCGATATGAAAATTGTGGTAGATAAAATGATGGTAATTGTGAAATTACTGTTTATATGAAAATTGTTTTATAGTACAGCCAATTCTAGCTATTTCATTGTTTTGATTGTGTATTTAATTTATATAAATATTAAATCTCAGCTAAATAATCGTTCATAATATTATTATTTCATGATAAGTAAAGCTATTTGAATATACCAGAAGTGAAGAAAAAATTCCATTGAAAATCAAGTTATCAAAGAAAAAAATAGTTTTGAAAGTACGATATATGAAGGAAAACAGCTTATATTCATAAAATCAATATAAACAGTATACTAATTTTTGTACACTAACTACATGAAAAATAATGTAACAATACTTGCAGACATGAAATATCAGGTGATAAGTGTGAAACACAGCGAAATGAAAATTGAAGTTAACTCCTAGTGGTATTATTTAAATAAAGCTTTCAAGATATTGTTGAAACAAGAAAGGGTAAGCTCAGGAAAATTAGACATTAGGTTAAAGAAACATAAGAAGCAACTTAAGGCAAACAAACCTTCGATAATCCTTAAAGTGCTATCATTCATTCTTTTTTTGTTGGATATATATATTTGAAGACATCATAGGAGACTGAGAGAGCAATTTAAACCTTAGGTAGGCTGAAAGTCCAACAGATCATCTTTGTCATGGAAAAAGAAGATTAAATGTTTGACACAGTATACCAGTGGACATTTATACAACAATAACTTCCACCAAAACCAGAATGCGCAAGAACCTTAAACCAAATTCAAAGCTGCAGAAATAAATAAGTTTAGCTCTGGGTGCTTTAAAATAACAAACCTTTGGAGAAAATTAATATTTACATTTACCATAGCAACATGGTTAATTCATACGTTCCAGTATTTCTCCGTTGCCTTCTTTTGCCTGTTAGGTGATTTGCCTGAGATTTTCACAGCTGCACTCCATGGTTCTCCTGGCATCGGAGCTTTCCGTATTTTTTCTGAACAGGTGAACAAGTGGAAGTATTGATTCTACAAAGAATATGACATGAGACATTTCCAGTTTGAGATCCAACAAACATCTTCCGGTGTATGTGGCTGAACCAGACTGTTACTCCATGGACGAAAAAGTACGTCTGTTGCACGTGTGTCTCTTGCTCACTTCCCCTCCCAGTTATGTGCAGATGTAGTGGGCGTATTGAACATGTCCACCCGCCTCTCCAGGTTGGTATCAAGCCGTTTTAAGCCGCTCACTGCCCCTCCTCAATAACCTGTGTGTGACGGTACAACTGCCAACACAATCAGACACACACTCCCGTGAAGGAGGGGAGAGTATCTCGTGGTCCACACACATCGAGAGTGAATCATCCTGGGCTATTGAGCAAATAATTATTCAGAGCCCATTTAATTTAATATGAGATAGATTGATCGATTGATTGTTATCTATATAAATCCATTCTACAGTAATCCAATGAAGCGGAAAGGGCAGATTGTATGGGTTTCTTTATTAACGCTGACTCTTGCTATCCGTACACTGGTTCGTTTGGATCAACTGTAGTCCATTTGTGTTCAATATCTTACGTAACCTATTACTATTACTACTATTATTATCATCATCATTATTATTAAAAACTATGATAAATGTTAATGTTAGATAGGAATCATGTCGTCTCACTTCACGTTCGTTACCATTATACATTCCATGACGTCCAAACTTTCCCTAAAATTTTTAAAAAGCGAAACGTTATATGTCGAGTTTGAAATCTCATACTGTTTGCAAGATATTGCGAGAAACCTCTGATTAGCGACAGCCTTAAGAATATTTCTTACAGGCACATGGCTGCCCATTCTTAAAATCTGCTTTAAAAAGGTTTATTCTTATATCTTATTTCACATTATCAAGATAACGCTTTTGTATAAATGCGTTTTAACGTGGCTTCTTGTTGATGTATAATAAAAGGTGGAACACAATAGGTCTACACGATTGTCAAATCCTTGAAGACCTGGTTGCTATATCACGAATTTGGAATTCCGAAAAATCTAACGTGTTACACTTACTGAACTCCAGTCCCTTGAAAGATATTCTTACAAACGTTTTCTTTAATCTCCTTCATGATAATCGAGAAAAACATTTTTAAAAAATTTCATTGCATATTTTCTTGTAGGTGCAAGGGAATATGGAAGTACAGATGGCTCAAACGACACCCTGATCTTTTAAGTGCTCATGTGAACACTTCAAAATCGCCTAGTCTTTCAACTGTCATTTCCTATTTACTGTTCAAACCAAATGCAAAGAGTAACTCCAAAAGCGTTAGCTGCATAACAAATTAATCAGATCTACATTTGTAAAACAATATTTTATTTATTCCATAATATTTTTATAAATCGCTCATAATAAAGCGGAATTCAGACATGCACATTTCAATTGTTATGAAAATATCTCAAACATATTTCAATTTATAAAAATCTTTAACACCAGTTTCAATAAAATTAAAGTTTTTAAAATTTTCAAACGCAAAAGTTATTTTGAGGTTAGAGGTGTTTCTTGAAAATTTTCTTTTTGTATTATTGAAATACCTTTAGCTTAAGTAACAAGTTTTGAGTCACAGAGTTCGCAAACAGACATACACACAAACCTTTTTCTAAAAATACTTTTACTAGTGAATTCAGGGAATTTCAAAATATCTATTTGCGGTAAAATAAGTTAATAGAATTTCTAGGTGAAGCAATACTTTCTCTGATTACTCTTTGTGGAGAAAGGAATAAAGAAATAAAGAAGAAGGAATTCCCATTTAAGAAAAGTTTAATTAGTGGGAGATTCAAAGAAACAAAGAATATCCCAAAACATGGTTAACTTACAAAAGTGTGATGATTATTATGATGATGATAATGATGATGATTTGAATTTAAGGGCACTCAACTCCATGATCATCAGCGCCCTTTCAAAAACTGCATTTCACATTACTATCCTCCCTTTCACTTTACCTTATCTTCAACTTTGCTGGCTTTGCTGTGGCTTTACCTTTGCTTTGCTCTGACTCCGCTTTGGCTTTGCTTTGGCTTTGCATTAGCTTTACTCTGGCTCCGTTTTGGCTTTGCTTTGGCTTTACTCTGACTTTGCTCTGTCTGTGATCTAGCTCTACTCTGGCTCCACTTTAGCTGTGCTTTGGATTTGTTTTGGATTTGCTCAGGCTGCACTCTGGTTCCACTCTACTTTCTCTCCGGCTTCACCCTAACTTCACTCTAACTCCACGCTAAAATGACTCTAACTTGGCTCTAGCTTGGCTCTGGCTAGACTCCGGTCTACCTACGGTTCAGCTCTGGCTTTGCTCTGGCATCACACCAACTTCATTCCGTAACTTAGCTCTGGCTTCGTTCTGACTTCGCTCTTCCTTCCCTCTGGCAAGGCTCCGGTCACCACTCCGGTCCCGCTCTTGCGTGGCTCTGGCTCCGCTCTAGCTCCGCTCTGGCTACGTTCTGGCTTTGCTCTGGTTAGGCTACGGTCACCGCTACGGTCCCGCTCTGCCTTGGCTCTGGTTTCGCTCTGGCTTCACTCTAACGTAATTCAACTTAACTCTGGCTTGGCTCTGTCTTCATTCTGGCTTTGCTCTGGCTAGGCTCCGGCCCCGCTACGGTCCCGTGCTGGCTTCGTTCTGGCCTCACACTAACTTAATTCTGTAACTTAACTCTTGCTTGGCTCAGGCTTGGCTCTGGCTAGGCTACGGCCACCACCCCGGTCCCACTCTTGCTTGGCTCTGACTCCGCTCTGGCTTAGCTTTGGTTACGCTCTGGCTTTGCTCTAACTTCACTCTGAACTCTCTCTCTCTCTAAATTGGCTCAGGCTTAGCTCTGGCAAGGTGCTGGCCTACCTTCGGTCCCGCTCTGGCTTCGCTCGGGCCTCACTCTAACTTCATTCTTTAACATAACTCTGGCATGGCTCTGGCTCCGCTCCGGCATGGTTCTGGCTAGGGACCGGCCCGCCTCCGGTCCTGCTCTGGTTTCGTTCTGACTAGGCTCTGGTCACCACTCCGGTCCCGCTCTGGCTTGGCTCTGGCTTGACTCTGGCTGCGCACTGGCTCAATTTTGGCTAAGCTCTGGCTTGGCTCTAACTCTGCTGTGGCTTTACTCTAGCTCCGCTCTGGCTTTGCTCTCGGTTTGCTCTGGCTTTGCTCTGGCTCCGCTCTGGCTTTGCTTTGGCTTTGCTCTGCTTTTTGCTCTGGCTCCACTCAGGCTTAGTTTTGGCTTTACTTTGAATTTAGTTTAATTTACTTTATTTAATTTAGATTAGGGTCAAACATGGATGTGGACCTTGTTTGGGCGTTTGGCATTAGATCTCTCACCACTCAGAGGCACCCAATCGAGAGATTTGGCTCAGGAACCCGGGGCGCCAATTTCTATATCTACCGCAGTAGGCCCCTGGAGGGCGGGGTACAAAAGTGTGTTTGACCTGCATTATATATTATATGTTATAAATATTATATCTAGAACCTTGGATACTGGTGAGTTAAATTTTGCGTATTTTTATGCAATATAACACAGTCAATAAGATGTGTTTAATTATTTTATTTGTAATTGAGTCGATTTTGTAGTACTAAATATAATTAGCGTTACTTAAACAGAAATATGTAACATTTCGTTTCAAATTACAATAACAAAATGAAAACTCATTGATGTTATAATTAAACATTCGCTAAATATATATTTGCTCTGTGATAATGCTGTTAGTTAATAGAGTATTCCACAGGTATTAATTGACCTCATTTACCTTTTACATTTTTAATTTTACTTCAAAATTACATATGTTATGCATTTTTTTCTAAAAGCTAACATTACTATACGTAGCAGGTTGTCACTTTTCCCCGCTGTCGACATATTTTCGGTTAAAATTTAAACACCGTAGATCGACGTTGGCAGCAAGAGGGATAATCAAAAGCATTACAGCCATTTTAAGAGTCCAGTCTTTTGAAAAATTTGCTGTGTAAATAATACTTTTGACTTTCATTTTTTTTAAGAAAATCTTCTTCTTTGCTCATCTTTGGAGAATATTGATATCCAACTTTGGTTTATACGTTACTTTTCTCTTTTGAGTTCCACTGTTCACAACAGACACACAGCCAAATACAGCAGAAATACATACATACAATATTTTTTTGAAAGGTCATTTTTGAGGCTTTTATTGTTGTCTAAAGCCATTTGTTTCCAGTGAGATCCTACAATTATCCTTTTACTATACGTTCTAGCAGCTGCATCAAAATATATATTTAAAGGAAAAATATGTGAATGTAAAACATCTATTCCTTTTCTTATACATAAATTTCTTTTTATCCGCTATAAATCTATTATATCCCTATTTAGAAAATCACTGACACAGTACCAGTCAGCAGCCAGAGAGCATTCAGAAATATGATATAAGAGGTAATGATAATTATGTTTAACAGCGGATGAAAGCGTTAAACACATCTGACATTTGAACCGGCTTGGTGGTAGTTTAAAGTGTGGACTGTCAGGAAAGACAAATAGCTTTTACCTCCGCAAATTGCCATGAAGCTGTCTCAGTGATGCAACCATTGGGCCCATATTTCACACACCTCTTTTTAACTTCCTGTGAAGGTGTTATCGCCATATTAACAAGCTATGCCAGTAGCCTAGAAATTCTGCCCGAGATAACCATTGCGTGGCATCATTTAACGTAGCATCCGTTTTAAGCCGATCTGAGCCTAATTTAACGCAGGTAGAAAGATAAATATATAGCCCCGGCAGCCATTTACATTTAGTGCTGATTATGCAAAACCAAACATGGCTACAAAACAGCCCCCCCTCTCTCTCATCTGTTAACTAAACCTGTGTGAACACACTGTGGGTTGGATTTGGCTAACAAACCTTTCGGAACGCTTTAACTTCCATCAGCTTAGGGTTTTAGCGAATGCTTTGTAATGAAAATGGAACAGAACAAGGTCGTGAAAGTTAACCTTCCCTACGAGGGAAGGCCAGTGTTTCAGATTAACCTCTACCTGTTTGGATACCTAAATGCTACAGCGATAGTTTTAAATGGGTTTTGGTTATCCATGGACCTGATAAGAACCCGTCGTTCGTGATGCGATGACTTCACTCTGGCACTAGAAGCGAAATCTCGGCGGCCTCACCTGTTAATCCCAAGTAAATAGGCAATTTAGTGAGCGAGATGATTTCATGGTAACATGTGAGGCTCTCTTTTGGGAGTCCCGGGTCCGATCGCCTAATCCAACTTTGGATCAGTTGTGGTTTTCTTGGTTCAATGTGCGAATTATGGGTTGACTTCTCATTCGAAAGATTTCTATTTCATCACCTCTTTCTCATTTTTCAGATGTTTTTCTAATTGTGTACCGAAAAAATGGCGCGCACGCCTGCTCCGAGGAAAGAATTAATTAATTTATTAATTAATAAACCTGGTATGTCCCGTTAAGGGCAAGGGCCTTCTTCCAGAGAGGAGCTCATTAAGTATTGCTCACATGGTGAGCTATGCCACGTAGTGTTTATTTTCCACTTTAGTGTGACATGTCTAGAATTGTAATCATATAAATTATTCCTTGCCTATTGTACGCATTCTCTGCATTCCAACAATTTTCACTGCACTTGGACGGTTCCTGCATGGATTTTGGTTTCCGCAATGGTGATTCAGTGGATACCTGCTATCGCCTTAAAGAAGTCGGCCTCACCTGCGCCTAGGCGCCTCTGTGACTTCTACCTGTATATGGATCCCAGGTCATGGTGAGCTGTGTCCGTCTTCGTGAAGTCTGGCCGGATGACCGCCCCATGACCGTTTAATCCTGTCGACTTGGTTAGTAATGCCGTTTGACGCTGACCTTATAAGAAGGGACTACTTGGAGACTTTTTCTTTGAGGTATATGTTCAAGATCTCCCGCAGTATGTTCCTCTAGTATACTTGTATGGATTTTCTATATTTATCTGTGAGAGCCAAGGTTTGACAGTCATATATTATGACTGGGTATATACAGGATTTGAGAGCTTCTGGTCTGAGACGTCTACTTAGGCAACTGTACAGAATGATGAATTTTACGGACCAGAATGCTTTCCATGCCTGCTAGATTATCTTGATTTCTTTTGTTGTGTTGTCTTTGAAAGACACCAGTAGTCCTAGATAGACGTACACTCTGATGTGTAGGTTAAGGACTTGCCGTCGATGATCATTATTGGAGTTTAGGCGCCGTTTGTCATTACTTGGATCTTGCACATATTCATGGTGACGCCCACCTTTCTGTTGTGGAAAAAGAGTTCCTGTGATTGTTTTTAATTCCACCCATAAATACTAGAGACTAGCTTGGTCTACGGTCGTTCATCGCTCTGTCTAGAAAGCTCCAGCGGTGAGACAAGTTTTCTAGCTTGCAATTTTAATGACTTCCGCGCTTCATATTGCTTTCTTGTTCAACGGAAAGAGTACTGCACGTGGACACCAGAAGACCCTAGGCAGTTCCAACAGATGAAGTTCTTCTTCATGGCCTGTCAGCCTACTGCATCCAGCTGCTTATTATTTCTTCACTTCATCATACTGTTCTACTGGGGATGATAGTGTATATTAACCCTCTTGCTGTCTAGCAGCTTGAAAGCATTTCTACCCTTAAACCACGATCATCGATATAATCGACAATGGTATGCCGAATGAAGACTGCCACGCAATGTTTCCGAAGCTGTAAATATATTTTTGAAACATCCTATAGGGATGCTTTTTATGACAATGAACAGAGCAAAACTTCTTTCTAACGGTGTTTTTCTTGGTCATTAAAATGTATATTTTGTTACTTGAAGGACGGTATTTCCAACCCTCACCAATATCTTTTTTCTATATCCTACCCAGTTCTGTTTATAAATTATAAAAATGAACATGCCAAGTTATTCCCACGATGTTTTTTATGCCAGGGAGAGATGACGGCAAAGTTATTTCATATTAGAACGAGTATGATAGTATTGATACAAACACTCTGACAGTGAGGAAAATGGCTAGAATTGCTTAACTTTGGAAGTAAGGTTTATAGTTTTAATTAATGCTTTATACTTTAATTTCTGAAGCCATATGTGATTTTTATTACTATTTATATGCTTATATATGTAATCAGAGAATTCTTAGATTTACGGTATAATCTTATAACTAGTTTTGGAAAATTAGCGACGATGGACGATGGGTATATACTTAATGCCAAAACACCCTGTGTTAAATTTTGAGTATCTTTTATGTAAAATAAAACAGTTACTAAGATGTGTATATAATTATTTTATTTGTAATTGAGTACATTTTTGCAGTGCTAAATATCATTCGCTTTATTTCGAAAGAAATACGTAAGAAATATGTAACATTTTACGTAAAATTTCAATAACAATATTATTACTCATTGCTGTTATAGTTAATCCTGGAGTAGTCGTGTGATGATTTTCGACGTGAGTGGTCGCGTAGGCTGCATATGTAGCCCATATAACATTTACTTTATTCACTATTTATAATTTTTTTATTAACCTTCTGGGATATTCCTTTATTTCTTCATAGTGTTTACTTACATTCAAATTGAGTTTGATGAACCGTTTCAAGTTAATTTGATATTAAATTAAAGTATACTATATGTCGTGTAAAATACACACACACCGCCGTGGAATGGTTAGTATAAATCTTTCTTTGGCACATGCTGCAGCTCTTCCTGGTAGATCGGGCCCAAATGACCTTGCTGTCGACGGGCCCTAAAACACCGCACACTCACTCACTCCTGGTAGATTTATCCTTGTTTTTCCCACATAAGCAGTACCTACCTACCTTGTTGTGAAGGTGTACGACTTGTGTTCTGCGAACGTCTTCAATTCCGAGACGAATCTTAGCAAGCTTTCTTAGTGAGTCTGGTAAAGTGTTCAGTTTTGCTCTTCTTGCTATTTGAGGCTTTATGAGCTCCCAGGATATTGTCTGAAGAAACAAGCGTTGTTTGGCTTTCATATAATTCTGATTCGCAGAAAAAATGCACATGGCATTGATCGCACTGATGTGACCTTTCTCTTAGTTGCCATTACAAAAACTTTTACATCAATGGTCACGCGGGCTACATATGTATCCCAGCTGTGCGCAAGTGAATTTAATCGTAAATAACAAAAACACTGTCTCGCTAAAATGTGTTATAGCCAACTAACAACTTAAAACACATGGAGTCAAGAAGCTACCAAAACCCCAGCACCATAAAAGCAAGCCATATGTAGCCCACACGACTACTCGAGGGTTAAACATTCGCTGATATATTTTCTATCTGCTGATTATGTTAGTTAATAGAGTATTAAAAATATTTAATTGCATTACATTTTTAATTTATCTTCAAAATTACATTTTTATGAATCTTTTTCTAAAAGCTAACATTATCATACGTGGCACGTTGGTACTTTTCACCGCTCTCGACATATTTGAGGTTGGCATTTACACAAGAAGCGGGCACCGTCGATGTAACTGACGTTGGCAACAACGGGGGGGAATTTCGCATAGCGGAGGTGTCCCTGTTGGTTGTACAACCTACACCTCCCTGCAATTAAAAAAATTCCTTATCCCACTGACCCTGGGCATTTTAACCCAGTCATCTCAGAACTTTCTTGTTATGTATTAAACATTGTAGAGTCTCCGAACTTCTTAAACGTAAGCATTCATATGGCAGTGTGCTTTCTCTGTCTCACGGACTGAAGCAGTTGACACTGTCATACATTCCAAGAAAAATCACTGTTTTTTGTTTATGTTATACTTGTATGACTGTTCACACAAAATCTTCAAAAATATCATTGACCTATCTGCATAGACTTTCTGTAATATAAGGAAAACGATCAAATATTGATTGCTTCTTATGCTGTTAAATATTTTATAAATGTGTGTTAATTAGAGTATTTGTTTTTCAGCAATTGTTGGCGCATATAATACTAATACTTCAAGTACCAATGCAGTCACTTGACACATTGACCTGTCATCCAGAATGTCGTGAGGTAAGCTTAACCTCTTATGTGAACCATAATTTTTCAAATACACATTATTGAAAACTTTATAAGAATTTGCAATTATGTTCTGTACTTATTTTACAAAATAGGAAAATGCAATCATAATATTATCTAAAAATTGGATTACGGTTTTAATTTTATACATATATTCTGATTAGAATAAAGTTTAAAAATTTACGAGATAAATTTTTACCTTATACTATCCAATCTCAGCCGCTTTTTCGTGAAAATTATGTTTCTATTTCGACATTCATTATAAAAGGCTTTATACATAGCCCGCGAGAATTTCAGTTGGTCTCTTTCCTTTATGTAGCATTTCCCACAGATGACATCCATATGCTTTGGGAACTTTAGATCTATCAAAGTATGTTGTGCTGTGATTATTCTCTTCACTTCCCCTTTCCCCTTTCCTCTCCATCGCTCTGCTTTCTTCCTCTATATTCTATTTTTCTCTTGCTACTTCTCTTTTCCCTTCTATACCTTATTTTCTCTCTCTCTCTCTCTCTTTCCTAAACTTTTCTATCCTGGCCTCTCCTTCATTGCTCTCCTTTCTTCTATGTTGTCCTGTTTTTGTCTTCCTTTAACTTGTGGTCTATCACTTTTATTTTTTGATTTTATTTTTCTCTCTACTTCGCTTTCTTATTCTCCTAACCGCATATTTCATATAATCTAATTTCCTCTCCAAAACTGTGTTTTCCTCTTTCTGTCTTATTTCACTTGCAGAGAGCATAAAACAAGCGGTATTCTGAAGTATACATACTAATATATACAACAATTTATAATAAACCTACCTTAAATTTATTTCCTGTTTTTAAATGCTAAAATGCACTTAGTGTGATTTTTAGTACTTCTTAATAAAATATCGCCAACTGAGGCCACTAGTAATCCTTGAAGCACGTACTTTAGATGAGGATGGCTGCCTTATGCAGTACAAGAACAGGACACGCGGGCAATAAATTGCCAGTGCCTGCTTTAATAGCGTTTTCCAAATATAAGGGCACATTGAATCTTGGAACAGCTACAAGCGTTCTGTGACTGCTTTATGTCCAGAGGTTCGACTTTAATTCTCCGAGTATTTCAGCGATACAGCAGTTAGAATCTTCGTTTCCGTAAGAGGATTATTGAATAAAATTCTGGAGTCGTTTTCAGAGAGCTGCCCCAATCAGATTACAAATAAACGGGATAAAGGTGGATAAAAAGATTTCCTTAAAAATTCCAACACTTAGACGAAGGCCCAACTTCCTGCAATAATTATGGGATGCAGCGCTGGGGAGAAAAGACCGGATTAGCTATAATTGCGTATCTACAAACGGGATCTTCTGCGGAAAAACCGATATAAGAAGGTGTGGGGTCGGCGCGAAGAGAAGGAATGCATAATGTAAAGAGGGAGAGAAGAGGAATTGTATGAAACGGAAGGAAGAACATCGCTGGAAGCCACTTTACATGTGAATAGCGTGGTGCAGAAGTTCCAGGGGTAAGGCGACTTGTCACGATATTGCTAGGCCACTCGATGCGAATGGTCAGTGGTCTAGGATTAACTTGACGCCATCTTGGAAGCAATTTAAATGCCTGACGTACAGTCATCTCAGGAAAATCCCCGCAGACACAAAGCATAGCTCTGCTGTACAGAAAGTCCATGTCAATGCTATGAAAGAAGTAAATATTACGTATTTCTAAAAATACGAAAGATGATCCCAAATGAACTCAAATGTTTTTGATAATTCTTTTACAATTAAAAAATTTACGAAACCACTTCTAATTAATTTGATAAACTACTAAGTATTACAATGTGTGGATAAAGTCGCTGTATTTGAATAACAAAACATTGAAGAAGAAATAGTTGTTATTACTGCAAAACATCACGCAGTATAACACAAATACTTCGGATACTTCCTTCCAAACAGTCTACACTGATTTGAAGGTAATTTTAGCATGTTTTAGCAAGTAAAGTGAAAATTAATGATACCTGGAAGCATATTTTAATACGTCTAAGGTAAGATAGTTTAGCTTTATGCCCTTGTTATAATCGAGATTGTTAGCAAGGTACCTATGTAAGAAAAGTTCTAAAAGGAGGGAATATTGCATAATGTAACACAAGAACACACTCAATGGATATTTTATAATTCAATGACTACTGTTCTTATTATAATTTGTAAATTACAAAATAGTGTAAATTTGCATCAACACTGGAGACACCTAAAATTATACTAATATGCAAAGCAGGAAAAAGAAAGAGGTGTGGAAGCTCTCCATGCTTTATTTTATTTAAAACAGCGCATATAGAATAAGACCTGAAGCTTTCCTGGCGACGAATACGCTCACTTTCTTCTCGGGCAGCCAGCCAGGTGAATAGATGATTAGATATCAACATTTCGTGAGTGTACATCTCTCCCATCATCAGGATATTTATAAATTTTTATAACCTCAAATGAAATACTGGATATAACATAACTATAAACAAAGACAAAACACTATCAAAATTCGCATTACTCAACAAAAGACTGTTTTCAGTAAATTAAATGCCAGGTCAGGAAATGGCATGAGTATAGAAAATTGTGTCAAAGAAACGTAACTACTTAACTTGATTATCATGCTGTATTGATCTTTGCTTCTTAATTCGATGGATTTCCAATTTTAAGGCCGGTTTCCAAGAGGAGCTGAACTGAATTCCAGCATCGCGATTAAGCATGGTCTTTTGTTCAGTAATGCAAATTTTTATAGTGCTTTGTCTTTATTTATAGTTGTGTTATATCCAGTATTTCATTTGTGGTTATAACATTTTAGAAATATCCTGACAATGGGAGAGCTATACACTCCAGAAACGTTGATATCTAATCATCTTTTCACCTGGCTGGCTGCCCGAGAAGAAAGTGAGCGTATAGTGAGTTTATACTTCCTTAAAATATCCTTTAAAGCATCATTAACAGCATACTAAATAATTATGGATGTTTATCTATTGTATAAGCCAAATGAATCCATTAAGTTACACATTCTGCCAATAAAATACACACATAGTAAATAGAAACTATTATTAATACTGCTAATGAAAAAGCAGAACAGCATTTATATATATAAACGTAACTTCTCAATGGTTTGTCAATCACGCAATCACGTCCCACATGGGGTCTCAACTCTTCGGTGGTGATATTATACGTTAGAGCTATCAAACCTCTTGTAGTATACTGCTCGGCAGTATTTCAAGATGTACTAAATAAACGTTCAGTGCAATGTAAGCTTAACCAGATACAAAGGGGGCTTCTAATCAGATTCATCAAGAGTTATAGAATGATTTCCACGGATTCTGCATTTTTAAACGCAGGCATTGAACCTTTATATTTATCGGCAATTTTCAGTGCAAAGATATATAACATAAAGAGAGGTTATCAGGGTTCCCTACAAGTTGCTGAATTCGACTTTCATCCGAGATCTCATTTCTTGGAAGCTGGACATCCTTATGTATTTCACAACATTGTCAACGAGAATAACTGTGAACACATGATCGCAATATCTACACAGACGGCTAGCGATATTCTGATCATCCAGAGAATCCAGCTCGTGTGGGATGCGCTTTTGTGATGTTCGATTATAAACAATGTGGAGTTGCTTTATACAGGATACAGACTTGTACCCAATTGCTCTATATTCCAGTCCGAACCTTTTGCACTGAATCAAGTAGTGGAGTGATGCCACAGTAACACATATAGCGTATGTATATACAGTGATTCCCAGGCATCTGTCAGTGTTATCGGAGATAAATACACTACATATCCACTTGCTACCAAAATAAGGAAGAATATTATAACAAACGCCAATCACGTGTGTATTACATGGGTTAGAGGCCATATGGGTATACATGGCAATGAGAGGGCACGCTAAATTGCTAAGCGTTACGCATTATCCCAAAAGGAATTCAGTTTCAAAGAGTCTACAATCATATTTGTTAAAAAACATTGAAAAGCAAATTTGAAATGTGGAACAGCAGTTGGATAAACAGTGATAGAGGTGAAATCACTCGAAATTTATTTTTTCCTACTGTTACTGATAGTGTAAACTGCAAGCACTTTTGAACTAATTTTATGTTAAACCAGTTTGCTACCGGACATGGGAAATTTAAAACATACTTTCGAAGATTCCGTATAGACTCTCCCGATGGATAACTCTGTAAATGTGAATTGTTGATGAAAGTGTTGAACACTTAATATTTATATGTGATCTTCATTCCAAAAAGAGATATAATCTCTTTCAACAGCTTTCATATTGCAATACAGATCTTCAAACACTGTTGTTTTATGTATTCTTTAAAAAAATTTGCATTTCAGGCTTTGAGCATTTTATTGGCCAAATTTTTAAAACGTTATAATTATTATCATATTTTGTTATTTTGATCTTTGTATTTACGTGTTTCTGTAACTAGAACCCTGACATACCCTACTGGTTAAATAGGGTTACTTCTTTTGCATAATAAATAATGAATTAACCCAGAAATAGTACTATACCTCGAAAAAACAAGGAATTAACATGTCAGTGTTTAGAAATTATCAAGCTATACAGAAACTAAGAATGTGTTGCACTCATATGAATTTCTGATCTCAGTACTGTAATGATTATTGCTATTATTGTTCAATCCTGTCTATGCTTTATGTTACTCGAAATAGGAATTTCTAGTTATGGCTTTATTACGCATTCCATTAACCACCCTCTAACAGAGAAAAGCATAATTATTGGACATTTTAAGCCATTAATAAGGAATATCTCAGAAATTATCTCCAAAAAAAAAAAAGAGAGAGCCAAATCGTCATGTTCACTCCATGGAGTAGACATATTTTCACTTCCGGTTTTCACAGTAAGTCTCTCCATCTCTTCTGCGATCTGCCCACATCTCTTCCTCCTGCTGGTTTATAACTTTTTTCGGAAGTCTACCATAATCCATCCTTTCCACATTTAACAGCCAATTATTTCTGTAGTGTTTTATTTCTTCGTTTATACATTTCACTTTCAGTTCTGTTCTTATTACATCATTATTTATGTGGTCTAGTTTTATACGTCCTTATCTCTTCTCAGGAATTTCATTTCAGGTCGTTGTATCTAACTTTCCATCTTCTTTGTTATAATTAAGGCTTCACTTCCATATAAAAGCACTGACTTTGCTATTGTTTTATAAAATTTAATTATTGTATCCTTTCTTATTTTATTTCTTAAAACGTAGCGTGACATTCCGCATATAGATTGAAATCTTGACAGTTTCAGGTTAATATCTCTTTCTTTCTCTGAACCTATTTCACATTCAAGGTATTAGAAACTTGAGACCTGTTCTAAAGTTTATCATCTAAAATAATTTAGTTCTTATTTGCTGCTTACCCCAAAAAGCCATTAAGCTTACGTATAGCACGTTGTAAGTTGCCTTAACTTTTCTGTATTAGTACTACATCGTCTACTTATAATAATGCCTGTTTAGGTATTTATTATATAATCTATTTAATCATCCACAGCATGTGCCGTTACACGACATGACATTCTCTACTACTTTTCTTATAAACGTCTTTTCCTTAGTTCTGTTAATCGAGCTAAATATTTGTAGATATTATGGGTGCACAATGTGGGTGCAAGGGGAATATGTAAGTATGACAGTCAAAGATTGTGTGATAGTCAAAGATTTTATTGGTGCTCCCAATATAACTTGCTTTGAAATCCATATAACAGGAGCATAACCAAGAAATACAATGTTGAATAAATTTTACCATTTAGGGGAACTATAGGTATTGGAAAATTCGGATATATAACAAGACATCCCTCTGAAACTGTTTTTTACAAGAGAAAAAAATGCATTTTACATAAATTGGTTTAGGAGACCTACATTTTTATGTAATACGATTTTTTTTGTGCTAGTTTCAGATTTATGCAAATATCATTCAGAATCAAAATTTTTGAGGACATTTCCAAAACGTTCAAGGTATATTACCTTATATTCCATGAATATTTGTCAAAGCCGCTCGACTCTCACCAAGGTGGCCAGGGTTCGATTCCAGGTGACGGCAAAAGTTACATTTGGGTTGGACAACACTTCGCTGGGGTAGATTTTCTCTGGGATCTCCGGTTTCCCTCACTATCATTCCACCGATTGCTCCATCATTATCCTCTTCATAAAGAAGGGGCTGGGCAAATTAATTTAATTAAATGTCCATTTAAATTTAAAATTGTACCCATGCAATATTAGGCAACGATCTGTTGAAGCTCGAAGTGGTAATTAAGTTCTGAATTACTTGGACTAGCTTCATGAACCTTAGTAGGCATTTATAAACTAAGCTTCCTAATATATTGTTAAATTTTCAAGGAAAATTATTTGTAATTTTTAATTGAAGGTTAATTTTCTTCCTCCTGTCAAGCAAAGAGAATACAGCTTCAAGGCATCACATAGAGGCCAGCTATTAAATGGCTCAACACTTACATTACATGTACTGATAAATATGCTGTGATACCATTTCTAAAACTATTAATCTCGATTAACGATACAGGAGTAAGTTTTCTAAGAACAGTTTTATTGAAAAACATCATGTGAAGTACCGCATCAGCTTTGTTGTTGTTTTTTCTAAATATTTATTACTCCGCAGAAATATTTTGGCGATCACCTTTATCCAGCTGCGGATGTATGAGTCTGATTTGCCAAGCAAATGTGGTTTTAGATGGCACACTGTTCTTCTGCCTTAAAGAAACGTGAGCGGTTTGGTAAATCCTATAAGGCGGAGACGACGAAGAAAAGAAATATGAAAAAAAATGAGAGAAGATACGCAAAGCTCTGCGTGGAGAATATCATCATCGTAACACTTTCCGTTCCTTAAAAAAGAAGCTCTCCTTCAGAGCACAGCTAATGTTCGTGAGTGTATTGCTGGTCCAGATGATAAATCATTCCAGGCAAACAGGCCTCTAGATGGAAAAGAGAATAGCTGCTGCATTTATTGTAGACGCACACTTAATACTTATGTGGGACCTTGCCTTATTCATGTTTTACTTTATGAAAGACGCCACACAGCGCTTTAGCACCGCATCTCTACCTTCCAAGATACAACGTTATTAGACATATGTGTTTAACTCAAAAATGCTGCTCTATCCACTTTTCAACAAACTATTCTTACAAAAGTATATTCTAGCTCGCGTCAAAAGAAATAAACTTTCATTCTTATTAGTTTGAGATATAATAATAATGTAGGAGTTGAAATCATGTCGCACTTCTAAAAGACAAATGCCTATCTGATATTTCATGCTCCTCGCAGAGCACAAGAAAAATGAATAGCGAATCACCATTAGTTAAAAAAATGTTATATTGCATACGAAAGCTTTTTCCTAACCTTCATAGTTCTAGTAAACATACAATCTAGCTTTACCATCTATGCTGTATCTACTTCAATTTAATTGATATAAACTTTTGCAGAAGTAGGTATTGAGTACCTAATTGTATTACAGAGGTAATAGTCAAAGTTTAAGAATTGGCAACTATGCCATGAGTATCAAAGTAAAGGGAACTTTCTTTTTTCTTTATTAAATAATATTTAATTATTTATTAACATCCCGTCAAAGTAAATCCTCTCAGATATAGTACACTTTTACCAGCACTTTTTATAATTGTAGAAACACTTTTGGAACTGGATGAGTAGAGCCAAATTGAAAAATGCAATGCCATATCCGAGATTTGAACCATGAATCTCCCGTCTCGGTCCGGTTGCTCTAAAGCACTGAGCTACTATGGCCAACATGCCTACATGACATTAAATTCTCCAACTAACTTGTATGTTTCCCGGTAAACTACTAGGAGTTGTCATATAGAATGAGACACTCACCCTTTTTGTCGACCTACTATGCTGTAAGTATATAGGGTGTTCAAAAAGAAACGAGCCGGAGTCTGGTATGCGCATACCGGTGACAGCATGGTAATATCGTAGCTAGTGTGACGAAATTTTATTCCGACCAGAGCGTAGAAGTTCACAGCCCGTCGCTAGAGGGCACGCGTGCACGTCACGTGACTATACAAAGCTAGCAGCATCATACATCAATCGTCCAACGCTGCCATACTCATTGCAAACAGTGAAATGGAGGCGTCAAAAGAAGAGCAAAGAGGTGTTGTTTGTTTTCTGACAGCTGAAGGAGATGGGGGAACGGACATTCATCGACGAATGTCACAAGTGTACGGCGAACCCTGCATGACTCTTACAAGGGTCAAGGGGTGGAACAAGAACTTCAGGGGAGGACGGGTGTCGTTAGTCGATGATGCATGGTCTGGAGCACCACACTGCATTACCGATGACATCGTCCAGCTGGTTGATGCACTCATTATCCAGGAGTACTGAGTGACAGTGAAAGCCATAGCCGCCGTGGTCGGATTGAGCGTCGAAAATGTTCACATCATCATGAAGGAATGACTACTCTTGTGCAAAACATGTGCCCAATGAGGGTTACACAGTCTTCAACTACACCAGGAAGCATGTCGAATGGCCCACTGTCTTGGTTATCTGCAGCGCTATGCTAGGGAAGAGAATGAGTTCCTGGCACGAGTGGTGCCTGGAGAAGAGTCATGGTGTCATTACTTCGAACCATAATCAAAACGAACATAGTATCCAGTGGAAGCATCCAGGGTCACCACCAAAAAAGCCAAGGGCATCCACACAAGTGCAGGAAAGGTTTTGCTGACTTTCTTCTTTGACTAAGGTGGCCCCCTTCTGATACACCTCCTGCAGCACGGGACAACAATGAATACCCAGCGTTACTCGCAATTCTTGACCAACCTTCGCCAAGCGATCAAATCAAAATAACCAGGCAATCTCACCCGTGGGGTCATTCAGCTCCACGACAGTGCAAAGCCTCATAGGACTAACACAGTCGCGGCACTCCTGCAACAATTCAAATAGGAGGTTCTCGGCCACCCTCCATACAGTGCAGACCTCTCTCCCTGTGATTAAGCCATTTTTGGTCCCCTTAATAAGGCTCTGAGGGCCAAACGATTCACCTCGGACGACGACGTCCAACTGCACGTGCGGAACTGGCTCATAACGCAGCCCCGGGACTTTTGTGAGACAGCCATTCACCGCCTTTTGTGACAGTGGGACAAGTGTCTCAATAGCCAGGGCCAATACTTCTAAAATACAGATAATGGTTTCTGTAATTATGTCTCCAGCTCGTTTCTTTTTGAACGCGCCTTATACCTAAGTCCCAGTTTCATTATTAAATCACTATGTTTTTAGGTAAATTCATGGAAATAATAATTTCTTCCACACTAGCCGTGTGTATACTAAGGTCAGCCATAGTAGCTCAGTGGTTTAGAGCAACCGGACGGAGACCGGGAGATCCGTGGTTCGAATCCCGACTATGGCAACGAATTTTTCAGTCTCGTTTTACTCATCCAAACCTTAGCTTACCCACGGCTTGTGTGTAAGTGATTATTTCCATCAATTTACACCTGGAACTGGTTTGACATTGTGGTATTCAGTTCCTTCAAAAATTCTCTTTTGATCTAATCAAAGTGGCAACAATGGCTGATGCAATATGTTTTTTTTTTTTTTTTTTGGACAAAAGCACAAGTTTTGAAGTGTTAAGGGGAGCAACATACAATCTCTACGAGTAGTTTCGAAACAATTAGGGTCAACCATTTTGATGGTGATCTCAAGGTTTTCCAGAATCATTTCCTTTACCTCTTGCACATTGTGAGTAATTGATCTGCCAGGACGTCCAGAGAGTTTGTCGTCTTCGACATCTTTACGACTCTCTTTGAAACGTTTCTAACACTAGAAAACTATTTTCTTACTATTAATAGATTCGCCGAAAGCCACAGTGAATATTTCAAATGTTACACTGCACTTTATTTAATTGCAAAGCAAAATTATTTTACATCATTTAATTCGCGGAGGTTTTGAAAACACCTTTAAATTCTTGACTGTTAACAGTAAACCAAATAGACAAAACAATTGAAAGTTCAAACATATAACACTTCGTTGGCGTTGGACGCATTTGTTTTTTCACTAAATTGTGAGAAACAAATGAATATCGATAGGTTTTTAAAACAATGGCAAAGTATTGAAAATACGAACCGTTGATACGGGCTATTTCAAAAATGGCTTATGGAAGATAATAATGCTATTCAGAATATATTGTGTGGTTTACATTAGCTACATTTTTATGTAGTATATTTCCTGCCATATTTTAGCACCTACAAGTTGTATTAATTTGAAAAAAATATTATGGGAATGAAATGCAGCAAATTCAGGACACTCATTTTATTTATTTCTATTTTAACTTTTATTTTTCTTCCGCTTTCCTCTTTATTTCTTTTCTTAAATTAACGTCCTCCAACGTTTATTGATAACGAAATAAGAATTAACTGATGCTCTAATTAGTTCAGAGTTCATTGAGCTAAGAGTTAGTTACCCAAATTCATATTTCAGGATGAGGAAAATCTCCTGAAGGAAAAAAAAAATCACATTCAGATAACTCACCCTGATTGAGATTTGAGCTCTATACCTCTAGAATAGGAAGCAGACACCTATCAACTACGCTACCGAGGCGGGTCATTTATTTTGTAAATATCGCGAATATGCAGTATTTTAATAAAAATCATTAGAGATGTTTTCAATAAAATAAAATAATTCAAAAATATTTGACATGTTGACTAGTGTGGTTGGAGATTTTCTTAAAAGTATTTTTTATTTTGTTTGTTCCTTTTATAGCCAGCCTTTATTTGCTTGGTCACATCGGTGGCCGTTCTCCTTTGGATCATATTCATGGTATTAGCTCGTATTCGCTGGCTTTAATAATTAGATCACGCACACATTCCCACTCTCATTCATACTTCCAGGCTCTGGAGAAGATGAATTAAATTGGTCGGAGAAAAAGCCCCACCCGCAACGCCGGGAATCGAAGTCGGGAACCTGAACGGCAGACAGGTACCTAACCGACTAATCTACGGGGCCAGATCTTAAAGTCTTTGTATCTCATGTTTTAGAGACATTGAACCCAAACATGAAGTTGATATTTACTGCAGTTTTTTTTAACTTGTTCTCGTTCTTTCTTTCTTTCTTTCTTTCTTTCTTTCTTTCTTTCTTTCTTTCTTTCTTTCTTTCTTTCTTTCTTTCTTTCTTTCTTTCTTTCTTTCTTTCTTTCTTTCTTTCTTTCTTTCTTTCTTTCTTTCTTTCTTTCTTTCTTTCTTTCTTTCTTTCTTTCTTTCTTTCTTTCTTTCTTTCTTTCTTTCTTTCTTTCTTTCTTTCTTTCTTTCTTTCTTTCTTTCTTTCTTTCTTTCTTTCTTTCTTTCTTTCTTTCTTTCTTTCTTTCTTTCTTTCTTTCTTTCTTTCTTTCTTTCTTTCTTTCTTTCTTTCTTTCTTTCTTTCTTTCTTTCTTTCTTTCTTTCTTTCTTTCTCTCTTTCTCTCTCTCTCTCTCTCTCTCTCTCTCTCTCTCTCTCTCTCTCTCTCTCTCTCTCTCTCTCTCACTCACTCATTTGAAGAGACCTTTTACGAGCAATGTTTTTGTTTTCAATTAAAAGATTCTGAAAACTGTATTTCCGGGAATCGAATGTTCGAGTGCAATGCAATGTTTCCTCTACGCACTATTGTTAAATCAGTAGAGAGAGCAAAAACCTGATGTGTTATATCTGTATTTTAGTTTATACTCATGCTCTATAAGATATTGTTACCAAACCTATTAATTTATCAATTTTTGTATTTAATCAGTTAACATTTCACTTCATAACTACACATTTCCTTGTATAGGATAACATAAAATAGTACTCAAAATTTAAGAATATGTATGACAGAAATTTCATTAACATTTTCAAAACATCATATTTTTCTCTTTTTAGTCTATAAAATAGTGTATGCCTTCCTGAATCCAAATAATGCTTAGATAGCATCCGAAAGTAATTTTAAATGCTCTTATCTAGTATGAAAGTTACGTGAATGCTAGTGTTAGATATGAATTCTAATTCTTTATCCTATTATCTATTTATCTATTGAAAATTTCAGCATGTTTCATTATTTAAGATGTTCCTTGGTCGCAGTTTTAGTGTTAGACTCATGAAATTTGCTACACAGGTCCATAGAGACATAGTGAATAGAAATTGCCCTGGGGTTTATTGTGATATGCATTTAAGCACACTTTATTTAATTCAAAACACAAAAATTATCAAATTTTGGGCCAAAAAGTCATTTTCACAGCTTTAGAAATTTCCGGGGCCTAAAGTTATTGAGGCACAGAGAAACCTAGGGCAAATTTAAAAAAGGGATGTATTAAAAACCTGCTGTTAAATTATTAGACCAAAAGTTAAGTTATTTTGTCGTAAGGAACTTTTTATGTGACGTAACCAAAAATAAATAAATTTTACCGTATGTTCCAAACTATCCAAGTGAAATTGACAAAATGTGGGCTGTATAATATTGGCACTAAGTTACAACTGTGATATAAATCTTAAAAAGCTAGCGTTATTAGTTCAGGATTTCATATTTTCAGTCATAGATATTCCTAAAGAGTCCTATTCTGTGTAATGATTTCAAACTCCAACGTGGGCAATAACAAATGTCTTTCAAAGGATTAAATTTTTAAATAAATCACTTAAATGGTGTGATTCAAGAAGATTTACATTATATGTGAAGCGAAAGTTAACTTTCTCGTACGATTTACCATCATACATAGATCATTCAGAATGTAGAGGATTTTGCAGGTCATTCAAAGAAATTTGGAGGTTTACTCTCATGATTTGACCTCACAGCAAGGTCATAAGAACAAAATAATGTTTTATGTATTTCCTCAATGGATGTTTTAAGCTACAAATTGTTCACCTTCTTCAGTAGCTAAAATATTTCACCAATTTTAATATATGGTTGATTATAAAATAGTTCTACACAAATTGCAGAATAAATTAATTAAATATTAAAAACTACCCTACTGATACAAAAATGACTGTATTATAAACATTTACTGATTGCACACGAGATATATTCTATATAATTTATTAACAGAAATAATGATTAATAAATTCTAAAGTAATTGCACTAACTACTTGCAATTTTGTGGACACTAATTTTCCTAGAATATATTTTAAATTTCAAAAGAATATGTTAAGAGTTAAAGAACTTAAAAGAATCATCATAGGGTCCCCTTATCCTGCGTTTGTTTTACATGTCAAAATTCAAAATTTATAACTTTGTGGTCTAATGGCAGAAATTTTTCTATCTATACAACATTTTTCATTGCATACCACGCTATCCATCTGTTTTAGATGATGTAATTCTTTTACGCTATCCATCTGTTTTAGATGATGTAATTCTTTTCGTATTATTTAAAAATCTATTTTATGTTTCGCAAATAACCTAAATATCTGTATACCAGGGTAGCTAAAAGATAAAGTAATGAAGACAGGAAGTAGGAAGTACACAATGTCATGTAAATGGGACATATAAGATTAAAGATGTGTGTTTACATTATAGATGTTTTCCTATTAGCATGCACACTGAGAAACAAGTAATGCATGCGGTAGGTCACAGAGATAATAAAAAAAAATCTCATTTGTGTCAAGCCAGTGGAAATCTCCTTACCGTGCTGTCATATTCACCTTTCTGCTCCAATACGTCATCATTAAACAGCTACCTGATCCTCGTATTGACTCTTTCTGCCACCTTATTACTTGGGGCTTATCCCTCACAATCCCCCATGCAATGACGTAAATCCCTGCCGTGTCGGTCGGTAGACATGTCTTCCTTATCACGTATTGGAAACCCTCCCAGCAACTGCAGCTGGCGCTCGTTACGGAACTGTCTTGGAAGTCAGAATATTACCAAACGTGTACACTGTTCAGGTAACAGTTGGGATTTCTCTCTCCTTTATTTTTACTGCTTTGCTGTTTAATGAAACTTCTTCAGCTACAAGAATTAAGACAAATGGCCGCTTCCGTCCACAAAGTTCATGTCATATATCAGTCTTTATTTCGGCCACTCAATACCAGTGGTGGCTCGTGAACATTTTCCTTGAAGGGGCCACATGTGAAGATGCTTGTAATCAAAGTAAAGTGGGGTTATACCTTTTAAAATAGGCCAGCTTAATTTACACTGCCATTTTACACTGCGGTAGCAGAAATGTCTCAAAACACTATATATTTTTAAAAATCAAATAACTAATATTATAAATATAATAGAACTCACCAAGTGGCAATGTTATTTGTGCAAGAGCTGAGCACTTTATTCTTCTAGGCAACAAATATTTAAATTATTCTGTTGTGGTTAGGAATTCAACCAATTTTCTTTTTGTGAAAGACACAAACAGCTAAGGAATTAAGACTGTCTTCACCCATGGTGTTCCTAAGATAAGACCTAATTATTTTCAATCTACTGAAACTTCTCTGTGCCTTGTATGTTAGAACTGGAGTTTTAGTGCAATTTACAACATTTTGTGAAGTGTAGAAAACGCTTCCTCAAAGGAGCGTTGTATAAAAAGGATGAGAAATTCATTGACTGAAGGGATACCTTTGAATGTAGATGACGTTATTATATATCACTCGTAGTTAATATTTTTACTTTTCTTAGAAGATCATGGGATTATGATTTTATATAAATTTTCTCAGAGAGTCAGCAGGGAAATTTTCTCTGAATGTAATTAATTTTTTGGGTAAATATCCCAAACGTATTGAATATATGAGACTATTAGAATCGTGCTTTCTTTTGGTTGACCACTGTGTCACACCCAACTTTGGTAACTCAATTATGATTCGCCTCAGAACACAATTCCATTGCTTTCTTGTGGGAGAAGCAAAGTTATCATAATCTTGTTATCTTTTACTATTCTCATGAATTTCAGACACACCTAATTCGGAATATTTTAAGAAACGATTTCTTACTAAATTGTTACAGAACTTTTTCCGATTTTTATGACTTCTTGTTGCGTAAATATAAAATTATTCTGTTGATCTGAACCTAATCGTTTAATTTATATTTTTTCTTCTACCTTTAATGAGTGAAAGCGACTTTCCAGCCAATAATCTAATCTATTCATTTTAAAACTATACTACTTTGTCCACCATAAATTACTGAGCGGGATGGCGCAGGTGGTTTCGTCTGTGGCCCCCATTCGGGAGACCCGGGTTTGTCTCCCGTGGCCGACCTACATGACCCATGGGTTTCTTGGGGTTTTCCCGGGTCGCTAGGCGAATGCTGGGTAGGTTAGTTACATCTCCCGGATTTCCTGTCCCTCCCTTTCATCTCCATTGTCATTTCATAACATCTCTCATCTGGTGGTCTCTTTCAGTGTAGAAGTGTCAGCGGGTGTCTCGGCGCTGCATGGCAGGATGATATGCTCTGAGGGAAACTACTTCCTCCTCCGGTAGGTCTGCTCCCGGTCGACGCTCCTCTGCTGGAACCATTTCGGGTCTGCCAGCCAGGGACCTTTGGAGTTCGGATCGCCTGCCTGAGACCATTAGAACTCCTCTGCTGGGCTCGTTGCTGTTCCGCAGTGGGGAAGCGTGTCCGTTGTTCTGGCCTTTCGGGGGAAGTCTCTATCCAAGTAAACTGTAGGGACCCTGCCCTCTGTATTGTCGTGATGTTGATGTTGTAATTTACGTCCTCCAACATTTAGTCATATCGGACGATGAATGAAATGGGTGAAATGATGCTCAATCCGTCCGGGGTCCATGAAGTTTAGAGCTACCCGACATTCGTCTTTCAGGATAAGGGAAAACCCCGGAAAAAACCTTATCCAGGTAACTCACCCTGACCGAGATTCGAACTCGGGACCTCTTGAACGTGAGGCAGACAGGCTGCCATCTACGCTACCGAAACAGTGGTATTGTCGTGAGCCTTTGGAAGGGCCGCCCTCAGTCTCCTTCACCTCATCCAGGAACAAAGGTGGCCTACGTACCGAATCCCCTCCGTAATGAAATCCCAATACCACCATACATTTTAGATTCCAACAAGATTCATACGAATGCTTAAACTTCATATAACGGGCCGCAACTAGCCGGCCCCAAGCGTTGCTGAATGCGATGTAGGAATAGGAGAGTAGGGGAGTGCGGGAGCTATAAGACACCTAACTGGTAAAGTGTGTAGATGGGTAAGGAGTGATCGCGGGCCAATGTAATCTGGCCCAACGCTCTGCTACGCCACAAGGGTGGTTGGTGTGTTGTGGTGTGGTTGTGTATACAACACTGCGAGTTCCAAGCAGAACATTGTATAACAAATTATTATTGAATAAAGTATAGAATTTTTTTCCTTCAAATTAAAAAGATGGTTATAAGTTGCTTGATATTATCCGTCCCTTCTCAATGCTTATTTTCCCGTTAGTTCATAACTACTGTTTAGCTAATGTGGCGACTTCTATTTGTTTTATGTCAGACCTTTATACCTTTTATTCCAGACATAGCAATCGTACAATACGCATGCTAAAATCCAGGACCCATATTCAAAAGTTAGTAGTACAATATTTATCACAATGGACTTGAGAGGGTGCTTTATATGAATATTCAACTAATAGTTTAGAAATAAATAGAGTTACAAATATTTCATAAACTGTTTATGTCTATTCTTCACAATTTACTAACGATAGGAAGTCATTCACAGTTAATAACACTTCATAGGTTGCCCTACAAAGATCAGGATATGCACTTCATGCAAATGTCTTACACATATGTCACTTCTATAAAAAGACCTCTTTTGAGGACCTTGGTGCCGTACCTTTGGAAGTTCTTGCGGACTTTATCCCCAACAAAGCATTTTTTATTGATGGAATATTGTTAATTTCCAACGAAATCATTGCATAAATGTTACGGGTAATTTATTTATTGCATTGCCTTCTTTGACAACCAGCTGAGTAGATAAATAAATATTTCTTTGGTATATTTGTATGTGTATCGTCTATCAACTGCTTCATATCACCTAAATGAAGGAGCTGTGCGTTTATAAATTACATCACTAATTGCTGTGACGTGTAATGGCAGCTCATCGAAACTAATTCAGATATAAAGTAAATATACATTTATCCACTGCAGAAAACTAGATTAGCTGCTGCTTTCTACTTGGATGAAAGGTGAAACGGAATTTGTGCTTTTCCGAATTAGTGTCAGATGTATCTAAGTATTCTACTTAATCTGCTTAATCTTCCTGATAGAATACTTCGAAATTTGAAGATAATGTTTTAAAGCAAATGTGAAAACTAAACGGGAATGGCCATCAATAAGATTCGTATACAGTATACAGTAGAACATCGTTTATTCGGATCAACTGGGACCTGGGCCAAACCGATTTAACAAAATCCAGGTTATCCAGAGAATGGTGGAAAAACGATAAAAGCATGTACAACATCACCGAAGTATTTGTAATGTAGTTTAGAAATTATTACAGACACTTTCACCTAAAAGCCATACATTGTATGTAATGAAATAGTCTATATATTTATACTATGCACAACATACACGGTGTTCATTTTATACGTGATTTTACCGCGCAAAATTTGACGTCATCAATAGCATCGCTGATGGAGTGAGTGTATATATATGCGATTCCCCTAGCGGCGTGCGATCTCATTTAATGTGCTGACAGCATCGTTGCGGCCTCCCTCTACCGGCAGATAAATATACTATTTGAAAGGTGGGTCTACCCGTATAATATAAAGCTGCGTAATTTCGCCTCTTGCATATATACGATAACTGTTTTAAAACTGCAATGCAAATACACTGTAGAGCTAATTATGGAGCCATAAAAGTGTTCCATAAATAATACGAGGGCTATCCAGAAAGTAGATTACGTTTTGGAATAAAAAGTAAACAAAGTATAGGAAACAAATTTTATTATATACAGATGAAAGCCACACTCAAATACTACTTTTCGACATAGCCACCATTCAAATTAAGGCATTTATCGTAGTGATGTACGAGCTTGGAAATTCCTTCGTCGAAAAATTCGGCCGCCTGCGCCTTCAACCACTTCGTTACCTCTTCTTGCAGCTGTGCGTTGTCATCAAAACGCTGCATAGCCAGCCACTTCTTCATTGCTGGGAATAGGTGGAAGTCGCTCGGTGCCAGGTCGGGACTGTACGGCGGATGAGGAAACAACTCCCACTTAAAAGATTCAAGAACTTCACGAGTGACATTTGCCGTGTGGGGCCGGGCGTTGTCGTGAATCAACAAGATCTTAGAGCTCAACATTCCTCTGCGCTTGTTTTGAATGGCTCTTCTGAGTTTTTGGAGAGTTTGGCAATACCTTTGAGAGTTTATTGTAGTGCCTCTTTCCAGGAAGTCCACCAAAATCACACCTTTTCTGTCCCAAAAAACAGTCGCTATCATCTTCCTTGCCGACATTGTTTGCATGCATTTCTTGGGTTTTTGGGGAGAACTTGTGTGCCCCCACTGCATTGATTGCAATTTCGTTTCACAGTTCACGTGTTTCACCCATGTTTCGTCACCAGTAACGATGCGATCGAGTAAAGAGTCACCATCCTTATGGTAAACGTCCAAAAAGTTCAACGCTGCAGCCATTCGCTGATTTTTGTGGTCCTCTGTCAAGATTTTTGGAATCCATCTTGCACAAAACTTGTGGTAACCAAGCTTTTCGCTGATGATTTGGTGCAACAAACTTAGCGAAATTTGTGGAAAACTCAAAGAAAGTTCCATTATTGTGAACCTTCGATTTTCACGGACTTTAGCATCGACTTTTTCGACAAGTTCGGCAGTCACTATGCTGGGTCTCCCACTTCGATCTTCGTCGTGAACATTGGTTCGGCCATTTTTAAATCTGATGACCCACTGACGCACTTCACCTTCAGTGATAATGTTGTCCCCATACACTTCACAAAGCTGCCGATAGATTTCTATCGGTTTACAGTTTTTTGCAGTCAGAAACCTTATTACTGCACGCACCTCGCAGCTCGCGGGATTTTCAATTAACGCAGACATTTCAAACCGTCACAGTATCTGAACGGAGCACAGCACGAACCTCTCACTAGCACGGCTAGATGCCGACTGAGCTGCGCAACGCTCTGACCCCAAGATGGCCGCGCTAGCCCCGCCCCTAGCGGAAACAGACGAAAACGTAATCTACTTTCTGGATAGCCCTCGTATAAGCAATGACATGTCAATGAATACTTATTTCACAAGCAACATACGTTTTTTTTTTTTTTTTTTTTTAGTAGACATATACACATATTGTAAATTTGTCACATAAAATAGAAATATTTCAATTTGATCTCAATTCTTTTCTAACACCGACAGTTTCTCACGGTGTAACTTTATTGCAAACCAGAAAATTAGCAACACGTTTTAGGGATGAAAAATAAATTAGTGTTACAATATGTACTAAGCTTTTATCGAAGTCTAAACAAGAAAATATCTCTAGTACATAGTCTTATGTGTCAATTTTCTTATATTCCCTATCTCTCTTCCCCTTAAACACTATCTCAATTGCGAGAGGGTATGCTTGAGGCCTTTCTGTCCTAACATTATGTATTGCTTCTAGATTGGAACCAGTCACTTTATAGCGTCCAGTGTCTCTCTTTTTACAATTAAACTGATCCTGTACTGGAAATGTTTGATGCACTTATTAGTTTTAAAAGGATGCCAACATTAATAGATATTTTAATTATAAAAAAGCATATCGCATACTGATAAAACGTAAGACGTTTATGTTCCAAACAAAAGTATGTCAATTTGACGGTACCTGGACACTTTTGACAACATGACGCTCCGAGGGACTCGTCTTATTGCTGGATAGCGTTGCATAAACTCCTCTATGCACGATTTTCATTGTATTTATAAGTCGCACCTATTTAAATGCCAGTACGAAATAAATTCAACCATGAAGACCCGTTGTAATTTGCCTACTGTTCTGCAAAAATTACCGCTTCTTCTCCATAGAGAGCACTATGATTTCAAGATAGACTCACGAGTCAACTATAACGTCATTCTTGCTCAATCGGAGGGTGGGAATTAACGAATAAAAATGAACACGGTGTACAGGTAGCTACAAACTAGTCGGTAGTAAAAAAGCCAGTTAGCTTCTGCTGTCTCAGTTCAGTGTATCGCTCACGAGCAGCGCGATCTCGCATCCGATTTAACATTAGAAATTAAATTCACAATGTTTCAGTTTGGCTCTCGGAATAAAGCATCAGTGTCTCTATTTTTGCTACTGCTTTTGCGTGGATCGTAACCACAGCTGCTTCATCAACACTGCGTAAATCTGAGTTCTCTTTTTCTATTTTCAGTACCACTACAAGATGCAATAATGCCCTGCTCTGTAATCGATTTATAACCTTCTCCATTGTCAAGTTGCAGCCATCGATATTTTTAAAAGGGTTTATAAAATCTTCTTTCACACGTATCTTTTCTTCTTCTTCAATCTTGTTTTCTGACAATTTGCACATATTAGGCCACATCTTTTTGATGGCTTAATTTCTCTTACAATCTGGTCCCTAGCAGGTGGGTGAGTAGCAAGAGAATTTAGGTCATGTACCTACTATGAATAGCAATTTATTGTATATAAAACAAATCTTCATTTACTACGCTAAACATTTTTATTTTTTTCAAAACTGGTTGGCGTTATTCAAACATCCGAGTTAAAGAGACCCGTGTTAACAAGTTGTTACTGACTTCGTTAGTCAGAATGTTACTTCATCATCCAGGTAGAATATAATTCATATGGAGTATATTCCATTTAGCCTCAAGTTACTCCACATAACGGAAAAAATTATGTAAGAACTTTTCACCGAATATCAGGATATCTGTAATGTATTTTGTATAAATATACTTGAATGTGTTACCGCCATATTATGTATAAAAGCTCATAAATAATTATAAAGACTCGGACGTTAATGAGGAAGGTAGGTAAAACATTAACCATTCCTTACCTTGTCAGTCTTTCCTCTATCAAATCAAAACGTATTACACAAATTCAGATACCATACTAATACAAAATTAAATAAACGCAAAATAAATGCGCAAACATTATAAAAATGTTCAGTTTTGAAAGGCTGTAATGTCACATTCATACGATATCCATAAATTCTCATATTTTCGTTTTGTATTATACTGCTTATAACGTACTATAATAACCCTCATCTGTTATTAATTGAGAAACAATTGTATACTGAATTATAAGGAATTCTAGAAATTTCTATTTAATGTTGTGTTATTGTGCAATAATGTTTCTGTAATATTATATTCTACTATGTTGACTTATCTTTTATAATAATCATGTAGGTGTATATTGTGCCTCGCTATTGTTATGTTACTGTAATATATTGTTAAATTTAGTGGCTGTTGTAAGATTTTATGTATGATTCAGAAATAATTTTTAAAACGTCTCAAAGCAGCAGTCTCAAATGTTTATTCGTGGGAAGAGCAAGGATCTCAATGTGCGTTACATAACCACCAGGAAACATTTTCATTTTTTAAAAAAAAATAGTATTTCGAATAAAGCTATTTCACACAGATTACATATTTTAAGTTCTTCTGTTCAAATTTTAGAATTGCTAATTAGGTATACAAAACTGCACAAGCATCAATGAAATAAGCTGGACTTTGGTACTTTTGTCAAATAATTCAAGGTAAACGCACTTAACGAGGTCCGTTCAAACTATAACACCTATTTTTCAGGACTGGGAATAGCCTATAAACGGCTAGTGTGAAGAAATGATTATCTTCCATCAATTAACTAAAATAACAAGAGTTAAATGATGAAGCCTAGTACTCAAATACTAACGACAATAAGTCGCCACAAACGGTGTATCTCTGATACGAGAGCCCCTAGTGATTTACCGGGTAAATATTAGAGTCAATTGGAGAATTTAATGTCATGACGGCACGTTGGACATGGTAGCTCAAAGGCTAAGAGCAACTGGACGGAAACCAGGAGATCCGTCATTTAAATCCCGGCCATGGCATTGAATTCTTTCTAGTTCACTCTAACCAAAGTGGTTCTATGTTTATTTCATTTACAAGAACCTCACCCTAAATATGTACCAGGACTGTTCAATAAACAAACACGCCGTAGTAGTTTTATTGTTGGTACTCCTGGTTTCCGCTTGTGAGAACCAGGCAAGTTCTGACATGTTCAGTATCGCCTACCGCTGCAATGGGCGTAACATGCAATTAAAGTTGATGTTAGAGGAAAATCCGGGGTTTCTTTCAAACGTAATCACTGCCGATGGAATTTGGCTACATCATTTTGATCCTGAGAGCAAAAAGGAAAGCTCAGTGTGGAAATCTCCTTCACCACCAACTCCCCAAAAAGCAAAATTTGTTGCTTCTCCTGGGAAAGCTGTGGTCATCTCATCCTTTAATATTCATGGAATGGTTTATCAGCATTATCATGGTAACTGCACACACATCAGTAACTGGACAATACTACAGGGATGTCCTGAAAGCATTGCAGGTCCATATCAGGCGCAAAAGATCACATTTCCATGAAGCAGGCTGGATGCTGCAACACGATAATGCGCGGCCGCATATTGCCAATGTTGTTGCTGAATATCTTGCAAAAACCAACGTGAAGTGCATCCCTCACCCTCCCTATAGTCGGAATTTAGCCCCATGTGACATTTTTCTATTCCCTAATTTGAAGAAACGCCTTCGTGGGAGGCATTATCCATCATCAGAAGCAGTGGTGTAGGCGGCGTATGCGATTTTGAAGGATCTCTCAAAAATGATTTCCAGCATGTCTTAGAAGACTGGCAGAAATGCTGGGACAAGTGCATCACATTCAGGGGAGACTATTTTGAGAAGGATCATCAAAATTATGAGGATGAGTAAAGGTAGGTTGTCAATAAAATTGTGATCATTCTTTATTGAACAGCCCTCGTATATCTAAATTCAAGGAGTCCAACGGCATGCATTTCGTGATTAACCTCGATGTTGAATATTTGGGTAAATGGAATACTTGCTCTACTAGGTGTCGGTAGTAGAAAAAAGTCTGACTATTTGGATTATTACGGAGGGGATTCGCCGAAACCTGTGGTTTATTGTACCTAAGCCCCATGTGGGGCATTCCCGGGAGGAAGGATGAGGAGAGAGGAGATAGAGGGTGGCCGACACAAGGAGTCATGACAGTGAAGAGGGCAGGCTCGCTACTATTTACCAGATGTCAACTTCCTGGCAGACCAGCACAACCGGCAGTTCAACCACCATGGCCAGCAAGCGGCCCATCGGGTCGATCCGGAGACCGTAAACCGTTTTACCCAAGGAGGAAGTGGTTCACTCAGAGCAGATCATCCTGCCATGCAACGACCAGACAACCGCCGACACTTCTACTCTGAAAGAGACCACCAGTTGAGGGATGATGTGAAATGATAATGGAGATGAAATGGAGAGACAAATATTCGGGGATGTAATTAACCTAACCAGCATTCCCATGATGAACCATAGAATCGAATACGGTCCTCCCGAACGCCGGTCAGACGAAACCGCCTGAGCCAACCCGTTCGGTGCAAGGTAGACGTCAAGGAGGATCAACTTCTGAACTTGCGTTTTATTGCAATCGTTTTATTAAGAAGGGAGACATTTGTGTTGCTGTGTATGTATTTAGCGAAATCTCAACAAACCGCTGGTTCTTATATGCTATGTTAGAAGACTTTCGGGGAAAGGTTAAGAGGTCATCTAAGCGACGTACCGCGAGTATATTCGAGGATTTCTCATATATTATTAGGAATAGCAGAGTCTGTACAAAATTACAACAACGGACAAACCCTTCTATATCATTTGCAATAATTTCAATACAAGGAGAAGAAAATGAAAATATGTGGTCGTACTGAAAGTCTATGAGCAACATTTTAAATACATTTTAATCCTCACTTTTACAAAAATCAAATACATCATTTTAATATACAGACTTTTATGTCACTTTTCAACACAGTCCTTATTTCTTTTCATACGTTTTCTCTATCGTTCTGCAAGTTTCAAAGTAACTTTAAGATGTAACTCCGTTCCCACAGGTATTGTTCATCACAGTTGTAATTTTTTATGCTACAGGTTCATAATAATGGAATGTTTTTTCATCGCCTTACACAATATTCGTCAAACCTCTGAAATAGTTTCGTGTGACTGGTCTTTGATCAATAAGTAGGTATAAGTCTCAAAGGACACAAGTTTGGCCATAACCCAAGCATTTACTCATTTCTTGCACTGTACAGTCTTACTGCAGAAATTTTTGAGGGAATTTCAATCAGTTGCGGCAGTACTTTCTCTCCGCCTCACGGCTGCACGTACCTGGGTTGAAGTCGGGACTACTTCCTCGGTCTCCACGTCGTCGTCGGCTGCTTGCTTTACCCTTAGCTCTAGCTGCTGTCTCCTGCATGGACTCTTTTCTGGGTTCTAAGGTGTTAAGGTTGAGGCAACACAAACATCCTATTATCGCTGAACTCCTTTAATTTGTCCTTACACTTGTGTGGTACCCGCGCATCTTCAAATAACTGCACTTTATCCGGACATTTTACAATACATTTTACTGGACGCGGCACATCTTAAGAGAATGAGTCCTCGGACACACGCGACGAACGCATAGAATATACTTGACTGCCATGAGGCAATAAGGCAATGAGCAATGAGGGCTGAATGGGTGTTACTGCCCTCTTATATACACAGCACGGCGTCACAAGGAAAAACTAAGAGAATATTGACCTGTGTAATGGTACAAAAAAATAGCTAACATTCCATTCTATTGTCTAACATCCGCTCTTTCTAGATTTTCGTCCGGGAGTGCAGTGTTTCTCACGTATATGTTACAGTATTTTACATCAAAGTCTACAATTTTACTTTCACTAACATAACTAGTTACAGTTATCAAGTTTATGTATAATTATTAAACATATTACATAATTAAATGTATAATTTGATCCGAGGACCAAATTTCCTGTTTCAAAGTGACACGTATTTGTTCTCTAATGAGCTCATCAATTTCCTTGTTGTGTTCCAAGGGTAACCTTTTGCATACTCATACTCCCAACTTTGAAATATTCACTTACATCTTAACATTGCAGGTATCCATGCAAACAACTACGTATCCACAATAAAGTCTGTGCTGCAGCGTTTTCCTGTTTAACAAATAATTTAAAGAGATCCCGCCATTTTGGATATAATACTAGTGATCACGTGATAGAATCTAATAACATGTGTAAATACTATAGATTACAATCCTGCATTCGTTCATTTTACATCTTGGAATTTAAATTTTAACAAAGACGTTTTCACTTATTCCAGTATTATCTTAGAAATTTGATATTTGTGTTTAAAAATCTGCTCTTGTAGCATTGAACGGCAACCTTTTATCTGATAATTTTAAGTTAACAGATTAAATAATATGCAATACTTAATGGAATAGAACCATAAATATTATATGTATGCTCGATTTTACTTATAAATCATAAGAATTCACTTAATAAAATATTAACTTCTGTATTTCTTAATATTAGTCTTCTATTTAACTACTTACATTATAGCACTTTCAATACCACTCTGTTTCTAGGAATTATAGATATTAATGTCACTTGTAGCATTATCCCAGAAGGACTGCGGTTTTCACGCACTCAAAGTTTGAAACTGTCTCTCCGTAAAATCTCCAAATGAGAATCCGTTGGGTTGCACAGGCAGGGTCCGCAATAGATTTGCCCATGCTGTTGGTGGTGGAGGTGGCGGTCAAGGCATGATTTATGAGGGAGGTTTGCATCTACCACATACCCTCCCCCGGCTGCTGGTCATGTCACCGCCGCCCTGCGTCCAAATGCCAAGTCGATGGCGGAATATCGAGTAACGATATGACTGTCATTTGTCAGCACGCACCACCAACATGGTTGTCAGATGGAGAAGTTAGGGTGACAGCAGCCGAAGTAACATATACAGTCAAAGTCTTTGTTTACCCTACATGGACCGATATGGATGCTGAGAATTAATGCTGTCTTTGAATGAGAGTTCTCAGTTTCAGACTAAATTGCATTACATATTGTTCGTATATAATATACTCAGAGTTTGCATTTAGAAATTTTAGGGTAGGCATTGCATTCCGCGTCAAAATTCGATATTGCTTTCACCGACAATACACATTTTAAAATTTCCTTAGTCCAAAGAAAACGTTTACTGTGAGTATTTGTGCCTGTGAACAGTACTGCTCTAAAGTAGCAGCGATTAAATAACAAACCTGGTAGATATTTAAGTTTATCGTCCAAGGACACGAAGATTTTAAAGCAGATCTCTCAACACAAAATACTTCTTCATGAAATATTTGTCGTTATTTTTACCTTGTTCAAATGCAAAATGCGTAGGATAATTACTTGGCAAATAAAATGCATACATTACATTTTCTATAAGTAGGCCGTTAAGTTCTGTTCATTTTGAAAGACTTCTTTATAGAAGTTGGATAAACTCTTAAACGAAAATGAGATTTCGTTAAGGCCACGTCCTATTTCTCATAAGATATTTTGTGATTCTTACTATTTCCAATACCTTCTTTGTAATAAATTTAATTTTGAAATGCATCCTTCTTTTATTAATGTTTTTATTCATCTTTCTCATATATGTAATAATATATAAGGATCTTTAAATTACAAAGTCACAAATTTACGATAAAAAGCAAGAAGCAGAACAAGCCGAAATGTATGCAACACCACCTAGACGTCCTAGCAAATATAGCATAAAGTAAGGAAAAGCAAAACCCACAGAAAAACCTGGGAAGGCCAAGCAAACAAAGAAAAACAAAATGACAGAGCAAAAATGAGCGATTGACCTTACGCAAGGAAACTGATGGATACTTGCGCGACCGGAGATTTGAGTTCTTTCAATTTAATTTAACTAAAACAATAGAATGGAAAGAAAAAATAATTTTATTTTCTCACAGTCTAAGACGAGATGCTACTTATCTAAAACTAGTTATAAGAACCACTCCATCATAAAACACAAATGAAGCTCCAAACCGAAAGAATAATGGATTTCTGCCCTACCAAACATTAAAAAAAAAACACACACACACACACACTTGGCTGAATAGGGAATCTCCCGAATCAGCTTGGCATGTCTCATGCTTAAATACTATATTTATTATTATTATTATTATTATTATTATTATTATTATTATTATTATTATTATTATTATTATTATTATTATTATTATTATTATTATTATTATTATTATTATTATTATTATTATTATTATTATTATTATTATTATTATTATTATTATTATTATTATTATTATTATTATTATTATTATTATTATTATTATTATTATTATTATTATTATTATTATTATTATTATTATTATTATTATTATTATTATTATTATTATTATTATTATTATTATTATTATTATTATTATTATTATTATTATTATTATTATTATTATTATTATTATTATTATTATTATTATTATTATTATTATTATTATTATTATTATTACTATTATTGTTACTGTTACTGTTACTGTTACTGTTACTGTTACTGTTACTGTTACTGTTACTGTTACTGTTACTGTTACTGTTACTGTTACTGTTACTGTTACTGTTACTGTTACTGTTACTGTTACTGTTACTGTTACTGTTACTGTTACTGTTACTGTTACTGTTACTGTTACTGTTACTGTTACTGTTACTGTTACTGTTACTGTTACTGTTACTGTTACTGTTACTGTTACTGTTACTGTTACTGTTACTGTTACTGTTACTGTTACTGTTACTGTTACTGTTACTGTTACTGTTACTGTTACTGTTACTGTTACTGTTACTGTTACTGTTACTGTTACTGTTACTGTTACTGTTACTGTTACTGTTACTGTTACTGTTACTGTTACTGTTACTGTTACTGTTACTGTTACTGTTACTGTTACTGTTACTGTTACTGTTACTGTTACTGTTACTGTTACTGTTACTGTTACTGTTACTGTTACTGTTATTGTTATTGTTATTGTTATTGTTATTGTTATTGTTATTGTTATTGTTATTATTATTATTATTATTATTATTATTATTATTATTATTATTATTATTATTATTATTATTATTATTATTATTATTATTATTATTAATTATTATTGTTATTGTTATTGTTATTGTTATTGTTATTGTTATTGTTATTGTTATTGTTATTGTTATTATTATTATTATTATTATTATTATTATTATTATTATTATTATTATTATTATTATTATTATTATTATTATTATTATTATTATTATTATTATTATTATTATTGTTGTTGTTGTTGTTGTTATTATTGTTATGGTTATTGTTATTGTTATTGTTGTTATTGTTGTTGTTATTATTATTATTATCATCATCATCATTATTATAAAGTCACAACATAATGTCATGCTTTTAAAATTTTAAAGAGCTTTGTAGCAATAATTTATAGAAAATAGAGGAAGACATTTTATTTCAACGCATGAGATCTTTCAATTTAGAATTATGAATTGATTTCCCAATGCATTCTTTTTGAAATTATTTTAAAATGATGTAGAGGCCTTTAATCACATAACCTCACATTTATCACATATAACCGTAACTTTAAAAAGTTAAATTGCATTCCATACAATTAATATAGGGATTAACCTTACTCTACAAAGTTCTGGTACTGTTACATTGCCTATAAATACTCGTATCATTCAATGATGAAAAAATTGTGAAATCATTGAACAATTTTAATGACTATGCATTCTCTGGACATACAGAACATAAACATGCGATGTTGAAAACAGAATTCGAAAGGGTATCAAAGTTTATATTTCAGTTCAGCATCTTCTGCTGCGAAATTTTTCAAGAAGCCTGCACATGAAAAAGAATTTGTTGTCCTTAATTTTCTCAAAAAATGTCACAAATTATGTAATTACATTTTACTGATAATTCCTTTTTAATTCTGGGCTCTTACTCTGTAAAATACTCCTCGTTTTGAATGTATTTTGTGAAATTTTGTTTAACTGGTAAATAATATGAAGTTGGGTAGAATACAGTTTATATATATATTACCGATCGGATCGACCCTGGCCCCAGTTGATCTGGGTAAACAAGGTTCTACTGTATAATCGGAAATATTAATCATATTAAATATTAATCATATATAATCATATTACTCCATGAGTTTAATGGAGTGCGAAAGCTATCCATTTTTAGCAAATGACTTTGCCATTTTTCTCTATTTGTACCGCTTATTTGGAGGGGGGGTAAACTAGCATTTAGAGAAGCACAATCTTAAAGTAATAAAATGTATGAATGTCGAATTATTACACGATTTATTTCCCACAAGTTATAATGTTAAAATTTCATAGAATGTTAGAAACAAATGTTAGATGACCTAGTCGTGAAAATGGTCGTATAACGTGCGTAAGGCATATTATGTTCACTGGTACCATAGTCCTCAGGACTGATCGATTTTTACACAATTTACTGTTATTTCGGATTTTCTAGACCACCAGGCTTAAAATCGCTACCTTTTCATTGTAAATCACCGAAGTGCTTGAAAATTCTGTGCAGATGTAAACAAGAAGAATATTTTGAGTGACATCTGCTATTTCTCTCAAAGAGAGAAAGGCAGAATAAAGAGAAAGAATGAAATATACATGTGCTCTATTAAGCATGCAAGACGTGCTCAGTTGTTAATGAGACGCGGTCATAGCCTCAATATAATTCAGTCATTTCTCCCAAAAGAGGTGGAGGAGGGCTGTGGAACATATGTTGTAGAAGCTCTTTGCTCTACCTGCGTGCTAATGTGGCCACAAGTCCATTATGTTGGTAATTGTCGGCTAGTACAATTTGTCACGCTCTTCTCTGTTTTCGCTACAATTCTCCAGTACTACGGCGCTAACCGCACTCATTCTTCAGCACGGAGACGTGCTGCTTTATTGTTCTCCATGAATATTTGAATATAATAGCGACAAGTCACAAGGTAAACTATTTAAGAAGGTAATGAGATTAGCTGAATTACCTGATGTTGCACGGCTAGCTCTCCACATTAGAAGAGCTAATACATTTTACGTACTTCCTCTCATATTTTAATAAATACTTGTGCAATGCTTTGGAACATCTAAATAATCCACTCCCCGCATTAAAACTAAATTAAGATCCCCTAATCTTTGTTTAGAAGTACATGAAACACCCAGGAACCTGGAGAATTCAATAACCTTCACCAATAGTCCTCCAAATTCTGACAGTGCAAGAGATAAACGAAATGAATTAAATAAAATATATTGGGAAATTCAAACAAATAACAAGGAATATATTCGAAATTTTTCATCCTCTATATTGTGACTTTGTGGGTTCGTGAAATCAAAAGTCCAACTTACAAACACAAAAAATTGTACCTTATTTCCGTAAAAATACGCTTCGTACACATACACAATACAACATAGAAGCTCAACAAACACAGCCGCTTACCTGCACGCGTTCAATTACCGACTGACTGACCCTCTTTACCATCACGTGCTGGCTGGCTGTATATAGCCAGAAGGTTTTAGCTGCGTGCCCACCCGTTAAGGGTTTTACCGCAGGTAAGGTATTTGAACGAGATTGTGTAGGATGAATATGGTGTAGCTTTTCAGATTTGAAGAATTTTGTGAGGTTACAATTTGTACCTTCGGGATGATTGGTATCAGGCTGCCTTTTTATAGTTTTTCTAACATTCCAGAAATCTCTCAAACAATCGAGACCGACTAGAAAAAAGGCGAACTGTTGCGAAATCCGTCTGCTCCCGCCCACCATATCGGCAAGCTTTTGTCTCCACACTGCACTGCCGTCTCTTTGATCTTGTTACCCGCGCTGCCTCCAATCAACAATGACCTGGCGACAATATAGAAAAAATGTATTTGTTATATATTGTATATTTGACTAATTTAGGCTTTACTAGTTAAGTCATGCACAAAGACGGGCACTTCTGTGGACATTACCCGAAAATTCAAGATGTAGTTTTAATTTTTCATTAGAATTCCTTAAATATATGCCAGTTTATGCAAGGAAATTTCATCGCATCTATGTGGAGTGAAATCCAGGTGATATGGATATTCCTGAAGATAGAATTGATTTGGTCCTGGGAAGCACTGGTGGATTAAAACCAAAATATGTGCAGCATGTGTTGAATACAGAGGCTCACAGTCTGTAACTAAAGGTTTGTAAGAAAGTGCTTATTGTGGTCTTTGTGTAGATAAAAGAAGCAATATCACGAAAGTTCAGTTTGCACTAACTACCCTTCACTGTCCGAACACTGTGTGTTTATCCCAGCCATAAAAGCCTAAGCTCTCTCAAACATTGCTGATACTTTAATGTACCTTAACATCGTCATAAATTCATCTTTTCTTTACATCTTTAAATTATTTGTAAATTAGTTATAAAACACACAAAAAGAAACAAAGATTCTAAGATAGAAACTTGAGAAACACCTAAATTGGCATTAAATTGGTATGGCTTCCAATTCTTGATTGATCCAACGAAATAATATTATTCCATTCTCCAGTCTTATAGTTATGCTAATTTGGTTCCTATTTTCATATAGAAGCCCTCCACTTGCAAACATTACACATATTAGATAACCTAAAGAAAAATAAATGTATAGTTAGCATAAACGCAATCTGTGGTGGATGATTTAGGTATCCCAGGCGAATGGCAGGCCTGTGATCAAACCGGCACCGGCCGATAAGAACGCCATTAAATTGCACACTCTACACAAACTCCCCCTCTTGCATCCCAAATTAATCAACAATTTTCGGCTAACGTGGGGAAGAGAAATGCTACAAATCAAATTCGCAGTAGCACTTGGCACCTAACATCCCCCATAGCGACACTATATCAAACGAATAGAAAGGCAGCTGCAAGATTATTGGTGGCATTCTGCTCAGGGTTCATGACCAGAAACGTTTAGGGCCAACCCTTGTTCATTTCCCAAAAGGGGTTCTGCCCTTTAAACATTATTACGTCGTCGTCGCTATCGTCCGAATAATCGCCATAGCAAGTGCCTTTCCCCTTAGAATTCATAGAAATAGAAGTTCATAGAACAGTGCACTCTAGGGAGTTTAAGGTGCGCCAATTGAAATGTGAAACGACAATGTACTCATTATTCATATAAGACTCAACAAGCATATTAATCCATTAGATAGCATCAATGGTAGGTAGATCAATTCCTTGCACGAGTTTGCTGTGTGCAATGTGCGCGGAGACAGCTGCAACATTGTGCACAGGATTCCCTGACAACAGCTTCCAGGAAACAGCTTCTGAATTGATATGCGAAGACGTAAATTGTGTTTAAAATCCATTGTTTTATATTTCCTTGTACATGCATGAGAAAAATAAATGATATATGTTTCACCCGAAAATGCGATAGGAATATTTTACCGAAAATGCTGCTTTTAAGGCTTTTTAAATTAAAAGCAGGCATTTTTATAAAAAGATTGAGTGTGTATATGAGAAGCATTGCTAAAAATAATATTTTGGTCAAAACCGATCTTATACTTTAAGTTTAGGCATTCCAAGGATGCGACTCAAATAGAAAAAGAAGCTCCTCATTTATAAATTACAGTGAAACCTTTCTAAAACGGAACGCGATTGTTCAGGCATTTATTTTTCATTTACACAGGTTTCCGTCTTACAGAGGGTTGTACCTGAATACAAATATATTGCAAAATAGTCGCACAGGTGTTCAGTGAAGAAATACTATAGAATGAAGTGTAAATAATAATAATAGGCTGATATGTATTATGTACTATATTTTCAACTTACATACAATAGTTGTTTATTCCCTAGTTGTTCTGTCTATTTTCAATTTTCCCTTTCCAATCTGCAACTGTCTGAATACGAACATCATTTACATTTAAAGAAATGTTTTAGCGACGTTAGAAGCTCTAGAGCCATCCATTGGAGGGTCTGAAACTGTCTGTCTGATTTTCTTGCGTACTCTAAAGCTTGAGTCCCCAGCTATGGTCCAGAAATGAGAATTACTTTAGCGTGCGCACTAACACACTACTAGAACATAGAACGATTTAGCTCGTCATACTCCATGGATTTTATGATGTGTTTCACATGCCCTGCTGTTAAATTTTTTTTCAAGATCTCATAAATCTGAGTTTTCTCGACTTTAAACAACATAGTTAATTCTTTAGCTATACGTTTGTTCTTTTCGTATTCTTCAAGAATCTTAATTTTTCCCTCCATTGATATCTTACGTTTAGAATTATTGTACTAAATTTGTGCACATAAAAATATGTTTTTAAAAATCACCAACGTTTACAGTTTTCTTCCACTCGTACTTGATCAGGCCAACAACGAATCTGAGAATTGACACCCTGAAAAACAGTTATACCTTTTTTTCGAGTGGAGGAAAAATTCATTTATGGACTCCCACTGTGCTGGAGGGCACAGTGGGATGTGTGGGCTTCACCTCAAGGGTACTACACCACTAAATCCACCGCATTGGAAGGGAGGAATGTGCAGTGGTACCGCCCAAAGCACCCGCGCATTCCAAGTGATAGTTGGGACTGACTCGCAGTGCGATTCAGAAGGAATAAGATATTGTGTTGGGCGGCAACCTTTACTGGGAGCCCAGCCTGCCCCCGAACGTGATAGTAGGTGATGGTTAGGTTGAATTTTAGGTAAGGATCGGTGTTAGGGCAGTAGGTTCCTCTTCCGTCTTCTGAAGAGTCCCGTCTTGGAGATTTGTTCGGCTGTATAGTGTTGGAGGTTCTCGGCTGATATTCCTGGTGGTTAACTGTTGTAGAAGCTGACGAGGTTCCTGATGAGTCCCGCGAGGCTCTCAGTAAGTTCGTCCAGCTTCAGATTAATGGTATGTAGTTCCGTAGTGTAATGTGATGTTTGAAGTGATGAAGCCTGAAGTTTTCTCAGGAGGTCCTCCAGGGCGGTCAGTTTGGCCGCTATGACCAGGAACTCCGAATGGAGATTCTGAACAGCTTCCCCTAGGCACCGGACTTCCTCCCTGAGCTGCTCCTGGTTGATGTTGTTGGCTGGTGTTGCTGGCAGATGAAAAGGCGGTTGATTATGTTGAGCGCCCAGCTTCTGCTGAATGGCTGGTGGCGCTGGTGAGGCCGGCGATGCCTTCCTGCAGGGATGCAGGGGGCAGAGCGCCTGTCCGGTGAAGTGGCTGTGCCTCCACAGGAGGCACAGTAGCGGCGGTGGTGGCGGAGCTCCTGTTCTGTGCAGACCAAGGTGAGGCTGGGAGCACCACAGTAGTGGCACTTTGGCTCGGCTGCATAGGACTCAGCTGCATGCCCATAGGCGCAGCAGCGGCGGTATAGAGCCTGTCGGTCCTGGCGACTGACCTCAGTGCGCAGCACCCGCCCTAACGAGGGCGGGCCGTTTGTTAAGGCAGCTTCCAGTTTCGCGTGGCTGGCTATCTCCACCCGAAAGAGTGGTGTCGGGCCTCGGGCTGAGGTGATGCGGGTGGTCCTCATTGCTGAAGGCCACTGCTGCTGCGCTGCAGCAAGCACGTATGGTGCTTGCAGGTCCCGAAACACTCCCGTTACCATTATGCTCATATGGAGTCGCAGTGGTTGAGGCGGCGTTGGCTGGCTGGCTTGCGCTGGCGACCGGTTTTGCTCCCGGCTGGGTAGCAGGGCTAGGTTCCTACTGCGGTGTTGCAGGACGTTCCTCCTCGGCTGGCTGTGCAGTGGCGATGACTGCTAGTTTCTTCGTTGTTCTTTTGGCACGACCCATGTTGCTTCGCTGAAGGTTCCTGGAGTACTGTCCAGTTGTACCCTTGCCGTGTGTGTTGGAAGAGAGCTGAGAGCTAATGGTTTGTTTTCCCTTTTCCTCTAAGGATTAGTTTATGGCTCATGGAACTTCGGTGCAAGCACAGTCGCCCTCAAAATTATTGCACTTTTTAAAATATACAGGTTGTAATCCATTACACATAAAGTAACCCCTTTTAATCAGGTGATTTACGCAGAAGTTCCCGAGCAATACTTCCGCTTCTGCTTGTGGCAGTCTTCCGGCTTGGAGTAAAATTTTGCATGGGTAGTAGCTCCGTTCCTTAATTTCTTTTCCTTTTTTCCAGGCTTCCGGCATATAAGGGGTCCGTTTTAGGCAGGTTTTGCTGTATATCTCCTAATGTTTTAAACCCTTAAGACTATAAAAAAACTTGTGAAGTGACATGTACATCTTGCTATAGGGTAACTTAGCAGATATATTTTTGTTGTTGATTAGAATTTTCGGATAGTTATACATTTTTCAAGTGGTAAATAGTTATTCGTTTTCTCCCGTCGTCTTGCAAAGAACACTAAAGGGCATCAGTAGCGACCGGCTTTAGCCTACAATGTCCTTGTTTCACTCTAATTGTAAGAATGGAGAGGGGACTCGGCACGGAGTTCCAGTGTTCTATTGTACCTATGCCCCAAGTGGGCCATCCCCGGAAAGAAGGATGAGGCAAGAGGAGACAAAAGGCAACCGTTCTAAGAAGTACCGACAGTGCAGAGGACAGGGTCCCTATAATTAACCAGTTGAAATCTCTGCAGCAGGCCTGTACTGCTGTCACGCCATCTGAAACAGCCTATCAGGCCGGCCAGGAGACCAGCTGTCCCATCGCAGGTTCTTACAAGGAGCATGTCATCCTGTAATTTAGCACCGACTTCTACCCTGAAAGAGACCACCAGATGATAGATGATGGGAAATGATAATGGAGATGAAATGGAGCGACATGAAATTTGGGGGATGTAATTAACCTACCCAACAGTTTTCCCTATCCCAGGAAAACCCCGAAAATACTCACGTGTCAGGTAGTGTGGCCATAGAAATCGAACCCCAGCCTCCTAAATACGGGCCACAGACGAAACCAGCTCAAGGTTTCTCTTTAATGTATATAAGAAATTTAATGAATTTTATTTATATTTAAAAATAATTTTAGCATTTTTAGTTAAAAGACCTATATGTTTACCATCCCGCTAGGTATGTGTACGCAACACATCACGTGAGTGTGTGTATGTGTGTCTGTATGTTTGTGTGTCTGTGTGTTTGTCTCTGTGTTTGTGTGTCTGTGTTTGTGTGTTTCTTTGTGTGTCTGTGTGTGCGTGAGCATGTGTTTGTGTGTGTCTGTGTGTTTGTGTGTCTGTGTGTGTGTTTATGTGTCTCGGTGTCTCGGTGTCTGTGTGTTTGTGTGTCTCTGTTTGTGTGTGTCGGTGTGTGTCCGTGTATGTGCGGGAGCATGTGTCTGTGCGTGTTTGTGTGTCTGTATGTGTCTGTACATATCTGTGTGTGTCTGTGTGTCTGTGTGTTTGTGTGTCTTCTCTGTTTGTGTGTGTCGGTGTGTGTCCGTGTATGTGCGTGAGCATGTGTCTGTGTCTGTCCGTGTGTGTGCGTGAGTATTGGTTTGTGTCTGTCCGTGTGTGTGCGTGAGTATGTGTTTGTGTCTGTCTGTATGTCTGTGTGTGTCCGTGTGTGCGTGAGCATGTGTCTGTGTCTGTCCGTGTGTGCGTGAGTATGTGTTTGTGTCTGTCCGTGTGTGTGCGTGAGTATGTGTTTGTGTGTGTCTGTATGTCTGTGTGTGTCCGTGTATGCGCGTGAGCATGTGTCTGTGTCTGTCCGTGTGTGTGCGTGAGTATTGGTTTGTGTCTGTCCGTGTGTGTGCGTGAGTATGTGTTTGTGTGTGTCTGTATGTCTGTGTCTGTCCGTGTGTGCGTGAGTATGTGTTTGTGTCTGTCCGTGTATGTGCGTGAGTATGTGTTTGTGTGTGTCTGTATGTCTGTGTGTGTCCGTGTGTGCGTGAGCATGTGTCTGTGTCTGTCTGTGTGTGTGCGCGTGATTATGTGTCTGTGTGTCCGTGTGTGTGCGTGTGTATCTGTATGTCTCTGTGCGTTTGTGTGTTTGTGTGTGTGTCTGAGAGTGTTTGTGTGTGTCGTGTGTTTGTGTGTGCCTGTGTGTTTGTGTGTGTCGTGTGTTTGTGTGTGCGTTTGTCTGTGTGCGTTTGTGTGTGTGTGTGTGTGTTGAACTTTGCTGCCCCGCTCAGTTTGACACGATTCAGCCCACTTCCACTCCACGCGTCTTAGTCCTTACGGTTCCTTTGACCTGAAAATGGCAGCAGCACTTGGATTTCCATCAACTCTCCCGAGCTGGATCGTCGAGTAGTGGCAACATAGATTCATTATCATGCAGTGCTGATATCAACGTAATGGTAATCGTTATAAATTTCACTCTCTTTCCCCCTTCCATTCACGCACGGATGTCCATGAAGGACTGTTACAGCACACTTGTGACCGTCGTAATCACTAACACTTGCTTCTCTCCCTTCCACTCAACCTAAGTGAAAACAAAGACGGATTTTAGCATTTTTATATGGACTCTCCCCCCATTAGCAAAACCATCTGCTCTTGACCCTTTGGGAGTTGCTTTATAATCTCTTCTGTGAAGAAGGGGTTGGCAATAATACTCCTGCTAAGAGCGCAGCTATATGCGTAAATGTCTGGATGTCCTCTTTCCCAGCAACTGTGCTGTCGTGAGTGCACTGAGAAAGGCAGATCTATAAATTATTTCGAATGAATTTTAATATTTAATACATCTGGAACCTGATAGTTCCGCGTTAACATGTGAGACTCCAATTCTGAAGATGCTGTTTTAAACTCCCGGCCGCTATGATCTTAAGTTTTTCGTGGGTTTCCTTTTTCTATTCTTTTTGTTATTTTTATTCCTTTTCCTTTAATGGAAAAACGCACAATAATAAAAGACTCAACACGTATATTGATCCATCAGATAGCAACAATGGTCGTAGAACAATTCCTTGCACGAGTCTGCAGTGTGCAATGTGCGCGGAGACAGTTGCAACATTGCTGTGCACAATGACGGATTCCCTGACAACAGCTTCAAGGAAACAACGTCTGAGTTGATGTGCGAAAATGTAAATTATGTTTTAAATGCATTGGTTTATATTACCTTGATCATGCATGGTAAATATAAATTATTAATTATGTTTCACCCGAAAATGTGTATTTCATGGATCTTTCAGATGTGCTTCTAGTTTTGGATGCATATGACGGTTCCAAATACTAAGGGAAAAGTGCCACATGAATCTAAAGGCCTGCTTGATTGAAGGTGGTTCTTCGTCCTCTCTAGACATAACGAATGGTTTTAGCAGCTGGAACTGGATTTCCGTGCAATTCTTTGACCTTTCTGCCTGCAGATCGTATCTTCAGTGGTTCGTTAATTTCATCTTTTCTCCTAGGCGGTTCCCACAATTGGTATAAGTAGACTGCAGAATACGATGTGTTCTCACAATGGGAGAAAAGCATATTTACATAACAACCTAGAGATTAACTTATTTCGAGGATATATATTCGGAGGGGATTCGGCACTGCGACCAGTCTTGGCCTATTATACCTTATGCCCCAAAGTGGGGCATCCCTGTGAGAAAGGATGAGGTGAGAGGCGACAGAGGGTGGCCGTCCCAAGGGGCCCCTACAGTGCAGAGGGCAGAGTGATAATGATAACGTTGATAATTTGTATTTAAGCGGGTTTAACTCTATGGTCATCAGCACCCTTTCAAAACTGTATTTCACTGTACTATTCTTCCATTAACTTAACTTATCTTTAACTATGCTTTGGCTTAGCTCTGGCTTTATTCTGACTTTGCTCTTTCTCTGCTCTAGCTCTGCTCTGACTCCAATTTGGCTTTGTTTTGGCTTTATTTTGGCTTTACTCAGACTCCGCTCTGTTTTCGCTCTGGCTTTTTCTGGGCTTCACCCTAACTTCACTCTAACTCCAATCTAAATCACTCTAACTTGGCTCTGACTTGCTTCTGGCTTTGCTCTTACTAGGTTCCGGCACCATTACGGTCCCGCTCTGGCTTCGCTTTGGCCTCACAGTAACTTCACTCTTTACCTTAACTCTGGTTTTGCTCTAGCTCCACTCTGACTTTGCTCTGGCTAGGCTCCGGTCACCACTCCGGTCCCGCTCTGGTTTGGCTCTGGCTCCGCTCAAGCTCCGCTCTGGCTTCACTCTAGCATTAACTTAACACTGGCTTGTCTCTGTCTTCGTTCTGACTTGGCTCTTGCTAGCTTCTGGCCCCGCTCCGGTGCCGTTCTGGCTTCGCTCTGGCCTCGCACTAACTTCATTGTGTAACTTAACTCTGGCTTGGCCCTGGCTTGGCCCTGGCTTGGCCCTGGCTTGGCCCTGGCTTGGCTCTGGCTTCTCTCCGGCTTCGCTCTGGCTTTCCTCTCGGTTTGCTCTGGTTTTACTCTGGCTTTGCTCTGGCTCCCCTCTGGCTTTGCTTTGCCTTTGCTCTGGCTTTACTTTGAATTTAGTTTAATTTACCTTATGTATCTTAGATCAGGGTCAAACAAGGTTGTGGACGCTCGCCTCGGTAGCGTCGATGGTAGCGTGTCTGCCTCACGTTCAAGACGAATCTCAGGTAGCTCTAAGCTCCAGGGAACGTGGACTCATTTGAGCATCATTTCACCCTAGTCAGTCACCGTCCGATATGACTTAATGTTGGAGGACGTAAATGAAAAAAAAGGATGTGGACCTTGTTTGGGCGTTTGGCATTAGCTCTCTCACCACTCAGAGGTACCCAATCGAGAGATTTGGCTCGGGATCCCGCGATCGCCATTTCCAGTACCTACCAAAATAGGCTCCTGGGGGAAGAGGGCAGGGTCCCTATATTTCACTTAGATGGAAGCCTCCCACGGTAGGCCAGGGCAACGGACAGTCCCCATTACTGTGGTTTGAAGATGGTTCCAAAAGTCGTTTCGGAGACCGAACTGCCGGAGGAGGAAGTGGTTCACTCAGAGCATATCATGCTGCTAGGCCTACTTAAGGCGAACAAGAATGTATCTGCGAAGGCCTTTTAAAAGCGCAACTCCTGGGTAGATACGAGGGCTGTTCAATAAAGAATGATCACAATTTGTATTTGACAACGTACCTTTACTCGTCCTCATAATTTTGATGGTCCTTCTCAAAGTAGTCTCCCCTGAATGCGATGCACTTATCCCAGCGCTTCTGCCAGTCTGCAAAGACATGCAGGAAACCATTTTTGAGAGATCCTTCAAAATCGCCTCCGCAACCTCCATCACCGCTTCTGATGATGGATAATGCATTCCCCGAAGGCGTTTCTTCAAGTTAGGGAATAGAAAAATGTCACATGGGGTTAAATCCGGAATATATGTAGGGTGAGGGATGCACTTTATGTTGATTTTTGCAAGACATTCAGCTATAACATTGCCTATACTTGGTCGCGCATTATCGTGGTGCAGCATCCAGCCTGTTTCACGGAAATGTGGCACCTAATTATGTGCTCAGTTTTTCAGAAAGTGATCTTAAGGTAATTCGCCGATCCTCTCTCACAATGGCAGCAGCAGTGTTGATGTTTTCTTCCGTAAGTGCAATAACTGGATCACTGGGTCTACCTTCCTTTGAAATTGATTGTCTTCCCTATTTAAACATTTTAAACCAGCTTGGAGCTGTGCTGTAGGGAATAACAGACTCTCCATGGGCCTTATGTAACATTTTATAGGCCTCAGCTGAAGATCTGTTGAGACGAAAGCTGAACTTCAAAGTCGCATATTGTTCCCCGCATGTTACCTCCATTGCAGCGATAGGCGATACTGAACATGTCTGAACTTGCCTGGTTCTTACAGGCGGGAACCAGGAGTACCAACAATGAAACTACTACGCGATTTTTTTTTTTGACATTAAGCTAACATAATATAACAGGTTTTAATTTTAGGGCGAAAAACTATGACCATAAAAAAGTTATGATTATTCTTTATTGAACAGCCCTCGTAGTATCTCAAAGCAAATTCCGGCCCATACTCATCATCATCCCTCTACTCAACCGATTCTTTTCCTCTGAAAAAAAAAGTTAATCGCCGGATAAGAAGTAATGGCATTATACAAACCGCCAAAGAAATATGAAGGATGATAGATATCAAAGACAGATGGTTAGCACAGAGAGAACTGAACCCGGAACCTACAGAATGCTTGCTTCACATGTTCCCAGTCAACATTTCGGTTGGTAGAAATCTGAATATTACCACCGTTCGTTTCTTTCTCTCGTGAATTCCAATAATTTAGTTAGCACACTTCCCTAACATTTCAAATCCCAGAAATATAAATGACACTATAACGTCACGCTCCCGCTTATTCATTGACCTACATATTGGGCATAGCAGTGCTTGGAGAAGGGATGCTTACATACCTATTTGAGAAATACCTGAGATGCTCAACAGAATATTCAATACTTAGATGTATAAGTGGCTCCCATACCTCTCTACATTAAGAATGTGGAGTTTCTAATCGCCTTTTAGAATACTATAAACAAAGGAAAAGTAACTCCTACCCACGAATTCGCTCCTTATTGTCATTACGGTACTTTTGTTCTTTAATTAACGTCCTCCAAAATAAGACATATCGGACGATGAATGGAATGGGTAAAATGATATCCGATTGAGATTAGGTTCCTTAGACCGTAGAGTGACGTTCATCTTGCGGGATAAGGAAGCCCTCAGAGAAAAAACTTTATCCAGATAACTCATCCCGAACTGGATTCGAACTCGAGACCTCTTGAATGTGAGGCAGACACGCTACCGCCACGTTACAGAGAAGGTATGTTATGTTTAAGCACTAACATAACCTCTAATTTCTTGCATTATTCCATAGCTACTTACCGTTTTTGTTGTTATGCCTCGTAAGTTGACATCCACGCAAGCAATCCAGTTGCTATGAGAACAAAAGAAATCTCAGTATTTCGCAAATATAAATAGTTGCTACTAAGGCTACACTTATCTTAAGAAATTGATGTTAGTACTTCTTTCTTCTTTCTAATGGAAATCGATTTCAAAATCAAATCGCTTTCCTCTTCAGTCCATCAAAAGCAAGCTCCGTTTTACGGGCTTCACTGTAAGTAGCTTCATCTTCTACGAAATTACAGTACTTTAAAACTAATCAAAATTACTTGTGCGGTAAGTAAAAGCATTTATTTTAGAATATTGATTGTGATATTACAATTTGCACACTCAATGCTATTGCACCATTAACGAATATTTGTCATCCGGAGTACCATTCAGAAACTTTGTTACATCCTCCTCGAAAATACTTTTTATTTCTTCGATGATGTCCAAGATTTTTCTTTTTAAAGGGGCATACTGACTCAGTGAAACTTCAATTATGAATTCCATTATCTAACTTTACCATTGTTTATAGCATAGAAATTTCCGACCACAAACGTCCTGAACTCATCAATTTAGTACTTCTTAGTACAAAAACGCCAATATGTGCTTTTCATTAATATCCACATGTTCTTTTAACCATTTACACAATGAATAATATACCAACTCATACCTCTGTTTAGATTTTTTCATTATTAATTGATCACATCCAGCTTTCCACGCCTCCTTTATCTCTTCATCACTGCACACATCGTCTAAAACTTCCTTCATAATCAGAATTACACCCTCAGTTAAATTCGTTTTACACTTTCAACAAGTATAATATGGCGAAATGACCAGAAACATGCATTATTTCTCCATAGCAACACATATATTGGATGCATGTTCTAAAATCTAAATTCAGATGGATAAAAATACACATAATGCAAAAAATAGTATGCAATATATGGTGAAATTATATGAAGAAAAATGTTGGGGAATGTGAATATTTGTAGATGAGAAACATAAAGGAAGATAATAGGGATGGAATGTGCTGCAGGCACTTAATGTGTAAATGATAACATTTTCTGATTTCTCATTATTTACTCGCTCTATTTTTGGTTATTTTCCGTTCTATTATGATTTTACTTGTTTTATTTACAATCCACCTGTAACTTCAATGATCATAATCGGTGGTCTTTTACCATTAAAACATATTTTCTACAAGCAGTGTGCTTATCTTGCATTCAGGGATTTGGGTCTATAGGTCCTCTGTATATTGATCATACACAACTCACACGCTAATTCATACTTCCAGACTCTGGGGAATATAGGGATTAATTTTGGTTAGAGAAAATTTCTCACTCTCCTGCCGAGAGCAGGAGCCACAGGCAGGCAGGTGTCCCACAGACTGCGCTACGGGACCTGTACAATTATATGTAAAAAGTAACAATAAACCTGTGAAAAAAAAAAAAACAATTTTACAAACGTCACAACGTAACTTTTGCCACTGGTTGAGGAGGATGGTCGGATGTACGAAGCGCTGTATAAGAAAACTTCTAGGACATAGGCGAAGAGGACTTCAACAAAATTCTACACTAAAGGTGCTTTTTCAAATTTAAGGACTCTCAGAACATTTTTATGAAATAGAATATCGAAATTTTGGATAAAATGGAAGACTTCATCTACTCATGTAAGTACCGATAGAGAAATATTCGACCTTTATTTGAAAATTAAAAAAAAAAAAAATGCCAACAAACGCTGTCAATTGCTAGGATCATGTAGGCTAGAATTTTGTGCCGCAGAGTTATTTTACTGCCAGGAAGCTTACTGACATAAGGCTGTAAGGGGAATCAACCCGCTTCTTTTGAATCAGCAGGCTAGTGCCTAAGCAACTGCAAAATGCAAGTATGGAACATTGAGGAGCAAATGGAACGAATTTCAGACTTGATAAGGTTTCATAAGCGGCCAAACTCTTTCAAAGTATAACTTTAAAATGAATTTTATAGAGAGTGTTAGTTTTCATTGTAATTTCCTAAATATTTCATTATCTCTGCATTTGCAATTAGATTGGATGACGAATTTGACGGCCAGAAAATTTCTTAATATACAATGCAATAGGCTCAAACTTTAAGATATCGCTGTGAAAGGATTACCTCTAACAATAGATGCGGGCGCCATATCGCTTTCACCACGACTGTAGTGGTCACTGTAGCTCATATCTGCTAGATTCACAAAATGAGCACAGAAATGGGCTAGGTTTAATCTGGTCCTTTGATGAGATGGCACCGAAAAAAAGATGGAGTGTAAGTTTGTCCCTTTGGCAGGAAATGATGTAAGGGTAGTGATCCCCAACCCCTGCAGAGGGTAGCTCGTAAGTACTTTAGAGAGGGAAGCCCTTGCTAATCTCCAACAAGAAAGGGGGGTAGGAGACAGTTTGGGAGGTGAGATCTCTATCGCCTTAACTTGGTTTTTCGACCCTCGAGAGAGATTTACCCAGCAGTGGGGATGGCTCGCCTTGCTGCAGCTGTCGTTTTCTCAACACCTCGCACTGGTGACTTCTACATAATAGATGAGGACCTACCTACACTTGAACCGATTTTCATCTCTTGTCCTGCCGAGATGCTGAGCAAAAGGCGAAGAAGGTGCTGAGGCTGAAAGTTGACAGAGTGCCCAAGATGGTGATTGCACTTTATTTTTAAAACTCAGCTGACTGTCACATTCATATATAACTTCCACATTATAACGTTTTATAGATTAAAAGCTGTATCATACAACACAATAACATATAGGTGAGGGCACAAATGTCGCAGAACTTTTATCTGTTCTTGGAAAGGAATGAAACGAAGTTGATCTGCATGTTCTATCTGTGTCAAAGACCATTGTGCATCATAAAGATTTCATACACACTCTCACATACACAGACACCTGTTGGCAGATTGGGTTCATTCCGAATTACTTTACTGGTTTTAATTCGGATAGATAAAAATTATTTAAAAGGATGATAGGATTATTTATTTGGATGCAGTGGAATTCATTTTGAACCGAATCAGCTCTTGGATAAATTAAAAATGCAGTTCAATTTTTGCTGTTGGTAGAGCTGCTCTAGTTTCCTCTTGGCATAACCTTAAGGCATGTGGGAAACAATGTATCTGCTGATTTGGCATGGGAATACCTGACGAGGATTTCCCCGTCCCATAGAGTGAAGCTATGTATGAAGCATATGGTCAGTTGAAAAATCATTGCGATTCATTATGAATCCTAATCAAGCCTTCTCTGGAGAATGGTGTAGCAGTCACACCAAACTTGATAACGTTAGCAATGACGATGATGTGCATTACCTTTAGATGCCTTCTTCGTTTTCGTTCTCTGGTGTATCTCCTGATAGACGCTCCTGTGAAACACTAGAGAACTTCATCTCCAGGTATACGTAGGTGGGTACGAGAATGCACGAGTATTAATTAAACGGAGGCTAATAATGGTATATGTGAAGTTAGTTCCTAGATTTGAGGTTGAAGATTCAAAGTGGTTCGGAAACTTATCATACGAATGCTGAAAGTAAGATTCTTGGGGATAATCGTTGAGAAATGCAACAGTCGGAACCAACATTTAACTAAACTCAATGCTAAACTAAAGAATGCTGGTTATGAAATCAGAATATTGAGCAGAAAATAGACTTTGAAGCAATTATGATCATGTTATTATGTTTACTTTAAATCCATTTTAAATATATTAAAATAACACACAAGTGTTCAAATAAATACTTTTTAAGATTCTGAAAAACTTTATTGTGTACTTATGTACTTTATAAGTTTATTTTACTGATTTTAGGCAATACCATAATTAGTCACAAAAATAGTAATATGTATGAAGGACCAAAACAAGTTCTGTCCAAATATGGTAACGTAAATTAACCTAAAGACTATAAACAAATACGAGCCAATCAAAAATTTAGGAATGATTAAAGGCTGTGTATATATATATAACCTCAAGAGCCTTTTAGATGTTTCTGAATATACTTGGAGTAGTTTTTACTGAATTTTTGAAGTTATATTGAATATCATCATGCATACATAGAAAACTGTGACCGATCCTATAACCTTCGAGTTCTGAATGAAAAGCAAAATGTCAATTATCAAATTATATCAGATAAGTTCTAGCGAGTTTATAGTTTAACTGTTTCTCCTAATAATAAAGTGAAGTGTATATTCCTACCAGTCACAGAAATATTTAACTAAACTTGACTAAATGTAATTATTCGAACGCGGCTTTTAAGCGCTAGAGATGTGAATAACTATCGATCATAGTAGACACCTCCCTAAGACCATAAAAACGCAAAGAAAAACATGGAAGTGTTATACAAAGATCCAACATCATTTTTCCAAATGTTAAAACTGCCCATTCATATCTGAAACGCTCCCATGCCAAAATTCCGAGAATTGTCTTTCTGTAGAACTTTCAAAATGTTATTCCCGAGCTTAATAACTGCAGCTCCCCTCATACGCACCTTTCATAACAGGGTACATCTAGAGCTAATGGTGCTTGGTTTAGTGATCTTCACCATAGCCTTAATTGCCTAGCTACACTAACCTCATTAGTCTTATTGTCTTTTAACTTAACATCAACTGCATCACTAATTACCTCATGACAAACCTATGAGTAAATTGTCCAGGAAACTCAACCTTATTACACCATTCATTGATTGTAACCTATGAAAAGTAATTATTTTAAATATTCTTCTAACTTATTATAGTTTATCTATAGAGTTATTGATCTCACTCATAAATAATTCCGGTATGACATATAATTAGCATTTTTTCCATCATTTCCTCGAGGCAGCATTCGTCACCAATGATAAAAGAATGAAAATACTGTCCGTCACAAGTGTCACATTAATGTTAGTTATTATCAGGTCTAGGATGCTCGTACCGATTTCCTTGTGCAGTGTAAGAGTGGCCAGGCATGGCTATACCACGCAGCGCTACTAACAAGGGCAAGGTTCGTCGTAGAATGCAACTCATTACTGTAACGTGTATCCTAAACTAATACATACCGCAGGTTTAGCACATACTTTACACCGAGTGGCTGAATAAATCAAATGTAGTTATGCAGGTGTAGACAGCTTTGTAGCTCACATGAAAAGGTTATTTTTGAAAGCATCTTACAGGATTGCAAAGTTAAGAGAGTTAGCACGAGACATATCGCTACCACCACGGCCAGTTGTCACCAGATGAGTAACTTGGCTAGAGGTTCTAATCTATTATGCCGAACATTATGACTCATTGTTTCAGTAATAGCCAATTTAGAAACTGATGGTAGTTCTAACATACAAACTGCCAAACGTCTAGTAACGAACAGTTTCGTAGAAATGTATTAATGATTGCAGATTTAGTCAAAAGTTACCCACAACTAAGTGTAAATGAAAAGAATGCAGGGTTCGGTGCGATTTACTGCATAAGAGATGCACTTGTGGATCCCAACAAAAGCTATGATACTGATACGGAACTGAAAAACAAATTTCAAATATGCCTCGATCACATCATGCGACGTCGAAGGAACATTTTCGCAGTATAAATCTTGTTTCACGGGGCGTAGAATGCGTTTTTCATTTGAAAGGCTTCAGAGGTGCATTATTGTTATAGTAATATGCCGCAGATGAGTAAATATGTAATAACATTCCTGCCTTGGTATTTTGTCTAGTAAAAGTCTTAAGCTATTTAAGAAATTAATTTTAGGACTGAATATCATCTTACATTCGATAAGGAAATATTACATCCGGCGTTATAATTGCTAGGGTGATGCCACAATGTGCCTATTTAAATAATGAAATCAGAGATAAGCCCGTATGCATTATATAAGAATTTCTATGCTGTACATAATGATCTAAATACGTGTCTCATAGAAACAATATGTTCTCTGGGCAATCGGTTTCAATGCTCCTGCACCAGGCAGAGTACCCTCTGATCTATTACATAAAAACTCTACCTTGGCAAAGCAAATAAGAAAAAAAAGTGCATGATTATCTTTCCAGAATTATAAATTTCAAATGGTATATTTTTTAAACATTTCAATACAACATTTTTATTAAAGTAAAGAAGTTTGAAACGTTTACAATAACTAATCCTTGTTTTACATAAGCTTGCCCCGTATCTGTTAACGGTCACGTGACCTTATCACCTCTCATTGACTGCTATTGTAGTATAGACTGTTGTGCGGTAAAAATTAGCTCGTTATTTAACATGGTAATATATATCTTTATATGTTGGAAGAGAATTGTCAAATTTATATTTTCGTAACTTGTTTTAATTAAACATATTACGTAACAAATTGATTTATCTGAAATACATGTTAATTCTTAAACGAAGTAAAGAGGAGGTTCCTTTATTCTCAAGCACATGGCACAATAGCACGTGATTTAGCGGTATTGATGACATATTTGTTTATATGACTTTTATCACTGACCTTGTTTTGAACTGGATTAGTCATATATCGCCATTCGAAGGTGTGGTGTGCCGTGTGCGAGAGCTACATTATTTTATTGATCGTCTATTGCGCGTGTACTTATTATATGTATAATGGCAGAGTCTACCCCCAGTTTTTTACTGAAGCATCGCAAGGGAAAACCTTTACAAAGCGGTGAAAAAAGAATTGTGTTGCATGTGAGAAGAATCCGTCTTTGTCAGTGAGAGAAGTCGAACAGCTGTGCTCTGAACTTACAGGTGTGTTAGATGTGTAGGAACATCGCGACATGTAACTGAGACAACAGGAAAACTAACCACTCCAGGGGTGATATTGCTGTGTGATGAAGACGTTATTTAAGGACAATCAGACTGTACCAGGATACAAATCGCAAAATATACTACCTTGACGAGACGTGGGTGAATGAAAGACACACAAGTATGGAGTGACACGACTTTTAAGAATGAAAGACAAGCATTTTTGCAAGGTATGTGTGCTGGTTTTAAAAATTCCCAGTGGAAAAGGCCGAAGGCCTTTCATTATGAACTTGTTTCAGTTTCATTGCTCATTCATTCAGTTTCAACTTGCTCAGTTTGATTATAAACTTCATTATTGTTGCATTCCTTCATATTCTTACTTATATGATTTTATCTATCCTCCTCGCAATTATTATGACGTTTACTGCAGTTTTAAATGTGATGGGAAGGCACCGCCTATGGCCTATGGCGCGAAAGCATTAGCCAATTAGGATGAGGGGGAAGGTTATATGAAACAGAGATTAGTCAATATCCTATACTTTCATATAAATTCTGCAGCCCTATTCATCAAAATGTTTCATCCTTGTTATCGTTTATGTTTCTTGAAATGGATTGAATACCTTTTATTATAGTTACCTCTAAAGATGGAGAGCACTAGTGGAACTACAATATTAAAGAAAAGTTAAGAAATAAATCTACTATGATGCGTTTTCAAAATTATGTATATCAATGATAAATTCAGCTAGCCCTCTACAGAATCTCTTATTAGTCAAGAGATTATTAGAACGAATGGCTTTCACAAGCAAAGATTGATAATTTATAAAAAGCTATATTCACTGACACTTTTCTTAAATATTTTAATACATTTAAGTAACAAACAAACCAATTGCACTGTTGATATAAAAAGGAAACTGCTCTATTGCTACGTTTACTCAAAATATGCTTTACCTCATTAAGCCAAAATGTTTAAACATGACATTTCCACATTGAGGAAACAGAATACATGCAATATCGTATATTATATTTACTATAACAAGCTTCTGGGTTGGCAAGAAAGAGAATCTCAAACATTAAAGAAAGCTATCAAATGTTCATAAAATGTTCATAAATTTTCATAAAACGCTATCAAATCAGCATCCAAATCACACTCCATGCAAACTCAAAAATGTGTCGCTTGCAGAAGTGCGTACGTTAAGCAAATATAGGTAAACTATCAAAGCATTACTTTCTGCTATTTTAATTTTCATTATACTTTTGGTACCTCAAAATGTTTCTAATTATGCAATAGTTGTTCTAGTTATTTCAAGTATACAGTGTATGTATAAAGAACACTGAAGAGATAGTCATTACATCATATACTTTTGGATTTAGGATATAAAATAATTTAGTAATGGATTTTCTGAAGTACCTACTATAATTAATTATTTTTAAGGAAGTGCTTTAATGTTATAAAAATGGAATCCATTAATCCAGAAACAATTTTTAGAATTCAAATACTTAGAATTTCGTAATTTGTATCATAAATGGGATGACGACTCAATTTCTATTTTTTTAATGATTTTCTTGGAAAGTTGCGCAGATCTGGGAAATAAATTGTCATTATAATTAATTTCAGCGCCTAAAGTGATCCACTTGTCTGCATATTTTCGTGGAGCTAAGGAATGCTTTAAACTAGGCTAAAGATTATGAACTTCAGAGGCTCTGTATTCATAAGCATCAAACTTTTTGTTCGAAACTTTCTTGTAAGAATTGCTTACACTGACTTCTGACACCATAACGTAAAGCGACACAAAAAACTTGCTAAAGGGGAAGGGCGGGACAGAGGGCGTGCGGTCGACTTAACCCTATCCTGTAACCTCCCCGACTTAACCTTTAGGCTCTAAGGGTTTGCCGGTATTGAGCAAGAAACTGGATCTACCCTTAAATTTATGGCTCTAAACCAAGAAGTGAAACTTTGCCACCTAACTACATAATGTACTTCCTGTGGTCAGCGCGCAGTCCCGGCTTGCATGCGTCACACACACGCGTGCGGTGCCGTCGCTTCCTACATCCTTGTAAAGATTAGGAAAGGGGACGTGTTTCAATTATTATCATCAGCTGCAGGGATTCAGCTTATTAGTGGCACCGTATTTCAAAGCCTAACCTTAGTTCTAGGACAGTCCGCAGTCCCGTGTGCCAAAACTTTCTTTGGCTGTGCATTTAAATCCCTTCACGTTGGAAACATATAGGGAAGTTAAAGTATTTTTGAGAATAAAAAAAATGTCCTTGAACGTGACAAAGCATTGCATGGGCTAGAATAGCCGTGGTGAAATTGGCAGACCTATTAATCCCTATTATTAAATGTAGTGTCATTTTTAATCTGACAAGGAACTATCAGCATACTCATAGCAGTATTAACTAGAGAATTTGATGGTACCATCTTTGCTATATGTGGGGTCTGTGTGCCAAAAATTGGATGCGGAGTATAGCTGGCAGTACCCGAAAATGAGTCCAGAATACGCAGGAACATTCCGACATAATAACACAGCATTGTACGGGAGGAACTGTTTACCCCTGATCGGTAGCAGCCAACATACTGCATAGGTAAGGAGCGCCGTCCCCCATACCACTCATTGTTGTTGAGGGATGTCCGGCAGCTACTTGCAAGTGGTTGAATGAGTCACTTTCCAGGATTTTTGTGCATGTGGTTTATACACAGCAGGCATTATATTATCAAATTTTCAGGTCGTAGTGGTGTGTGTACAGTGATAGTTCCCTAGTGAGGGTAATAATTGGCACAACATTGGAATGCAAGGAAAGGATGATGCTACGAGAAATCATCATAAAACGAAATGCTCAAGTTTACTAAAGGAAATTCAAAGGAAATAGTTTATGAATAAATAATTTTGAAAAATAACATACAAGGGTTGTTCAATAAAGAATGGTCACAGTCTTTTATTGACAACGTACCTCTACTCATACTCATTATTTTGGTGACCCTTCTCAAAACAGTCTCCCCTGAATGCGATGCACCTGTCCCAGCATTTCTGCCAGTCTTCAAAGACATGCTGGAAACCTTTTTTGAAACATCCTTCAAAATTGCCCCCGCAGCCTTCACCACTGCTTCTGATGATGGATAATGCCTCCCACTAAAGCGTTTCTTCAAGTTAGGGAACAGAATAAAGTCACATGGGGCTAAATCCGGACTATAGGGAGGGCGAAGGATGCACTTTAATTTGATTTTTGCAAGATATTGAGCAACAAATTGGCAATATACGACCGGGCATTATCGTGGTGCAGCATCCAGCCTGCTTCACGGAAATGTGGTCTTTTGCACCTGATATGGACTTGCAATATTTTCAGGACATCTCTATAATATTTTCCAGTTAGTGATGTGTGTGCAGGTACAACATGCTGATAAACCATTCTATTAATACCAAAGAATGAGATGACCATAACTTTCCCAGCAGAAGCAACCACTTTTGCTTTTTTATGGGTTGGTGATGAAGGATATTTCCACACTTGGCTTTGTTGTTTGCTCTCAGGAACACAGTGATGGAACCAAGTTTCATCGGCAGTGATTACGCTTGAAAGAAACACCGGAACTTTCTCCAACATCAACTTTAACTGCATGCAGACCTACATGCGAATGTCCTTTTGTTCGGGAATCTACAGTCTTGGAACCCATTGACCCTCATTTGTAATATTTCTGTCACCAACGTGTGGGTAGCACTCAATGAAATGTTCAGTATTTCAGAAAGTGATCTTAGGGAAATTCGTCGATCCTCTCTCACAATGGCAGCAGTGTTGATGTTTTCTTCCGTAAGAGCAGTCACTGGAGCACCGGGTCTACCTTTCTTTGAAACTGGTTGTCTCCCCTCTTAAACATTCAATCACCTTCGAGCTGTGCTGTAGGGAAGAACAGACTCTCCATATTCCTCCTGTAACATTGCATAGGCCTCAACTGGAGATTTGTTGAGACGAAAGCAGAACTTCAAAGCCGCATATTGTTCCTCACGTGTTACTCCATTGCAGCGGTAGGCGATACTGAACATGTCTCAACTTCCTGGTTCTCACAGCGGGAACCAGGAGTAGGAACAATGAAACTACTACGGCATGTTTGTTTCACATTAAGCTAACAGAATATAATAAGTTTGAATTTTAGTGCGAAAAATTATGACCGTAAAAAAATTATGATCATCCTTTATTGGACACCCCTCGCAAGAATGAAAGGTTTCGGAAAACTTAAGAGCCACTTTGACTTGAGAAAGTAGCAAACAATTAAGCCAGAACTTTAAATAGTAACAGGTGTTAGATTTATGCTATAGGGCGGGCCAAAAGTTTGACAACAGAATTTCAGTCTGCTGGATCCCAGAGTTCATAGCAACTCAGTTACAAAACAGAAAATATATACTAACTTACAGTGTACATATATTTAGGCTTACATTACCATTTCACTTATGCCTAATTTTTGTAGTGATATAGGTAATACAGTATATTCTAGATTATAAAAATCAATACACGTGCATTCCATGACCTTTCTAATTATTTTCCGGCAACTATTCTTAAACAAGTCTACTTCTAACCACAGGCTTAGGCGGTAATCTTCATTAGGCTTAAGCAACACTCAAATATTTTAGGTGCTGGTCATAATGTAATGACTTATTTCCTTCCGTACGGAAGACTTGGGGGGAACACGGCTCTCTATTTCACAAAAGTATTACAAAAATCAAGAAAATAAAAGGAATACCTTATAAATGGTAAACCCAACGAAAATGTACGTGCTTGAGTAATTTTTGCCTTTTAACGAAGTATGCATTGTTTGAGTAGTATGTATATCTATTAAGATTTACCACTTCCGTAAAAGTTCAGACGCTATTCCCAGAATATTCAAGATATGCATTTCATTTGTCATGGAAAAGTCTTAAATTCAGGTGTATCAATCAAAATCGTTAGTGTCATTTTTAGGTAAATCAAAATGTTTCAAGTAATTTCCATATATAGTGAATTTTGGAAAATTGGGACTTTTTTCAAAACTTTCGTTTAGATTAAGCAGTTGGAAGAGCTATTACCACCTTACGAGATTGAAAATATAACTGCAAATAAGGTACAGCCACACATGCTGGATTCACTTATTATTTCTGCAGTGAATTAATAATGAACACCATGTCAAAAGTTCATATCGTTGGAAGGAGCTGAACTGTAATACCTAGTATATCGATATTTACCCCTACAGTTCATCTTTGGAGTCGCTCTGTTCACACATTCGCAGATTTTTTTAAAGTCCCTTTTTTAAATTTAAATAGCTCGAAAGGATCACGTCGGTGAAAGGATCAATATAGAATTTACTGGGGGGAATGCACTCTATGTCCATCTAATAAACAAAAACTTAAAAAGTAACTGTAGAAATTTCCAAAATAAACTCATAAAGTAATGAGATTGTAAAAGTTTAGAAAAAAAAATTAGGCAATTAAGAGCTGTTTGGGCAAGTTTTAGTGCTAAATAGCTGAGCATATTTTTAATATCTTATCACAAAAACCCAAGTTAAATTTCAAGGACGCAACAAATTAAAGCTTTTTGAGAATTAATTTATTAAATTTCTATTGTGTGACTTAATCAAATATTTCACTGCACGCACAGTTGTAATTTAAAAAATAAAAATATCACCACATTGTTTAAGTGCCTGTATAAAACTGTCATATGGAATACCTTTCACTTACCTTTTGTGCCCCAAAAATAATCCTTTAAATACAGCATTTGTAACTATTTATTCTCAGTATTCAAATTAATTGTGTCATATTTTGAGCAATTTAATATTGCAACAATCTGTAATATAATTGTTTAAACTTAATTCTCTTGAGAGTTTCTGTTGAAAATTTGGCCAAAAATGGTTATAAAGTTCATCATATGGAAACTGTCAATGCAAAACGGTGTAAGAAAAATCAAAGTTCCAGTAAAAGGAATTAAATTCAATATAAATCAACAACTCTTGTGTGCCTTAGGTACTTAAATTTTCTCGTGTTGAACATTTTTGGGCGCTGGGATCAAAAAGCATAGTATTAATTGAAGTTAAAAGTTTTTTGAATTTAAAAAGCAATGTTTCCAGTATTAAAATGTTTAACAGATTTAACTACAAGGGAATGTCACCCCAATATCACCTTAAAAAGACATTTTTAAAAATGCTTACAATTCGTGCTTGTAAGACATTTATGTAATTTTTTCACTTCAAAAATGAGTGAATTTCAAACTTATAAATTCAAAGTTAAGGTAGTGAAAAGTCAGGTAGTACTGTCAATAACAGCTGCACTCAAATTTTAGATTTTCAGGTATTTATTTTTAGATCACAGGGGCCCTAAAATTCTCATAAAAATAGTAAGCAATACCTTGGAGATGTTATATTTCCTACCTCTATCAAGTTGGGCTGATTTTTCATTTCTATTATGTAATGTAATTACTTTAAAACTTAGTTTCTTTAACATTTTTTCAAACCCTCCTTCTGAATTAAAAACTATTGAATAGATTTTATCCAGCCTTTTTCCCTGTGATTTTTATTATGTGCATAAATTAGTGAGTTGGGCAGAATTGTGCTCCTCTGTTTTTTTATCTGTAATGAAAAGGCTATTGTAAGGATACATAGGATATAGCTAAGCTAATTTTAAATTTAAAATAATACTGATATTTTTGTACATATAACTTTCATTTATATCATATTTGTAATGTTTATTTTAACTTTTCAAATAATTAAATGTTTTAAAAATCTTTAAAACTGCCTTTGTTATCTGAGATAATATTTTTAGTACTAAAGGTCCATTTGGATAATCAGATTTAGTATTAAATTTAAGTTCGGAAAATTAAACGGGACCACGTTTACAATAGTAATAATGAACTAAGTAAAAATGTTATGTGTATTCTGAAAGTTAAAGAAGTATTATGTATCTTCAAATGTTGAGTTTTTTAGTTGCAGTTGCCCTTTTATAGGGATCTGCTGCTAAAACTTTTGTTTTCAAAAGCTTTGGTTTCTGTTATGTTTATCCTTTATAAGCATTGAACCGTTTTACTCTTCGAACATTTCGATATCAAACTGCAAGGAAATAAACCTTTAAAGTCCTCTAGATTCAAAATGTGAAGAAATAAATTTTATGTTACACTCAGATAACGGTCTATCCCCTACTGTCTAGTTGTATATAACTTCTTAGAATATTCTAGAGTAACTTATTTTTATATTTACTTGATGTGAAACAAGCTAAGCTTTCCTAGAAATATTTTGAGTATACACAGAAGGCAAAGTGAAATAAATGACAGACGAGATAAGCCTTACTCTGCCTTTAAGCTTCGTGATCTTTCTTGTCAATTTTATGTGGAATGTTTTTTATATTAATAGTTAATAACTGAACAGATGTGCGCTATTTAAGGGCCATCCCCTGGATGCCTAAATTTAACAAAATATTCATCCTGTACTTATATCCAGTCAAGCTAAGTTGGTCTGGTTACAACATTTATTCAAAACAAACTTTCTTTAGCAATTGCTACAGCTTTACCACATTATGTACACAAAATAATAAGAAGTTATAGCATACAATTATTGCTACCTGAGATAAAGTTAAAGACGTTGCTACAACATTAATTGCTTTGCCGAAATAACCAACTAAACTTTGGAGCAAACTCTGCCGACGATAGCTGCAATATATCTCAATGATCTAGTTATATACACAGGCCAAGAAAACTACCTCCCGGTAATATTTTTGTGAATTCATACTTAATGTTATTTATTATAAGTACGAAACCTATAACATTTACAAGATACACTTACAAATCGACTACCACAACTTCAGTTTTTAACTCAGGAGGTTTTATTTAACTGCGACATTTACCAAACTTATTAATTGAAATCCTGTCTCTCATTTCATATACAGAATGATTTTATAACTTTGTGCAAACTATTAGTGGAGTCAATTTTAAACAACTTTCATATTGTTCGGTAAACGTCTTGTTTCATGAGTACTCGCACTGGTGTACAACTTCAAAACACTCCCTTTAACAAATTGGTAGACTGAGTGATTAGGAGTCCATATAAAATCGTAGTGTCATCTTTAGTGTTGGTCAAGATGTCGGCATTGCGATGTTCATAATTGTGATGATGTATCAACATTGATACAACTATGGATAGATGAACATTAAGAAAACTTTCAGATATGCATTTACTTTATACAAAAGTAGGAATGCACATTTAATGATGGAGTTTTATAAAAACTAAGGTAATGTATAAAATTATTTTTTATAAAAATTAATAAATACCCTTTAAAATCTCCTATTACAAATTTTAATAAAATACTTAATGAAGTGAAAGTTATATCAAAAGAAGAAAAATCTTTTGTAAAAGTTAGTAATCCTGTTTTACCTAGAGTTTATGCCCTTCCTAAAATTCATAAGCCTCGAAATAAAATGAGACCTATTGTATAAACTCACCAACTTACAATTTAGCTAAATGGTTACACTAAACATTTAGTAATTTTGATAAATTTGAAAGTTTAAGTATTAAAACTTCTTTTGAATCCAACAAAAAGGATTGATAGTGTTGTATTACCTAAAACTGATAAACTTATTTTTTTATGTAACTGCCTTATTTCCTAGTATTCCTAGAGAAAAAATTAATTTATTTCAAAAAGTGGTTGAATTCAATAAATTTACATGAGAACATAATAGTTCATTTTGTTAAACTTACTGATTTTTGTTTGGATCAACACATTTTTCACTTTTAATGACGAAATTTTTTCACCAAACTTCTGGCTTAGCAATGGGTAATCGTCCTTCACATTTTCTTGCTGCCCTTTAATGATTTTTTTCGAAATTCAAGTCACTAATGCTTTTCCTTTTATTTTTAAAAACATGGTATAAATATCTTGATGCTATTCTTGCTATTATTCCTGAAAAAAAATTAACGATTATTTAAAATTACTAAATTTACAAGATAAAGCTATAAAATTCACATTAGAAACTGAAATTAATGGATTTCTTCCTTTTCTTAATTTGAAAATAATGAGAAATAATAACAAATTAGATTTTGGTACTTAAGGAAATCCACTCATATTGATAATTATATAAAATAAAAGTTTTAACTCTTTTACACATAAATTTTCTGTTTTTAATAGTTTAATTTATAGATTAATAAATATACCCCTGAATAAAGAGAAATTTAATGAAGCATATAAACATATTATTAATACTGCTTTAATTAATGGATTTATTAAATATTTTATACGAAAGAAGATTCAAAAATTTATATATAAAAAACTGTTAATGATATTTCTACTCTTAAAAAATAAAAGACGATTAAAATTTTAAAAAATTTACTTACCAGCCTTGGGTTAATAGATATTTTGAATTTTTTTTTAAAGAAGTTGGTATGACATTAGTTCCTCAAAATTTATTATTAAAATTTACTACAATTTTCTAAAAAAGATAAAATTCCTAATAATAAAAATCTGGTATTTATAAATTTAATTGTTTAGATAGTGATCAGGTTTATATTGGAAAAACGAAAAGTAGTTTGGAAACCAGAAATAAAGAATATTTTCGTAACATTAAATATAATTAAACTGATAAATCGGCCGTATTAGGTCATTTTAGTCATTTAACCATTAAAATTTAATAGTTTGGGAAAATATATTTATTTTTAAAAATAAATATATTGTAATGAATTTTGACATAGTGGCAGTTGATTCTGCGTTTAGGTTTGTTTCGTCTTTAGATGTTGGTAATGCTGAAAACATAGGAAAAGAAAGGGGAAAAAAAAACATGGTAACCGAGATTTCCTTGACAACGGAGTTTATTTTGAACTGAGGACGAATGCGATTTGCCTTCGAAATCGATCTTCATTAGAAAGAAGAAAGAAATATTAACATAAATTTCTTAAGTTAAGTGGAGATTTAGTAACAAATATTATATTTGTGTAATATTTATTGCCTCACGGTAACTAGCTTCATTTTCTACCTAATTAATGATGGACGTTTACAAGAGACAGACAACCAACGAACAAACTTAAATGAACATGGGAGAACTCTTCAGTTCGGTGGATAAATGTTGAATGGTTTTGAGCGTGCCATATTTGAATGCCTGAAATATTATTCCAATTATGACCTCTTTACAAATTTCATAAACTACAGCCGACCTGATTATCCCGAACTGAAAGTCTACTTATGTAGAGGTGCATTCAAGATTTTATAGGTACTGCATTATGTTTTGACAAGTCAAGTTTCACATAAATGACATACCTAACAGCAAGAATAACCATGTGGACTGGAAAACCGTATGTTCATTGTCAGAGTCTTGTCAATTGTCAGCTGGATAAAGTGCACAAACTTACCCCAAATTTTGTGATATGAATGTAATACTCGAGCTGCTAGATTATGTTCCATAAGGTCGTCATAAATGCATATTGTGATAGTATGATGTACCAGCTCACTTCTCTGAGGGTGTCCAAAATCGTTTCCAAATTGAAGTACGAGAGCTGTTCAATAAAGAATGATCATAATTTTTTACGGTCGTAATTTTTCTCACTAAAATTCAGTCTTATTATATTCTGTTAGCTTAATGTGAAATAAACACGCCGTAGTACTTTCATTGTTGGTACTCCTGGTTCCCACCTGTGAGGACCAGGCAAGTTCAGGCATATTCAGTGTCACCTACTGCTGCGATGGAGGTAACATGCAGTTAAATTTGATGTCAGAGGAAGATCCGGAGTTTCTTTCAAACGTAATCAATCACTGCTAATGAAACTTGGCTACATCATTTTGATCCTGAGAGCAAACAGCAAAGCTCAGTGTGGAAATCTCCTTCATCACCAATCTCCCAAAAAGTAAAAGTGGTTGCCTCTGCTGGGAAAGCTATGGTCATCTCGTTCTTTGATATTCATGGAATGGTTTATCAGCATGTTGTACCTGCACACACTTCAGTAACTGGACAATACCGCAAGGATGTCCTGGAAACATTGCAAGTCCATATCAGGCGTAAAAGACCACATTTCCGTGAAGCGGTCTGGATGCTGCTCCGCGATAATGCTCGGCCGCATATTGCCAATGTTGTTGCTGAATATCTTGCAAAAATCAACGTGAAGTGCATCCCTCACCCTCCCTATAGTCCGGATTCAGCCCCATGTGACCTTTTTCTATTCCCTAAGTTGAAGAAACACCTTCGTGGGAAGCATTATTCATCATTAAAAGCAGTGGTGAAGGCTGCGGAGGTGATTTTGAAGGATATCTCAAAAATGGCTCCCAACATGTCTTTGAAGACTGGCAGAAACACTTGGATAAGTACATCGCATTCCGGGGAGACTATTTTGAGGACCATTAAAATCATGAGGATGAGTTAAGGTACGTTGTCAAAAAATAAATGTCATCATTCTTTATTGAACAATCCTCGTAAATATGAACAAATAACAATAAATATGTAATAATATGTATCCAGCATCCGTATAAAAGTACGTAAACATACATACAACGCAGTATACTTATTTTAGATAAAGTAACACACATGTGAATCATTATCGTGTCCATCAATTGCCCGTTGCCGGTTTAAAGTCTACTGCCTGACCGCTGAAATTAACATTTTGTTATTCTTGCATAAGAATTATCATTCGGTTCCTAAACAGCTTTGGTAGCTATATTTTAAATATATATTTTAAAATGGCATTCCGTTGACCGTTTCTACTGTGTATTCTGCACAGTTAATAGAAATGAAAATCTTAACCCCTACACATTTAGAAACAGAATTGTAAACTATACTTATTTTTTAAGGAAATACTTTCTTCATCAAACTGAAACAAAATTAAATATTAAGTAGTTCGATCCATGCAGTATTTTCTTTGCAAATACATACCACCCATTTTTAACAGAAATGTGAATATTTAGAGGTATACCGGCGTTTTCTCAGAAATTATTGCTGAAAGCTGAACTAAATTTTAGGATAAAACGTAACCATTAATGCAGTTGTAAATATTATTTGGTTTGGACGAGATGGCTGATACACAATCAAATTATTTGAATATAAAATCAGGCATTAAACTTACAACACATGCATCTATATGGGTCCTGCAGAAGTATCAGTCTAATAAGTCAAACATTTTGTGAAATATAACTTAACAGATTTAATATTTTTGGGATAAGGGTTTTAAACTTCTCTTAGTTGTGGAATTTTAATTATTTCATGAAACGTCAGCCGCGTGTTGTTTCCTTTTACTTTAATTGTCGGTTTTATTTCATCATATATGCATTTTATTTTGTCTTATGTGGCACATATTTAGTTTGACATCCGAAATAGCCTAAGTTGCTGATTTAGTCAATCTTTTGCAGTTTATAAAAATTGAATTTGAACATGATCCTGTAATGTCAAAATATTAATTCCCATTTTGGATATAAGGGCTATCAAATATCCATAATGGTTAATACATTTACCTAAAATGTATGTTGTTCTTAATTATGCTAATAATTTCATTAAGTAATAATCAGCCTACAGAAGGATAACCACAATTTGGTTTACTATATATGGTTTCATTTCTATCCTTGCCAACAAAAACGCTTGAATAATTATAATACTTTAGTTTTTCAGTGGGAAGGTTATTAATAACTAATATTGTTCTAAGTGTAATATATCAATACAGTCCTATATTTAATTTTATCTGTTATTCGATTCTAATTGTTCTCGACAAACTTTCCCAGAATTTATTGAATAACTCTTTGTACTTTATCGTCATTCAGTTGTTATACTGTGCTTATTCAACTGTTCCTTGATGTTTCGGAAAGAATGATTCTCTCCCAAACATTATTATTAATAATTATTCTGGATTTAAAGAACATCAATATATATGTTTACACTTGAGACTGACCATTCTCTCTTTATGTATAACAAAACGTCTAATTAAATCTTTTATGTAATCATTTGTTTCAATATACAAGAATTAAATATAAGAATGAGGTTTTTCAGGAATAATGTCAATAAGTTATGCGAAAATATACTTCAATGAATGGAGATAACATTGCAATACATTTGAGTAAACATAAGAGTTAAAAGATGCAACAAACAGAGCCTCTGTGTCTTCGAAGCATAGCCAGATCCGGTAGGAAACTAGTGCAAGCGTGGACGGGTCCTTAACGTTTCTAGATATTAGATAGCCGCTCAAGCGTGCCATTAACCCGAATCCCTTGGAATCCCTTTAAGGGAAGGCTGCGCAAAGAGCACACGGAGGGCGAGTACGGAATCAGCCCCACTGAAAGAGAGAGAAGCCTACGTAGCATCCTCCCACCGCCCAGCCGCAACACACAAAACCCCATCATCTGATCCTCCTGCTCTGGAAAGATAATGAAATAGTTATGAACAGGAAAGTCGTAACAGAAGAGGAATCACCTACTATATAACAGCCAGAGAAGTCACGAAAGACCAGTCGTCGGGAATCGAACGTGAGATCTTCTGAACTGAGTCTCAGTCTTAACCATGGAGCCATCTTGTATGGAGTTTCTAGGTGAGATTTCTTTTTATTTATTTATTTATGAACGCAATTTAAACTGATGTGGTTTGCCGTATCACAGAACCACCGGCTTTACTTCACTACAAAAGGAAGCATTGCTAAGAATTTCTACACCCGTAAAAGTCCATTGTCTTTGAAGAGTTTAATCCTGCGACCTTGGAAACTGGAACTGCTAACAAATTGAAGTTAAATATTGTTTACTTTTTG
>CM060956.1:77619753-77659753 GCA_030765055.1 Mantis religiosa
AGCAGTGATTACGTTTAATAGAAACTCCGGATCTTCCTCAAACATCAACTTAAACTGCAAGCAGACCTGCATGCGAATTTCCTTTTGTTCGGGAATCAACTGTCTCGGAACCCATCTCGCACAAACACGTCTCATGTGTAATGTTTCTGTCATCAACGTGTGGGTCGTACCTAATAAAATGTTAAGTATTTCAGAAAGTGATCTTAAGGCAATTCGTCGATCCTCTCTCACAATGGTAGCAGCAATGTTGATGTTTTCTTCCGTAAGGGCAGTAACTGGAGCACCAGGACCACCTTCCTTTGAAATTGTGTCCCCTTTTTAAACATTTTAAACCACCTTGAAGCTGTGCTGTAGGTAAGAACAGACTCTCTATAGGCCTCCTGTAACATTGTGTAGGCCTCAACTGAAGATTTGTTGAGACGAAAGAAGAATTTCAAAGCTGCATATATTTCCTCGCGTGTTACCTCCATTGCAGCGGTAGGCGATACTGAACATGCCTGAACTTGCCTGGTTCTCACAGGCAGAAACAGGGATACCAACAGTGAAACTACTACGGCGTGTTTGTTTCACATTAAGCTAAAAGAATATAATAAAATTGAATTTTAGCAAGAAATATTATGACCGTAAAAAATTATCATTCCTTATTGAACAGCCCTCTTACATTGAATATACAAATATTCTTATACTATTTACATAAGAAGAACCGTACAAACAACAGCTATTTCACTATTCAACTGTGATACATGTGTAACTTTGCGTATCATTTACCTACATTCCTGAAAAAGAATCATTTTTCTATTTAATGGTTTGTCTGGAGAGGGTTGTATGTTATTGTAAACAGCTATCATTACCCTTACGATAGATGTGAATAAATAACATAAACTTGGTAATTTTTTTGCTGTTTCATGAGTTAACATTTGAAGCAACTTTTTTAATATCCCAATGTGGATATGACATAGGTCAGGCTTCTATTTTTGAGTTAATAAGCAAGTCTTACCCTAAGATAAGGTAACATCCTATTAGGTGCTCTAACAGTTGAGTAAATGAGAACTCAAAATTGACAGCTTAATCGTTTAAGATTAAAAATAATGCTTCTTTATTTTCTTTTCAGATTCCTTCAATATGAATTTTAAAATATTATATGAATATTGATTTTAGATATGCATGTCACTTCATTTCACAGGTCCTTTTTAACAGTTTAGTTTAATGAACCATTTACAAAAACAAAATTTCTTCTGTAGATATTACTATATACAATTAAAATAGCTCATATGTTATTATTATTAATTATTATTGTTATTTCACTCTCTTATACCATAAACTAATATTAGAGCTGAAATAGTGTTAATAGAGCTCACAATGTAGTATTTGTACAATAATGGACAGCTTTTATAATGGTAGTTTGGACACAATTGTTTCAGGTGCTAATTTTGCTACAGAATTTACAGAATAGGCAAATAACGAACAGTGCTGTATCAGTTGGGATATCTGCTACAAAAAGTTTCTCACGTAGTAGATTCCCACGACACAAAACATTCACTGAAGCGGCAAAAATGTTTTATATCAACTCTAGTAACACACGGACGTGTTCAGCAGAGCGAAAAACTCAGTCACGTGCGTGATCGCCAATCATTTGACCATATGCTTCTATTATGTGTCCTAACAATCAAGAACTGAGAGCGGGAGGGAACGAGTTTATTATTCATATTCTTAGGAGGATTTTAATATGGACTTTATTAATTAAATATTGAGCATTTGTAACCCCACCTTGTAGAGATGTTCAACAGTGCACTCTGTTATTGAGTACCTTAACTAGCAGTTACAAAACTAAATGTTTATAACACTAGGCGGTTCGTGTGCTTATATATGGCAGTCAATCGCGGGTAATGAAAGAAACAGACACACAGAAAATTCAGACAGAAGAAATGGGACTATTAAGAAAAATATAGGATACACTAAGCTGAACCTAATAAGAAACATTAATTAGAGACGAACTGAATATTGTAGAAAATTATCAAAGTATGTAAAGTGAGGTATATTTCATATAAAATATGGTAGCTGGCATGCTTTAATTTATAAGAGTCCTCACTCAGACTATTAGATGTTCAACTTTTCCTCCATAAACGTTTTTCGGTTCTCTTCGGAACCATCTTCAGCGAGGTCTGCTACAGCTACTGAATGTGGTTTTTCTTCTTCGTCTCCAAAAAGATTATAACTCTGCCCGTTGGAGGTCTCCTGATTTCTAATGCCAACTTTTGGAACTGGAACACTGGTACAATCCTCGAGTGAAGAAATTATCTTTCTGGGCACAGAGGATTGGTTGTTGCCTGTGATATTAGCAAGTTGGAGTTGCATCGTCTCTGGCCGTGAAGAAGTTAAATTGTTGGATGTTTATTGAGGGAGATATACTTCCTCTTCTATCTCCGTGACTGGGAAATTACACTGGCTACAATCTGTCTGTTAAAGAAGATGTAGTTTCTCTTCCATCTGCTTAATTGATGTCGTATATTTGTTGAAATCTGAATTATATTTAACTTGATCTATAGTATATATCAACGATTATGAAAACATCTACACATCCTATTGTTTGGACTAATTTGAAGCTGTAACACGACATTTGCTGTATTAAGAAGAACTGACATGTCCGTTTCCAAATAGCGGTAATAGATCGTAGGATAATAAACATATTTATTCTGCTTTATTGTTATTTCTATTCAACACGCATTCATTTTAGATTAAAAAAAGTAATACCTGAAAATAATTTATGCTTCTTAGTAAATTAATAGTAAGTTAATAATATGAAAGTTTAATATTCCTATTAGTTTAGGAGAAAACAACATGTTACGTTTTCATTTCTTTAAATTTTAATTTTGTCAGGTTTATTATTTAATTATATAAACACCACTGATGTTAAAAGGTATTTATTTTATTAGTTTCATTTAATACTATTTTTCTCTAAGCACATAGTTTATGACTTGTATATCCTAAACTGCATCGGTGGATCAATTTGAATGCTAAAAAGTGTTGAAAAATAAAAAGACTAGAAACTGCATAAAAAACATTTGTACTATTATGTGTTTCAAATGGGAAGAGTTCTCGCCAGTAGCGAATCAGATGCGTTAGAGCCTTCACCGTTGCCACCTCGTTATCCCCACTCTTTTTACATCACCCTTTCTCTCGCACACTTACGAGTGTACGTGGCGCTAGACGTAAGGGAACGCAATTTGAATATTCCAAAGTTTTGTAATAATGCAGTTGTTCAAATCACAATTGCAACATGAATATTCGTATATTATGCACATGTTTTAAATATATATATATATATATATATATATATATATATATATATATAGTTTAAAGCTAAATATAGTTTATGAAGTATTTATGTTTCTAATCCAATGAAAATACCTGTTGTGTATCCGTATAGCTGTGAAACTACTTACGTTAAGAGATAATACGTCATTGTCATTGTCTTCAACGTCTGAATACTGCAAATTTATGATGATAGGTTCCAAAATCTCGTTACGTGCTATTTCTTTCCAAAAGTCGTCTTCTTGTAGTTTATCTGATGTCTCACAGTTTTCCCAGTCTTGTTGTGTTCCTTGTAAATTTCTTGGTGGATAAGTCATTCAACGTCAGTCAGTTTAAAAATATTCTGTTTGCAACATAATTTGAGCCTACATTAACTCAATTGGATTGTTCTAGCAGTAGTAAGTGGGAAGGTGGTCTCATTGATCCAGCTGATACACTTTTTCATGGAAGAGTAACTGAATAATGCTGCATTGAACTCTCTACATAGTAAATAGAGATTACGAACCATTCATAAACAAAGATATAACGTGACCAGACACGTTCTTCCAGAGTAGCAAAAAGTGTATCGTTTCCTGTCATCGAATTTAACAAACACTTTGGCTTAATCAAAAAAACATATTTCTTTTATCACGTCATGTCAAATGTATACGTTCACGCATATATGTCAACCAATAATGGTATTCATTACAGTGAGTATTGTTATAAACAGTGAATGCATTGTTATAATGGTATCTACTTCATTTACTTGTAATAGGAAAACTATTTAAGCTAAAAATATGGGGTTTTTACGGTTATGTTAAACACAATACTCTCTTCTTCCTCGTGGATCAGTTTTTGCAAACTGGTAATTTTTGTCTTACCGCGAATAGTATTTATTTCAGATTGATTAGGTTGGTGCTCGTCACAACCACTATTACAGAGGGGAAAGACTTGCCGGCACCTATATAGTTACTTTCTAGCACATTCGTGTTTTTTCTGGTGACATTTTAGAGTAAAGTCGAGAACAATCTAGAATGAGCAATTAGGTGTTTAAAAAGAAGCCATGGCTAGTGATGAGTCAGTTGTGAAATGAAAGATAGCCAGCTGTGTTGTTGTAACGAGAGGTAAAATGAAACCTGCTGTCACTGTTATTGTGATCGACCTTGGTAGACTGTGTATATGTGATGTTGTTACGTGAGAATTGGACAGTGTATTTCGACGAAAGTAAAAGAGATTTTTAATTTCTGCAACTCGTCCTCTTTATTCTACGAACCCACAAAGTACAACTGGTGTCTGGAAAAGGGATATTACCACCATGGACGCGGCATTGGAGATGATTCTGGAGAAGATGATGAAAATGAAAGCAGAACAGACTTCGGAAATGAAAGCGGGAAATAATAACCTGTCCGCGGAACTAACAGCGAAGACGGAAACGGCAAAAAACAACCTGGCCGCGGAACTGAAGGAAATGAGAACGGCGAACGATAGCCTGGCCGAGAAGATGACCGAATTGACCACGGAGATGAAACCAGCAAACGAGACCCTCGCCGCCAAGTTTGAAGAGCAGTTGACCGGCGTAAGGGATGACGTCATGGAGCTGGGCAAGCGGATGGGTCAAGTGGACGAGTGCATCGAAGACCTGGCGAGCCGAGTAAACGAGCTGGAGGGAAAGGCCGACAACAGCACAAAATCCCTGAACGCCATGGTGGAGGATGTCGTCGACAGGAGGTTAAACGATTTAAAAGTCGAACCACCGAGACGCGACACAACATCTGCGCGTGTCAAACCTCCTAAATACGACGGCGCGACAGCTTTCGAAGTCTACCGCCGCCAGTTCCACGCAGTGGCCAAGCACATCTGAGTGCAGAGGGTTTACTCCCATTAGCCCTGTTCCCGTAGGAACAAGACCCGGGCCTCTTTAAACCAGGGAGTATCCGAGCTGTCCCAAAGGGCGCTCGGCGTTCTCCGTGGGGCTTTCCATTAGGACAAGACCTAGTTTCCTAACAAGCCCCCCCCCCCTTCTGGTCCGAAGACACAAGACGGGACGGAAGTTGATACGCCACTTACGCGCGTCAACACTCAAGGTGAAGACTACCGATATGACCTCGGTGGGGCCGCCTGGTGATCTAGCACACCTTCTACTAGCTGAGCAGGCTAGTACCCGGAAACATAATGGCTTCCCTCAACCCCGTCCGAAGACGTACCGAATCTCCCACGGGTATCGGGAACGCACTGCCCCCTCGAGACCAACCCATTCTGAACAACTCCTGAAGGAGGGGCTCGGCTGTTCGGCCCTAGGTTCCTCTAGTAACGTCAGAGGTACCACGAGTGCTAAGGGTCCGCAGCGCCCGCACTTGGCCAAGCACAACAAATGGTCACCAGAGGAAGAGGCCACGCAGTTAATAGCCAGCCTCCAGGGACGAGCCGCGGAAGTCCTGAACGCAGTACAGATAACGCCGGTGCCCAACGACATCTGAGAAGCCCTGGAGAATCGTTTTGGAAACCACCGCTTAGACGTAGCCTACCGAAGCCGGCTAAAGGCAAGGTCACAGCAGCCAGGGGAGACGCTGCAGGATTTCGCCCTGGCAGTTGAGCAACTGGCTAGCAAGGCCCTAGTCGACCTCCCACCAGGGTTCGTATCCCGGGAGGCTGCCTACATATTCGTTGACGGGGTACGAGACATGGAGTTTGGTCAGCGCCAAATGCTCGGCGATTATAAAACCATCCACAGGGCGCTAACGGCAGCATTAATGGTGGAGGTGGCCAAGATAACAGCTATCACGACGTCGATAACGAGGAGTGTCCTGTACACCGGAGACAGAAGACCAGCCGAGGGACGCCGGCGAAGACCTAGTGGCCTGTGTTGGGGGTGTGGACAGCCCGGACACCTGGAAAGAGACTGCCCACACCAGGAAGAGCAGCCGGAAAAGGAGTAATGGGCCGTTGTGGAGAAGGACACGTCAGCGCCATCACCACCATCCCCTCGGGTGACACTGCGCGCCGTCAGCCAGCATACGCCGTCAGCCTCATCGCGGACGGTTGGGTGAGAGGGAAGCCGTGCCGCGTGCTGGTGGGCACTGGGGCAGCCGTGACCATCATCAGACGTGATTTGGCGAAGGGTTTGCCGACGAGGAAGCCGAGCCGACCATACCAGCTTGAGACAGCATCGTGTGACACCTTGCCAGTGGAGAAGGAGGCCCTGCTAAAGTTGACCTTGGGAAGCAATGCCATGCGTCAGTGGGTGTTCGTCGTGGAGGTGGCTGAGGAGGTGATGCTGGAACTGGATGCCCTCAGGAGCCAAGAGGCGACGGTCGACGACGGCAGGAAGGTCCTGCGGCTCAATAGAGAAGAGGTCATACTCCGGAAACGCGAAGAACGCCTTGGAATCTGCAGGGTCATCTTGAAGGAAGACGTGAGTCCCCGCGAAAGGGGAGGTGGTGGTTACGGCGCGACTGGAAGGACAGCGAATGAAGAACATTGTTGCCGTGCCGAGATGTGCCAGTGAGGCTGCTTAACCTATCGATCACGACGTCCAGGCCGGAACGGAGATGAGGACGTGTGAGCCCGTGGTCATCATGACAATCGACAAGACACAGGAGCCGGTGCCAACGCAAAACCTGGGGCCCCGGCTGGAAGGCTTACTGGAGAGGGCGGCCGAGCACCTGACCACAGAACAGCTCGAGAAATTTCGACAACTGCTCAGACGATACCAGCGCGTTTTCAGCCAAGGCAGAGAAGAACTACTGTGTCACCCGACAAGAGATACTGGCGGTTGTAAACACATTAGAGCACTTCCACAAGACCTGTACGATCAGCCATTCCACCTGAGGACTGACCACTCTGTCCTAACCTCGCTACTGAGCTTCAAGGAGCTGGAAGGCCAGACAGCACGTTGGGTCCAGAGGCTGCAGGAGTACGACTTCACCTCTGATCATCTTAGAGGGAAGAGCCACGGTAGCGCAGACGCCATGTCTCGAAGACCCTGCCCAGAGGAGTGCGGCCAATGCACCAGAGTGGAAGAAAAGGAGCGTGCCGCAGCAGTTCGAGTAATCACGGCAGTGCCTGCGCATTGCTGGGATAGCGCAGATCTGAGAAGGGAGCAGCTGCAGGACGCAGACTTGGGATGACTCTTGAGAGAAGTGGAGCCAGGGACAAGACCAACCTGGTAGGAGATCGCACCGAGGAGCGCCACCTACAAGTCGTACTGGGCCCAATGGGACTCACTGAAGACAAGAGAGGGCGTGCTGTTCCAGGTATGGGAATCGCCTTTTGGGAAGACGCAGACAGAATAGTTGGCACTTCCCCGAAGTAAGGTCCCGGAGGTGTTGGAGGAAGTGCACGTCAGGACATCTGGATGACTCCTGGGAGCAAACCGAACAATCGAAAAACTTCAACAGCCGTGGCAAGGACAGTAGCGGGTGGTGAAGAGGACTAGCGACGTGGTCTACCGCATCCAGAAGGTGCCCCGTGGGATGATGTTGGTGGTAAACTTGGATCGTCTGGCTGCTACGATGGTGCTGTTCTGGACACCAGCCTTGAGGAGGGAGCAGTGTCGCAAACCCGATCGCGATAAGGCGGCTTGACACACAATAGACGGATAGGTTTCACGGAGATAACGAACTTGCATAAACAGCGCCGATAAACAAGAGATGGATATTAATTGTTCTTTCACACTGGCCGTGTGTAGGCTAAACTTCTGGTTTCCGTCCAGCCGCACTACCATTGTGCTACTATGGCCAACGTGCCGATATGACATTAAATTCTCCAACTGACTTGTATTTTCCCGGTAAACCACTTAGGAGTTCTCAAAGCCTACACACGGCCGGTGTGAAAGAATAATTAATTTCCATTAATTAACCTAATAGTGGTTTACTATTAAAAAACTGGGCCTTAAAGTACATGCATTAAGTCGCCATTAAGGTAGTTGTCTCATTTGTTTATGAGAACTCCTAAGTGGTTTACCGGGAAAATACGAATCAGTTGGAGAATTTAATGTCATATCGGCACGTTGGCCATATTAGCACAATGGTAGTTCGGCTGGACGGAAACCAGAATATCCGTGGATCAAATCCCGGCTATGGCATTGAATTTTTCAGTCTGACTCTACGTTTCCACAGGAGATGGATAGTTTATCACAAAGGGGAAAGACTTGCCGGCACCTATATAGTTACATTCTAGAACATTCGTGTTTTATCTGGTGACATTTTAGAGTAAAGTTGAGAACAATCTAGAATGATCGATTAGGTGTTTAAAAAGAAGCCATGGCTAGTGATGAGTCAGTTGTGAAATGAGAGATAGCCAGCTGTGTTGTTGTAACGAGAGCTAAAATGAAATCTGCTGTCACTGTTATTGTGATCGACCTTGGAAGACTGTGTATATGTGATGTTGTTACGTGAGAATTGGACAGTGTATTTCGACGAAAGTAAAGGAGATTTTTAATTCCTGCAACTCGTCCTCTTTATTCAACGAACCCACAAAGTTACAATATAATCTGTTTTCAAAAAATTAAGAACCAGATTTGTCTCCTTTTATTTGGCCGCTAGATAATTTTAACATAGTGACACTGCGGGTACATTTTGCTCAGCCCTGTACTATTTGAAGGCTATACCATCCTTCAATCAGTTATTAGAGCTATTTAAAAAATAGTTTATATGAAAATGTCTCGCATTAAAGTCAATTTAGATGAGGAGAAAAAGAGAAAATATCTGTTTAAGTATTTAAATTTCTTAAGCATGATATTTGATATTTGTTACTATCGGTTGGTATTAAGTAACATTCACAAGGAAAATTAGTAGTATATTTAGGTGAAATTACGATATCAGATATTTAGTAGAATACAAACAACAATTTCTCTGTTAGTCGCGGTAAACGCTACAAAAGATGAATAAGAAGGGGAAAGGCCAGAATGCTATGCATTTTTGTACATCAGGCTAACTTAATGCTGAATTCGCAATTAATTTTACATTATATCTTAGCGAAAGCATCAACCAGAAGCAGTTACTAATGAGCAATTTCTCTAATGGATTGTGCAATAGGTAAAGATCGACGGTCAGTACCAATGCAGCAGATAATCATAAATACTGCATGTTTCTCATTAAGAGCTTACCAGCATCGCTTGTTTAATTAGCTCAATTCCGAACACAGCGTTTTAGTTAGGATGGAAGTTTATTGCTGACCGTTTGTTCATTTTACGGTTCATAGTTTTACTGCATCTAACTTTCTGCTATATTAGTTCATCTAGTTAAACACTTACATGGTTCAGCATGCTGTGTTCTCGATGGTTTTTCTCATCCCTCTCTTCCAAATGTAATAAAAAATTCTTCCACTTTGTAACTCAGGATGTTTAATTTTTTTGTTCACTAGTTTACGTAGTACTGCAACTGTCTGGGCTGGATAAGAGAAAAGCTAAATATATGTCACTGGAGAATTTAATGTCATGGCGGCACGTTGGCCAATGTATCTCAATGGGTAAGAGCGACTGGATGTTAACTAGGCGATCCGTGGTTCAAATCCCTGCCATGGTATTTAATTTTTAGTTTGACTATCTATCCAAAACCTTAGCCTATACACGGCTAGTATGAAGAAACGATTAATTTCCATCAATGAACTTAAAGTTAAATAGTGCTAACAATTTGACATCCATTATTTCGGATTCATTTCTCTAATGGCTCACCCTATATAAGTTTTCTGTAATAAAATTCCTATTTTGTAATTATTTATAGCAATTTACACCAAATTAATACAAATTGTTGCGATAATCTTTCATTGTCAAGGATCCTGCAGGCTTTCAAAAATATTTTTGCAAGAACGAAATGTGCTCGTATGAAATACGCTCTACTTCTCAAAAATCTAAAGAGGATTGGGCGCATAGCGTTTTAACAACTTAGAGCAGTTTATACTTCTCATTGATGTTAGGGAAACATTTTAATCCTTAAATTTATTAAAACATACAGTTTGTATTCGTAGTATTCTGAAAAGCATTCAATCTTCAAACAGTTGGCAACTCACTTCAAATTATTCATTTATTAGAGTCCATTAACTTCATAAGGCAATTCAAATGGTGTTATTATCAATATATACCCACGCTTACCTTTATAAAATACCCTATAATTCACCAATGTTGTAGCTGGCGGAAGGTATCGTTTGACAAAAAGAGTATCAGAAATTAGAATAAGGAATGTCCAAAATGGAGAACTTTACACCTGCGTTCCTTTATCCAGGTGAGTTAGGGGAGGACATAGCTCTTACGAGGGCTATTCAATACATAAATATAAACATTTCTTACAGTCATAATTTTTCGCATTAAAATTCAATCTTATTATATTCTGTTAGCTTAACTTGAAACAATCATGCCGTAGTAGTTTCATTGTTTGTACTCCTGGTTCCCAATTGTGAGAACCAGGAATGTTCAGACATGTTCAGTATAGCCTACCGCTGCAATGGAGGTAAAATGCAGTTAAAGTTGATGTTAGAGGAAGATCCGGAGCTTCTTTCAAACGTAATTCCTGCTGATGAAACTTGGCTACACCATTTTGATCCTGAGAGCAAACAGCAAAGCTCATTGTGGAAATTCCCTTCATCACCGGAACCTCAAAAAATCAAAAGTGGTTGCTTGACTAGGAAAGTTATGGTCATCTCATTCTTTGGTATTCATGGAATGGTTTATCAACATATACCTACACACATCAGTAACTGGACAATACTACAGGGATGTCCTGAAAACTTTGCAAGTCTATATCAGGCGCAAAAGACCACATTTCCGTGAAGCAGGCTTGATGCTGCACCAAGATAATGCGCGGCTGCCAAAGTTTTTGCTGAATATCTTGCAAAAATCAACGTGAAGTGCATCCCTCACCCTGCCTACAGCCTGGATTTACTGCCATATGACTTTTTTCTATTTCATAACTTGAAGTAACGCCTTCGTGGTAGGCATTATCCATAATCAGAAGCAGTGGTGAAGGCTACGAGTCGATTTTGAAGGATTTCTCAAAAAGTGGTTTGCAGCATGTTTATGAAGACTGGTAGAAACGCTGGGACAAGTGCATCGCATTCAGGGGAGATTATTCTGAGAATAACCATCAAAATTATGTGGATGAGTAAAGGTACATTGTTAAAAAAAATGTGATCCTTCTTTATCGAACAGCCCTCGTACAATATTCCTCTAAGTGCTTAACGGTTTCGGATTTATTGAGTTTAGAATATAGAGCTGCAACAGTTAAACAAAACAAACGTTTCTACAGTCGTCTGCTTGCACAATCGTATAATAAGGCTTTCAGTGTTTAAAAATAAAGGAATATTGAACGAAACGCGAGCGCTTTTGTTTTTCGTAAACACAATTATTGCGGGACAGCAGTCATGGATCCAACTTATGCATTTTACATTGTGATGCCAATGGGACAGCATAAACAAAAACAACTGAAAATATCCAAGCGCTTAAAACGGATCATGAAAAAAAAGAAAGAAAAACCCAAATGGCTAGTTCTAATACGTGCGAAATAAGAGTAATACACAGATGTTCAGTAAATACGCTAACTGTGAACATCTGCGTTCTTGCATTTCAATTGACTGAAATACGATCATTTGTTTTCCGAGTAAATGTTTTTTGAAAGGAATTGGAATGACAGTTTGTAAATATCTACTAAATGTGCATTTTAAAATATATGAGTCTATTTTCCTCTTGCAATCTTGTTTAGAAGTGTAGCAGAAATAATGCAGTATCATATGTAAATTAGGTTAACAAAATTCTCCAGCGGTGTTCACATATATCAACTGCAATGACTTTACACAGTTTACACGAGGTTTTAACCCTTTAATGCATGGTTTTGTCGTTTGGCAACATTAGGCCGTATTCAGCTTGGAAAAGCTTTCAGTGCGTTTTTTATATAATATTGTATTGGGCTTTGTCAGTTATGCACACTAAGTTTTGAGGCGTTTGAATTGAAAATAGTATATTATGTTTACAACTGCATTGTAGTGATTTTTGTTATAAAAAGGCAACGTCCAATCAGCCGCAGTCAAAATTCAAGCGTGCTATCACACCTGCGTATCACTCATCATTAAACAGGCTGTATGAGTACATATGAAGGCTTCATTGAACTTTCGCAATAAACTTTCTAATGAAATAAAATTACTTTATTCACAGAGATTAAATCTAGCCTGGAGTTGTATATCTTAAAATCGAAATATTATTATTCGGAGGAAGAGTACTTGAGTGACAAATAAAAGTATTAAGAAAATACTATAACGTTCTGACGAAGGATAGTAATGGATAATTGAAGATATGCCCGGAAAATCGGCCTAACCCTCAAAATAAAATAGTTTGGAATAAGTGCTGTCATCTGTTGTTGTGGCAGAGAGCTATCTTTTCTTGTGCTGGTCTATCCTCCAGCAATTAATCACATTAAAATAAAGAGAGTTGAGGTTCTTGCATATGCTATTCGTATAATATAAAAAATGGGCACCTATTCATACTCGGTGCCTGCCATCTAGTGGACAGTCATACATTTGTGCCTTGTGACCCTGACTTTGGCGTTAGAGATAAAAAAAAGGGCAAACAGCTTACATTTATGTTCCAGATCAGTGGATGGAGTTAGTGAAAAACATTAGAGTAAAAAATCCTTTTTATTATTACACAAATATAACTATTTGTCACAGAAACTTCACTAATCTTAAGAAAATAATATCAATTTTTCGTATTAATTGAGATCGATTTCACAAACATTTGCCTGCATCTTCAGTCAACACACTTTGTTGTCAAGTAATAAATATTTATGAAATATTTATTGCTTCACTGTAGCTTTTTTACGTAATCCTTTTCATGTTGTTGACATGAGAGCTAACATGTTCATCTTGCAAAGCCTTTTCTCTATAAAGAACTGAAGAGAACAGTTTCAGAATCTGGGTAAAAGGTGACATGCATGAAAGGATATAAAGACCACATTTTAAGTTATATTTTAGATGTACTTATGGTGGTATTGAGGATTATGACACTTTAGACATTAGAAAGAAAATATCTGGGAAACTATCATTTATTTATATGACATTTCCTCCAAAATACAATGGTCCAAGACGTATAAATCCTTCGAAATTAAATAAGTTACAGAATCTGATGAATTATATCCTACCAATTTATCATGAGTACTATAAAACCCTTAAATCTGAGACCACAGCTTCTCACAATATTACTGATGAAGCATTTTTTGATCAGCTGAGCTACAGCTCCAAAACCTGTAACTACTTTCCAAAATGATACACTTATTGAAAAGTGGAATAATCCAAAGTGTACTTTGTTTAAAAATGCCCAAAGACAACTAATTATTAGTTTTACCTAAAAAGTATGTAAAAATGTATTTACAGTAAAACTTGAGTAAATGCTGACAATGGTTTTCACCTTATTTTTCTTATTTTATTTCTATTAATGTTATTACGTCAGTCATGTTTTGAAGTCTATTAAGGATAGCACTCTTGAGACTCATATTCTCTGAAATGAAATAAAATAATGTTACCAATTTCTGTGAGCCTCGTTCACAAAACACACTTTTTCTCCAATGTGGGTTAAGCCATTTTTCCGGGCATGTCTTCAATTAGCACATGGCCAGATCTTACACGGGGGGATAACTCATTAGGTGGGATTCGCATGCTTTGAGAGGGGTTAGGGTTTTCTGCAAGGCCAAGCTCATTACAAATAACAAAAATGCAATTTAGACAAACAAAGGTTTACTACAATAATGGAAAGATAACCTGCCTCATTTCAGGTTACCTGCCCTCACCAGCTACGGTCACATATCCGTTCAGGTCAACAGTTCCTACCAGAGAGACCTCTTCTTACAAGCTTCACTATCAAGAGGAGGGAGTGAGAGGTCACGTGATATGACGTCACATACATAACTAGTCAAAATATAATACAAAGTATTATTAAAATTGAGCAGTCAGTTGTGACATCTTCCACTCGCCTCCTCAAGGATCAATGAATACATTGATCTTGACAGAAAAAAAAAAATAACATTAAATTTTTCACAAAGACAATTTTTTTAAGTTTATTGTTCTGTTCAGTTTTGGTCAGAAAGGTCACGCAACATGACGTCACACACATAACTAGTCAAAAGATAATCCAACGTATTATTTAAATTAAGCAGTCACTTGTGGCAATATTAAAAATACGGCACTTCTAAATATTAGTATGTATTGAAAATCGCAGATATTAAAACATTTATTATGCACTGACGTGTTGTAAAGGCCGCGCCGTGGCTGAGTGTTCAGACCTCCTCGCACTAACAAAGGCGGCCCGGGTACGATCACAGGCGATAGCAAAGTGAGATTTGTGGTAGACAACAAACGCTAGGCGGGTTTCCCCCGCCATTTCATTCCACTGGTGCTCCATATTTACTTAATGTATCATCAGTGTCACCGCCTGCGGTGCCGTACGTAGTTAAATCGGGCATTAAACATCACACATTTACACATGATATGCTGTATTAGTTAATTATGTTTCGGTACTATCAACAAAAATTGTAATTTTTTTTTTCTGAATTACCTAAAAGAACATAATTTCTTTTTTGCAGATGTATTTTTCTTTTCCAGGTACTTCCACATCCGTTAAATGTATGTTACCGATGCAATAAATTAAGTGAAACGAAGTAAATTCTTTTAGAAATAAATCTTGGGAGTGTGAGAGCGCAAAGTAGGTCTTATTTTGTAAGAGATTTTCTTTTTAACACTCTTGTATTACAAAATCAAATTATGCTTTACCTATACAGTGTTTTCTGTCTTTTTCTCTTTCTGTTTTGTTCTAAAATTCTGTAAGCAGATATATAAATCGAATGCCATAAAGTAATGTGTATTCGAAAGTTCTAAGTATAAGTTATCTTTGCGCTTTTTTTATTAATTTTTTAATAAGTGTATGAAATTATGCATGAGACAGCAAAAAAGATTAGAGAACTCAATTGGTTGGCGGGCAGAGATAGGAGGAATTATGGAAACAATAGAAATGGGAGATATATGGAGATTAGAGGAAATGAATACAAGTGATGTGGGTAAATTGGTAAAATGCAGAATAGAAGATATAGAAATGCAGGAAATATGGGAAATCCAGAAAATATGAAATTATATTTATTATTTGGATTGTATAATAAATGAAACTGAATTATGTGTCATTTCATTATTAATTGTATTAGCTGGAAAAACAAAAATTGCTCAGATTCCATTTTCGGCTTGGCTTCCAGCAGCTATATCTCCTCCTATTCCTGTATCTGCTTTATAAGCAAATAAAGAGAAATTGGGAACGAGAGGCATATGTAGATTACTGCAATATACAAGAGAGAGAGAGAGAGAGAGAGAGAGAGAGAGAGAGAGAGAGAGAGAGAGAGAGAGAGAGAGAGAGAGAGAGAGAGAGAGAGAGAGAGAGAGAGAGAGAGAAGGGTTAGCTTGGATGAGAACAGGAACAATATTTCTAAGAGGGATAAGAGGTAGGGAAAAGGGAATTTGTGAATTGTGTGGGGAAAAGAAAGCATAGAATACTATGTGACAGAATGCGAGGATGTTGCAATGTGGAGAAAAAAGGTTTGGGAGGAAAAATGAGAGAAGGTAGAGAAGAGCATAGTAGCTATAAAAGTGTTAACAGGAAAGGAGGAAAAGAAGGTAAGACGTATTGGTGAGTTCTTGCAGAAAGTAAAAGAAAAATAGGCCGGAAATGTAAAGAATATAAGGAAGGAAGGTGAGGGGGAAGAATGAGACTAATTAAGTAACAAGGAGGTATGGAGGCTAAGAGATACCTGGTAGAGCAGAATACCAGGGTGTTATGTAAGCCAAGATAGCAACAAGGTAAAGACAAATAAATGTAGCCAAAAGCTGTAAATTGTAAAATTTTGGGTTACGCACAGTAAATAATCTAATCTAATCTAATTTATACAGCCAGTGATAGACAAAGCTACATTGTCCACACGCACTCATGCACGGACATCAGACACACACACACACACAGAGAGAGAGAGAGAGAGAGAGAGAGAGAGAGAGAGAGAGAGAGAGAGAGAGAGAGAGAGAGAGAGAGAGAGAGAGAGAGAGAGAGAGAGAGTTTCTTTCCAAGAAGTTTCTTTCTTCCATTCAGGTAATCAAAAGTTTCCTATTTGGGAAAGTTCAATATAATATTTTCTATCTAATATTAAAATAATTCCAGTCGCAAACTGACGGGATTATACATGTTGCATGAATTTCTCTACCAATAGCTTCGCATAATTCATAATATACTTTAGTTTTCTAATAAAACATGGTTGTTCCTTTCTCATGTTTATCTGTCTTAATATTAAATATAATGAATATAATAAATTTGCGGCAACGTATCAGGCTCCTATTTGGGAGCTTCTGGGTTCGGTTATAGCTGGGGTGGCCTCTCTGACTTTGATCTTCTTTTCAGGTAGTCTTTAGTAAGAAGTGAATAACGGAGTGATTTTGCTTCTACATAAAACAATCTATCGAACTTTTCCTGTCCTATGTTTCATATGTTTCATCACCATATATTTTAGTCACCTAGAGAAACGTCGAAAATGAATGGTACATTGAAACTGATTTGAATTTAGGGCTGTGTAAACTTTTCTCCCTGGAGTTTGAAACACCAATTAAAGGAGAGGGAGTGCTTGTTCCTGGATCCTCTGGTACTGCCAGGCTCGTGCTGGCGCCACTATGGTAATCTTTCTGGAACTCTAAAGATTCCATTCTTGCTAGTGCACATCGTCGTCTACATCTGGTCGCCCATTGGGTCTCCGCTTTATTCCTTCCTTCCAGGAATCGTGTAAACAACGAATATACTACAGTGACTTACATGTGGTAAACAGGGAGCTGTCTCCGTTTTTTTTTTTCAATTTACGTACTCCAACGTTAAGTCATATCGGACGATGAATGAAATGGTTGAAATGATGCACAAATGTGTCCAGGGTCCATGGAGCTAAGAGCTACCCATATTCGACTTTAAGGATAAGGGAAAACCCCGGAAAAAACCTTATCCACGTAACTCAACCTGACCGAAATTCGAACTCGGGACCTCTTGAACATGAGGCAGACATGCTACCATCTACGCTACCGAGGCGGGCGCTCTCTCCGTGATAGCTATCCTAAGACTACATGAACAAATAAATTCCTATTGGAATAGTTTACAGAAGAACGTAATCTTTTGTTGCTCAGAGAAATGTAAAAGCCTTGAACAGTCGAATATTTAAAATTATGCCAGTATAGTGCACAGGGTTTATGTTGCTAAGGAAATACTAAACCGCCTCTGTAACACACTCTGTCACCTTCTCTGGTTCTGTCCTACCACTTTATTTTATGTGAATTTAATTCTCCCTTTTCCTTTGATTCTGAGCTTGAAAGCAATATTTGTTCATGGTTAATAGTTTGAGTGCATTACTTTTGTCTTCATACCAATACTAGACGGATGCCACGACTATTCACATCAGACTACAGAGCATTGTGAGGAAAGTCGTAGCCAATAATATAGTCCCTGTCAGCTAGAAACATTGACATGACATATAACTTGATATCAGAAAGACATTAACGTAAAGAAACAAATAAATATAAATAAATGACATATACCAGAGAATGTATAAATATAACGTGAGCATATATTCGAGAGACGGGCACAGTAACAATGCCAGCCTGTGAAGGTCAGTAAACTCCCTTTGCAATCCCTGTAAACAAACAACTATACTCTATTGTCTGTCTTGCCCTAAAGGCAAACGTGGTACCAGAAAGTCGCAAACTGAAACATTGTTACATGCCCAGGCGTTGCTCCTCACACCATGCTTTGAGATTTTGACCAACGCTCAGAACGCATGCTTACGCATAAATTTTATCAAGCGTGCCGTTAGAGAAAGCGACGCGTTCGTCTTGAGCCCTCGCACCAAATTTTAAACTAGTCTTAGAGTGTGAATAAACTTGCACCAATCAGGAATAAGTGATTTATGAACATTCGCAAAATTAGATACGTGTGGTGGAAATTTGAACGATGGCAGAAAAGCGCTCCACCAACAAAAATCACTTGTCTTCCAACGTTCCAACGTGATAGATTATCTGCACTTCATACTCTGTATTTCGGTGTTTCACGCCAGGAAGTGATAAGTTTCACGTTCGAGAATGTGCGCTAAATAAGAATTGCGAAGGACCAACGCACACGGAGAAAAGTCCCAAGAAATATTAAGTAATATTTCCTTAGTATAGTCAACCGCAACAAAGCAGGAACTCAACTACGCGGACAGCACAATAACATTTCGCGCCGCACTACTCTACAAGACTTCACCGTTTACTCCGCGACCTGTATGCGGGATGCGACGCGGGACGATAAATAACTGAGACGCAATATTACAACAGGTGGCGAGCACCCATGATAGTTCAAGGATCACAATAAATCTACTTACGTCTAGGGGTCGAGCTATTTTCCTTCACGATCCTACGGCCAGGGCGTACCCAGCCCTGAATTTCCCTATGAGAGCCTCATGCCGAGCTACACCAAAGGAAACATCAGACCAATAATTGAAATCCCTCGATCCTTGATCTTCCACTCAACTACAGTTGAGTCCAGAGGTTCTATTCCCATTAGTCCTGTACCCGTAGGACCAAGACCTGGGCCTCTTTAACCAGGGAGTATCCGAGTTCTCCCAAACTGCACCGGGCATCCTCCGTGGGGCTTTCCATAGGGCAAGACCTGGGTTACTAACAAGCACCCCCATCTGGTCCAAGGACACAAGACGGGATGGAAGTGGATACGCCACTTACGAGCGCCATCACCAAATCGTGAAGGCTACCGATATGACGGTGGGGCCACCTGGCGATCTGGCACGCCTTCTACTAGCTCTGCAGCCTAGTACCCGGGAATATTAATGGCTTCCCTCAACCCCATCCGGAGCCGTACCGATCACCCACGGGTATCGGGAACCACTGTCCCCTCGAGACCAGCCCAATACGAACAACTCCCATAGGGAGGGGCTCGAATGTTCGGCCCGAGGTTCCTCTAGTTACGTCAGAGGTACCACGAGTGCTAAGGGTCCGCAGCGCCCGCACCACGGCAGCTGATGGGGACGGATTCCTCCCCCACCCAACTACAATTAACCTTAACAGGTTGTGAGTGACTGAAGGATCATTCACCAGGTTCCGACCGGGCAGAACCGCCACACGAAGCATGCCTTCCAGCCATTCAGATTTAGGCTTAATTACTTTCTCCCCTTCACTTGTTCCCAGGAGACTTTGTTTATACAATAATGCGTTTATGTCGCTTTAAAATTCAAACCAATAAGAAACCTTCTTGTCCAGATTTGACATTGAACACGATTTGTTAGGAGATTCTACTAATATGAAATAAAAAAGTAATGTAGGAAAGCAGAACCCTCTGCCTGATTCCTTGGGCTTGACTGTACATAATAGTGTAATATAACATGCAAAATACTTCTAGGGAATATTTACTTAATTAATCTGATGCACAGAATAAAGTAACTTTTGTATGATTAAAAATAAATAACTGGTAGAGAAACCTAAAGCAAGTGTTATTGAGCTTCAAATAGTGAATTATAAAAACTTTAGAGTTCCCTGTTTTTGTTAGCATTATTTAGGGTTTATACATGCATCCTTTAATTTATTGCAGACATAAAATTGCTGTGCTTTTGGTTTTAATTTATTAAACAAGTTTTAAATACTTCCAAAAACAAAATAATGAAAGCATTACTTTTATCTCTAGCCTGACGTTGCATTTAGGAACAACGCTAAACCAGAGGCAATTCTGGAAAGCAATAAATTAAAAACTGTCTGAGAAAAAATTGCAGTAATAATCTCACAATAGCCTCGTATGTTGCGTTACTGGAGGGCGGAAGGGTTCATGGTTGGCTAGCGAAGCTGAACGGCAGGTAGTCTCCTACTGGACTTTCTATTAAATAAACGACTGCTACTGCGTAATAACCTTTAGAATACTCCAAGTGTAAAAGCTTTTTCCTTCAGAAGCTTGTATATGGTGCATGGGAGAAAGGGGTCGAAAAATTATGTTCTCAATGTTCACGTTAAATATGCTTATAGCATAGATTTTCTATCCCTAAGACCTTTCTCTCGCAAGCTTACAGCTTTAAATACATCCAAAATGTTTTGAAAGAAAATTTTAGGAATAACAGAGACTCTTACTTACTCACAGTTCGTGAGAGTACCAATAGCAATAAAAGTTCAATTGGAATCTTGCAATAGTTTTCATATAAAAGAAGCTTATTTTTTAGAGTATAGTAACGACAAGGTTACCTTTCAGGGTCCTCCAAGGAGTTTATAAGAAGAGCATTATGGTGAGTATATTTTTCAGAAGAGATGGGCACAAACTAAATTATTACAGATACAGCGTGGATACATGTTAAGAATCATCTGAGAATGCCGCACCAACTCCACTCCAGCAGCGCTCATTATTGCTAATATTGAACCCATCTTTCTTACTGGTAAGGCAAATATCAACAACATTAGAAATGGCCGAGCCTTGCCACAACATATTTCACAACTGCAACTTGAACAACCAGTTAAACAAGCTTCTCATCCAGCCACTGGTGTCTCTAGTCTCCTTGAAGATTTTGCAGCAGAATATCACCAGTACTCCATTTACACAGGTAGCTCTCGGATAGCTGAAAGGCTTAGTAAACATGCTAAAGTAGGTTGTGCGTTTGTAGTATTCCATAGAATGCCATTCTTCCATGTTCAGACTTGCCAAGGAGTTTTCAGTTTTTCAAGCTGAATTATTAGCAATCCGTGAAGCAGTGAAATGGTGCAACAACTTACAACGTACCGCTCGCTTTACAGTGCCTCACAAACAGCAATTGCAGCTTTGAAACACACGAAAAACAGCAGTCCTATTGCAGCTGAAATAAGGAGTCAATTATTATGTAGTTCTCATCTGTGTATTAAATGGGTCAGAGGACACGTAGAGATTGCCGGAAATGAACGTGCAGATGAGCCAGCAAAGAGAGCGGAGACTTCAGATCTTCCAGAGACATACACTCTGTGCCCCATTTCTTATGTGAGGCAAACATTAAAGGAGATTATCAACGACTGGAATGAATACTGGTTAAAAAGTGATTGTGGTGCTTTGACTAAGGATTTATATTTCCCAACAGTTTCTGACAGACATAAATGTAAATTCGTTAATCCTAACTATGTTCTCACTCAATTCTTAACTGGACATGGAAAATTTTCAGCTTAATTATTTCGATTCAAAATCAAATCCACATGTGATTGAATTTGTGGAAATCATCTTCAAGATGTCCAAGATATCCAAGATGTTCAATATGTCTAAGTGCAAGAAGTGCAAATAATGCACTTTTATCAAAAATTCTTGAAATTCCAGGCATAGGTATGTCCTTGAGTTCCGGACATTGATTCGCCTGCGGTGCCGTATGTAGTAAAAGCGGGCGTTAGACACTACACATTTCATTTCCGGACATTGGTCGAGTCTGCTGGATCAATCAGTGATAATTTATTCCTTTTTCATATAATCTGCGTGAAGGTTATATTTGGGAATATTGTTTAGGTCGTTTACATGTTTAGTTCATTAATGATCTAATATTTCAGTGGCTTTATTTCAACTAGTATTGCTAACTTCAAGGAAAATTATTTTTTTCATTTAGGAGTGCCTTTCTTGGGAATTGCATACAAGATATATCAGCTACATAAACTTGTGTGTCAAGCTATTGTTGAGGAGTATGGATACCGTGATCTACCTGTAGAACTCGAAATTTTCCATAACATAATGCAATCAATGGCGCTCTTCATTTGCTGAAATTCCAAATGTTTTGGAACCATCCGGAAATCACCGGTGATTCCCTGGAAGAACGGCAAGTTCTTTTTATTAGATGCCACATTTGTAGATACTGTTGCACTCCACTTGTTGAAATCAGTTGTGATACAACAGAAGAAGAAGCGTAACATGTTTTTGTCGTAGAAACCATTGGGCCTCTAGGGTAAAGCGGTCAGATAGTAACAAGTATTCCCGGTGATCCTTGTTCTATGCATTATTTACAAGGAATACTCTCGCCGTACGACAAGGTAACGCCTCAAGCATCAGTGGGGAACCTTCACAGATTCAGCAACTTTAGAGGAAATACCCAATCTCATTAAGGACGCCATAGGCCATAACTTGCCACAGCAGTAATAAGTTGTTTTTGGCACATCTCAGCAGCACAACAAAGTAATAGTAGTGGAAGACGTACTTAATGGAATGTCATCCCAGATTCCAGTGTGTCAGATGAATATTGTTGTTTTCACTGATACTTCAACACGTCAGAAACAACTACCTGAAATGTCAGCCACACATTATTATGCACAAGAAGCGGATGTTTCCTAACCGTGACCTTTGTAAGAACTTTTCTTCAATGTACGGTAAGGATAACGTCAGAGATTCTTGTTATTTTTTGGGGTTACACTAACACGTAAGCTGTGAGTTTTCAGTAATAGCAAACGGTTTTTCAATTTAACCTGAATTTAATCTCTGGAAGTTTATCTCTATAGCATGCTGCTTGTAATTTACTTGTGAGTTAAGTTGAATCTTTGTATATAAGTGTACTGGAAGCCAAAATATTACATTCTTGATAGAAACAAAGCTGTATGCCATGGCTGAAGATGAATAAACTAGTATAATCTAAGTAGGTACACTGACAAAGGCAGTTACCACAAATAGATAGCTGGGCTTCAAAATTATACCAATATACATCCTTTTTGCGAATCAAAGAATAACTGTAAGCTATGAACTTCAAAGCAATATGTCCTTAGATAAGAGTCCACCAAAGCAAAATAATTCCGAGAGTAATTAGAATATGCCATTAATGTAAACTGCATTAAATTTTTTATTGACTATATCCTTATAGCATATCCAGTAAGGCTTTGTTTTAGCGGTTTTAATCGACAGTTTTCCCAGACTTTGTGGGTCAAGAAGACAGTCTTTAACATTTATATGGTTATTACATTGTATGTTAATTAAAATTTGCTTTAATATTGAAATATATTAAATATAACTTACTCAACGGTTTCAAAGCTCTTGGAATATTTACTTATCCACATTAAATTAGTCTTGCACGATAGTCCAAAACGCGCCAGTTACATTGTTGCATATAAGGTCAGAACAATATTTGGGAAATATTTTAATTAATGGAGGTTCACATTTCATTTCGTGGTAAGTTCCAGGCTTTAGCTGGAATTAACAAGTTGGGACAGGTTGGATGACTCAGTGATCAGAGTAAGCAATGGTATTGACCTAACAGCTCATGTTTTCTGTTAAATCGACAGAAAAGTTAGGAAGAGTCATTCTTGGGTTGCACAAGATTGCACAATAAGATGTAAACCCTCTGTGAGGAACCGCTGAGTCGTATGATAGCAGACACTTTGTAAGTCAGTTCTATTTTAACGGTTACAGCCAGTTAGGAAGAGTTAGTCAGTCATCAATTGGTCAGTCAATTAGTGGGTTAGTCAGATCATTGTTAGTTGGTTGGAAGATTGGATGCTGCTGCTTTAGTATCATCATAGAACTTGTTAATACTTCTGCAAAACTTAACTCATCAAAGTGAACCAGTCACCTCTTGTTCATAACTCTACGCTACTCTACATAAAAGGAAATATTTATTTATTATGTATTAATTGATTCAATGTTTGTTTTGATTGCACCCTTTACCTCTTCAAGATAAAGGAGAGCTTTGTTTGATTTGACTTCCCCAATGTTTAAAATATATTTGCCAATGTCATGGAGAACCCATCACTTTAATTTAACCCTACACTTTGACCTGTTTAGCTCTACCATCTGCTCCCTTATCATTTCAGTAGCTACACCTTCAGTTGTTGATTTGGTTTGTGAGTCCTTCACCCCCCTTACAATCCTGATTGCAACAATATTCTGGTTGCTTTCCCTTTTTATCATATACCTACTTGGAACTAAAACATATAGTGTATATACATTTTTATTAATTACATTAAACCATTTATAATATACAATATTATCGTTTTATTCCCATTTTATCAAGTCTTGATATAACAAAACATAAAATGCCCTTGGAATTGTATCATCACCGCAAACTGCCAAATTTTTAATATTAACTGTGTATATATAGGGAAATATAAATACTTATACTCAGCATTTATTTATTAATTTTAATTAATTTAATAGAAAATAATATGTATAATATGACTTATGGATAAAATTACTTTCAAATAAAAGATTTAATGTTTAATATTACAACATATTTTTAATCCTTAATTTCTGATGTCCTCTAGAATATATTAAGCCAATAGTGGTCTAAAGATTATAAATAGTAATGATGCAGAAATCAAAGCTTAAAAACATTAAGGATGCAGGAACAAGAAGTTGACAGCCCTCAAATTTTTGTAAAATTGCAGATATGTTCCCTTAAACCGACATTAAAAGGATATTCTTATTGTATGTGAGTTGTAGTCGCCAGCTCGTAGCCTGCATTGCTTACAAATACATAGAACATGTAATGTGACAGGCTTTTCAGTTTGTGTTTTCCTTGCCCATTTTGCTAAGAAAGAAAATTGAACTCCACAAAGTAATTTTATATGGATGTTTCACCGAAAATCATGTTATCACAGTCTCAACTTAAATAATTTTAATGCAAAAGTGCTCAAATGAAATAAAACAAAAATTTGTATATGACATGTATATAGTGGAAAGTATTCTTTATACTTTATTATCCATGGAAAAATTATACATAAAAATCTTATAAGCGTAATATTCCTAACAACTTAGCTATAAACGAAGTTCAGATAGAGGAATATGTGAGAATCTATTCAAATGTTTCTTCATTGCTAATGTACGAGGGCTGTTCAATAAATAAATATCATAATTTTTTACGGTCATAATTTCTAGCACTAAAATTCAATCTTATTATATTCTGTTAGCTTAATGTGAAAAAAAAAACAGGCCGTAGTAGTCTAATTGTTGGTAATCCTGGTTCCCGCCAGTGCGAACCAGGCAAGTACACACATGTTCATATCACCTACCGCTGCAATGGAAGTAACATGCAGGTGAAGTTGATCTTACAGGAAGATCCGGAGTTCCTTTCAAAGGTAATCACTGCTTATGAAACTTGGCTACATCATTTTGATCCTCAGAGCAAACAGCAAAGCTCAGTGTGGAGATCTCCTTCATCACCAACCCCCAAAAAACCAAAAGTGGTTGCTTCTGCTGGGAAAGTTATGGTCATCTCATTCTTTGATATTCATGGAATGGTTTATCAGCATTTTGTACCTGCACACACATCAGTAACTGGACAATACTACGGGGATGTCCTGAAAACATTGCAAGTCCATATCAGGCGCAAAACACCACATTTCGGTGAAGCAGGCTGGATGCTGCACCACGATAATGCGCTGCCGTATATTGCCAATGTTGTTGCTGAATATCTTGCAAAAATAAAAGATTTATAGTCCGGATTTAGCCCCGTGTGACTTTATTCTATTCCCTAACTTGAAGAAACGTCTTCGTGGGAGGCATTATCCACCAGCAGAAGCAGTGGTGATGGCTGCGGAGGCGATTTTGCAGGATTTCTCAAAAAATGGTTTTCAGAATGTCTTTGAAGACTGCCAGAAATGCTGGCACAAGTGCATCGCGTTCAGGGGAGACTATTTTGAGAAGGGCCGTCAAAATTATGAGGATGAGTGAAGGTACGCTGTCAAAAAATAAAAAAAAATGTGATCATTCTTTATTGAGCAGCCGTCTTAAGTTAGCTTATAAAAACACGCGGGTGCAGTAGTTTGGCAGGCACTTGTTTACTGTCAAAATATTCTTTGCATATTTTAATTTTTGTTTAGAGTAGAAACGAAAATAAAAGTGACGTTACATTCATATAGCCTTTTTACCCACTCTTCTGCAAATTATTCTTACGAAACCTTATCCCTCTAATTCCTTGGTTTTCGAGATGAATGTTTGAAAACACATTCGTTGCGTATTTAATTGTAGTTATAAGGAAACTAAAGCAATACTTACTCAGCGATTTGTTATATGTCTATCACAGACAAGGTTGACAACTGATGAATCAGCATTTAAAAATTTCGAATATATATTCGCATATTTTTGTTGGATAATTAGCATTTCTTTCAGTGCTGCTGCGGTGTATCTTAGGTCTCAGTTGGTCCATATGTCGTCGCAGATCAGCAACAATCCAGTGGATTGACATTTGAAGTGTTTTTTTTTTTTTTTTTTTTTTTTTAAGAATTCGCCAGGCAAGCGAATTGTGACTCCGTAGATCATTTCTGCTACTGAACACTGAGTATCTTCTCTCAGTGCAGCTCTTAAACAAAGGAGGACTGAAGGAAAAGATTCTGTACACCTTATGGTGTTAAGGCCTCTGATTGCCGCTTTTAGAGTTCTATGCAATCGCTCTATTTTGCCATTAGATTGAGGGTGGTATGAAGTGGTATGCTGTACTTTAGTTCCATATATTGCAGCTAAATTTCTGAACAATTCTGATTCAAATTGCTTGCGTTGGTCTGTAATAATAGTTGCAGGTACACCAAATCGAGCTATCCAGTTTGCATAACAAAATCTTGCGACTGTTTCGGAGGTATTGTTTGTCATTGGTATAACTTCCATCCAACCACTGAATCTGTGGATACCAGTTAAAACATATCATCCCTTCTACTTCACCTTATCTCCACAAACTGTGTGAATTTCTTTGATTATTTTGTATTTCCTCAATGATAGGTCTAACTAGTAAAGTGCTGTGGATTTAGACTATGTTTAATAATCTAGAGTTAACTATCTTTACTTTAAAGACAAAGCACTTACATTTTCAAATTTCTGGAAATAGCCTGAAAGGTCCTCTTCATTCTGAAGGAATTTTGTAGAGTTTTTGTGTAGAGTTCCTACACCAATTGTGACTTTGTGGGTTCGCAGAATTAAAATTCCAGGTTGCAGAATCTCCAAATGTTCTTTATTTCCGTAGAAATACACTTACAGTAGCAGATTTACGTCACTTACACAATTACAATATTCCAAACTCGTTGACCACTACAAATAGCTCACTTTCAAAACGCACTAGTTCCAATTACAACTGTCGTTACGAATCTGTTTACAACTACTCCTTGGCGAGTCCCCGCTTCCTTAAATACCTCTACTGATAACTCTAGACTGTTCTAAAACAAACAAGAGACCGAATGTTCTCTATCAATCAAGATGTCACTAGAATGTTCCATTTACCTCACTTATTTGTTTCGGCAGACCTTTATCTCTGTGCTGTCCCTTATCTCTCCGTGCCGAACTTTTCTGCGCATCGCCGCGACAATATGTTTCCCAGATGTCTTTCATAGATTGGAATTTCAAAGGGGTCCACTTTCAAAAGAATTTCGCTTCAATCATGGCATCCTTCTTACTACGCACTTTACAATGAAATCATTTTGCAGGACTTTGTGTAGAATAAGGAGAGCTGGCCACTCCTATCTTAGCAATGTAATATTTAACAACACTTATGTCAGTTTTCTAAAACAATGATTATTCCAAGACTTTGGTTTTTGTACAGCATAATGTAGGCTGTTAAAGAAACTTTAACACGTGTGTTTGTTGATATTAAAATTGTTGATTAAAGATAACTTTTTCTGAGTCTTCTTTTTTACAACAACGAATTTTTTAAGTTTTGGAATGATACTTTTTTTAAAAAATTCATTAAAAACGAGATAGATCCCACCGATATATTCTTGGCTAAGGAAATAATGTAAGGACACGTGCTGAAGCTGTCATCTGCTCATCATGGAGGAATTGATACAGTTCTTGTGCACATGGTTCTCTGGACACGTGATGCAGCTATATACCCCCATTGCGAGATCCACGAAATATTTCATAACAAATCTGTCTTCACGCTATGACGTAAATTGCCGTACAACGGACAAAAAAAATGTTCCTTGTGACGACCGCAGGCAAATCTTATTACTCAATTACAGTTTTCAAGAACAAAAATGATGTAACTCATAAAGGTTTATGCTCTTATAAAAAGAGTGCTTTTACTAATAGTGTTTATTAAATTTATTAACAACTTTTATTGGACTCCTAATAATTCCTTACCTTCTTTGGTACACTTTCACCCGCTTTTCTCAATTTTTAAGTGCTGTTTTGACTTTGGTATTGTCACACCCTACATTAGAATAGATTTAATATTTATTAGCTTTGGGGGGAATCCGTAGCGGTAGAGCTAAACTATCTCAACAAACACTAGTTACACCACGCGATAGGGTGGACATGTTATTTTACTGATAACTAGCTTACCTGCATGGTGGTGAAAGGTGGAAGGTCCAGCGAAGGGAAACTCACAAATGCATTTTAAAAAGAGGTTTTAATAATCCCAGACAACTTACATTCAATGAGGTTCGTGTTCCGGAGGGTTGCTACAAACACATCCTCTCACGCTGGTGGCGGCCGGTCGTCTGGGGGAAGAGGATGTGCCATCCCCCCTCCCCAGCGCAGCCAACGAACAAAGTTAAGCCAGTGGCGCCAGGTCTGACAACCCATACAGGGTTGCCACAGTATGTAATGGTGGATCCAAGATTCATCCACGGTCACAAATCAGCGGAAAAAGTCTTTCGGATTCCGATTAAACATCGCCAGACACTCGGTATCTCTTCCGGATGCACTTTTCGTTGGCTGTGAGCAATCGTGGCACCCATCTTGCACACATATTTTTCGTTGCCAGCTTTCATGAGGATATTTTGTACTTGCTCAGTGAGATACCTACAGCCTTAGCAATCTCATGCATTTTGATTGGGTGGTCTTTCATAACCACGTCGTGGATTTTTTCAATTGTGTCCCTTGTGTTGACATCAATTGAGCGTGAACTCCATCAAATTCAGTTATGACTTGTGCGGCAGTTCAGCCCTTCAAATGAAAATATTTAATAATAGCATGAAACTGTGCTTCTTCCATTTTCAAATTGAGAATCACAATGACCAGTTCACATGACTATCAACAAAGAGCTGTATAGTATAGCACATTCAAATTTTTTCTGCACTATCTGTCAAATAATTAAACAAGCTTATCTTCCACAAAATTGCAACAAATTTTTTTATCCCTTCGTGAAAATGTACCACACTTACTAAATGACCCTCGTAGTTGGAACAGGGCCACAGATCTTTGCTTGCAGATATTATGACTGCTGTTGGTTTACGAAACACTGAATATACGGATTTAACTGAATGGCAATTCTTTAAATTCTTTAAGTGTTCTAATCTTTTCTCTCACTAATGATGCACTACAATATTAAAAGCTTCAAGTACATTAGGGGACAGATATTCGCGAAGTGACGAGCTCTGGAGTTAATCCATTCATAAAAGTTCTTTTATTTCAACAATTCACATTCGAACTTGAAGCTTTCTTTTTTAGCATAATCACCTTCGTTATTTAAGCACACATATCTGTCCATAAATGTAATATTTCCGTGTTGCAGTCCAGTGTATTATACCTAGATTTTCGGATAAAGCTCCATCAAGTAATCAAAGAATAACTGAAAGCTATGATCTTCAAAGCAATCTCTTCTTAGATAGAAGGACGCGACAGTACACCGAAGCAAAATAATTCCAAGAGTAATTAGAATATACCATTAATGTAAACTGCATTCAATTTTCATTGACTATATTCTTATGGCATATCCATTAAGGCTTTTTAACCGGTTTTGTTCATTAGTTTTCCCAGTCTTTGTGTGGTCAAGAAGACAATCTCTAACACTTATATAGTTATTTCTTGGCTAAGGAAATAATTACCTATAAAGGTAATGTAATATGTAAGGACACGTGCCGAAGCTGTCATCTGCTCATCATGGAAGAATTGATACAGTTCTTGTGCACATGGTTCTGTGGACACGTGATGCAGCTATATGTCTCCATTGCGAGATCCACGAAATGTCTCATAACAAATCTGACTTCACGCTATGACGTAAATTGACGTACAACGGACAAAAGTAAAATTTTCCTTCGGATGAGCTCGGAAAAGTCTTATTACTCAATTACAGATTTCAAGTAAGAATATGATGTAACTCATAAAAGTAATTGCTCGAATAAAATGAGTGTTTTTACTAATAATATTTACTAATGACTATAACACTTATTAAATTTAGTAACAACATTTATTGGACTCTTGATATTTCCAGTGCATTACATTTACATAAAAAGCTGCATAAATGAAGGGAAACCTATGTTTTGAGATAAACAAATTAACTTCGAAATAGAGACATGACAGGCATTTGAAATGCTCACCTGCTCTTTATTGGTACACGTCGTAACGCAACCATGTAAACCTTATATCATTTTGCTCAGCAAGAATTACTGATACATTTTTAAAAATGAAAAATCACTTGTGTATTGAGACTAAATCACCTATTTTCCCTAAAGAAAATACATAGGCCGTTTGATAAACCTGGTAAAAACAAATCAAGATTCTTTTTTTCCCTGAACATCTCACTTTATTTCTCGACATAGCCTCCATTGTTGGTTATACACTTGGTCCAGCGATGTTCTAGCTTTTCATCCAGTCGGAAAAGTAGGTTCCATCAATGTCGGCAAAATACTCGTTGACGGCGACTATCACTTTATTTCATAAATAGTTCTTACCTGCAAGCCAAGTTTCCAAGTTTAGGAACAGGAAGGTGGGTGGGGAACCAATTCAAAGCCCAACTCATGACTTTCACCATTGCGATTGCTGATGTGTGCGATGGTTCATTATCCTAGTAAAAAAGCACTTCCTTGTGCATCAAACTCGGCCTCTTTTCAGTCAACTCATGTTGCAAAGAATTCAACAATGAAGCATAATAGGTTCCAATTATGGTTGTGACTTTTTCCAAGTAGTCTATGACGATTATTCCTTTAGAGTAAAAGAAAACAGTGGTCATTACCTTACCAGTTGATAAAATTGTTCTTACCTTCTTTGGTTTACTTCCACCGACCTTTGTCCATTTTTACTGCTATTTTGACTCTGTTGTGTAATGGTGGATTCAAAATTCAGCCACGGCCACAAATTGGTGCAAAAGGTCTTTCGGATTCCGATTAAACATCGCCAGACGCTCGGTATCTCTTCCGGATGCGCTTTTGGTTGACTGTGAGCAATCGTGGCACCCATCTTTTTCATTGCCAGCATTTTTGCAGGATATTTTGTACTCGCTCAGTTGAAATACCTACAGTCTCAGCAATCTCAAGCATTTTGATTCGGCGGTCTTTCATAACCACTCTCAAGCATTTTGATTCGGCGGTCTTTCATAACCACATCGTGGATTTTTGTCAATTGTGTCCTGTGGGGTGACCTCAATTGAACGTGAACTTCATTAAATTCAGTTTTGACTTGTACAGCAGGCCAGCCCTTCAAATGAAAATTTTTAATTATAACACGAAATTGGGGTTTTTCCATTTTCAATCATAGCTATCACACTGACCAGTTCAGATGGCTATCAACAATGAGCTGTATAGTATAGCACATTCAAATTTTTTTCTGCACTATCTTTCAAATAAACAAGCTTATCAACCCACAGTATTGCATAAAAATTGTCATTCCTTAATGGAAGTGTACCAGACTTATTAAACGACCCGCGTAGTTGGAACAGGGCCACAGATCTTGCTAGAAGATATTATGACTGCTGTTGGTTTACAAAACTCTGAGTATACGGATGTAACACATCTCCTGGTAAATTCGAAGAAATTATTTTAACGTTCTACTATTGCCAGACTTATAATGTCAATGGCATTTTTTTTTTTCCATTTATATCTCACCTTTAACTCCAGTGGTCATATCGGCGGCCGTTCTCCTTTGGAACACATAGAAGGTTTGCAATCTCATTCACACTTCCAGACTCTGAGGGAAAATGAGGAATTATCTTAGCCGGAGAAAAATCCCCACCCCCGGCCGGGAATCGAACCCGGGACCACTAGCATGGCAGGCAGGCAATACTTTAAATTCTTTAAGTGTTCTAATCTTTTCTCTCAGTAATGATCACTACAATAATAAAATACTTCAAGGTACATTAGGGGACAGATATTCGCGAAGTAACGAGCTCTGGAGTTAATCCATTCATAAAAAATCTTTTATTTCAACAATTCACATTCCAACCTTAAGCTCTTTTTGTATAACCTCATAAAGGCCTCTGTTATTTAAGCACACATATCTGTCCATAAACTTTAGTATTTCCGTGTTGTTATCCATTTCTGCCAGTGTATTGTACCTAGATATTGGGATACAATTCCATCAAGTAAACTACGAGAAGCAGTTGGCAATGAATCTGCATCTCATGTTGCTATACACGTTTCTGTTGCACGAATTTGCTGTTCATTTGATTTTTCCAACGGTCTATAATAAAAGGGTCAGGTTTCAACATACACAACTGATTATCATTTGCTTAATAGTTCAGTCTAATTTCTCATACTTCTTCTGTATGCATTTCCTTTAGTTGGCAGTAAATTTCTGGAGCTTTCAGATTCAGAGCACAAATAACTCTAACATGCCTTACCTCACAGCTCTAGCACTTGCATCGCATAGTTCATTTGAGCAGCTATAAAAGTTTGTTTCGACTGCCACTAATATAACATTAAGAAAATATATCAAAGAAATGATTCTATCTTGAACAGAAATCCGTCAGCGATCATCTGTGCATCAGTAATGCCTAAACGATTTTTAGTTTCTGAACTGCCCTCTTAAGACAAACCTTAAGCGCTAAAAATTACTTTTCTATCATAAGCTTGTTATAAACGTGTAGCAAGTCATGGTGTACTATACTCGCATTCAATTGGTATTATAAAGGTAACAAAAGTTTTCTTTTGGATTCAATTCGTTTCTTAATGTTCCAAAAATATTGCACTAGTGTCCAAAAGTTAAGCATAATTCGGAAAACGGAGAACTGAAAGGGAAAACGGTGAGCGAGCGCTGTTAAAAGTTGTCACTGTGTGTGCCTCTCCTTACTGGTGTGGTCTCTGATATGGAAACGAATTTACATTTCGAAGGTCAACAAAACCAGAGTAGCAAAAGCATACTAGTGCGAGGCTTATTCGTTGTTGCTCTCCCATTGTGAATAGATAATAATTGCTTCGCAAAGTGTTTACAAAACAGCACCACATGCCACAAAGACATCAACTGGACCCAGTTTAGAAGAATAGAATCAACGGACGTCTAGAGGCAGGTCAGATACAAAATACAATTTGTTACTGTGTTTGAACATTTGTTAGCTTTACTGGGATACAAGACAATGAACAAATCATGAACTCTAACTCATAGTAATTATAACTTCTAATGTAACCAATTGTGATTATTTATCTTTCTATATACTTTAATGGATTGATTTCTAGAATAAAGTCATATGTAACAACAACATGTGCCAAAAAGTATCATTTCTAGACTTTGGCGACTATTCCAAGAAAAAGAAGGTGTTCGTCGGATCCCTATATGTGGTCACCCATGGATCATAACGCCGCAGCAGGACCAATATTTGCCAAAACAGCACGACGACATCGGAGGATGCAAGGTCTTCGAAGCTTGGGAGTTTCAAGACAAACTGTACACGAAAAGGCTCAGGGTAGTCAGACCTCCAGCAGTGTATACCCCACGGTACTGTTTGCAATGGAGTCAGCAACGTGACCTATGGATGGAGGAACGTGCTGTTTACAAATGAGTCCAAATTTAGTTTGAACAATAGCTCTCGTCGCACGATAAACTGGAGATGAAATCCATTAATCCCACCAACATTTAGAAACACACCCACTTAGTGGTGCTTTAGGCAGGCACACTGTTCAATGGGTATACAGATCTGCAAGTCTAAGTACTGTGACGAGGTACTGGAACCACATGTGCGACTTCTCAGAGGTGCAATTGGTCCACACTCCATCTTAAAGGACGATAATGCACATCCGCATAGATCCCACCTCGTGGACGAGTACCTTGAGAGATAAGATATACAGGGCATTGATTGCGAAGTCCGCGATGCCTGGGATGCACTATGAAGACGAGTTGCAGCCCTACAGCCCCCATCGAGGACACTTCCAGATCTCCAACATGCTCTCCATGAGGAATGGGAACTGCTGTCTGCATAGCTTTTGAACCACCTTATGGAGAGCATGCCATAGAGATACCAGGCCTTTGTACTCATGAGGGGTCACCATAACCCATATTAACAGCTCAGCACGACCATTACCATTATGGAAGTGATCGTTAAATTTTGTGCTTGTCTTAAAAGGTGTACCGAGGTCAACATTATCTGCTATTTCTCCTTCTATTGCAATAAAATATTACATTATGCTTCACTTCTCTATCATTGTGATAGTATGTAATAAAATATTGAATTATGTTTAACTTTTGGACACTAGTGTATTATATGTATCTCGAAAGTGAAAAGTGGAGACAGTGATGAAAAAATTGATTTCACATTCAAAACGCCAATGTCCAGTGATTTCATTTTCATTCTTTGGTTCCATTATTCTTATCACGAATTCCAAACTTATCAAGCTTATGTTTACATACCAAAACTCCAGATTTTTCCAATTAGTGACATTTAGAGTGCACTTCCCATTGACCTCATTTCGTACTCTCCTGCAGCAAATTAAAAAGAGAATACTAAATGGAGGGAGTCTATTTATCTATCCTTTTCCAATCTCCTTTCTTCATACGTACTGCCGAGTCAATGCAATACACGTGACCCTTTTATTTTTATTCCTGAAGCCTCGCGAAATTCAGCATAGCGTTAAATTGACTCGGTAAACCTGATTTTACACGTGCCATGGTTTTCGAATTTCGAAATATATTCAAGCGTGAAATTGAGTGAATAAATATGAACACCCCACAATACTCGCCCCTCTTGCACCCTCCCACATTCTCCTGATATTGTAGCTCTGCAGATTTCCTGTCTATGCAGGCGGGTGCGCATTAAAATAGAGAAATTTATTTTCCCAAGAGGTCTCGATTAGAATTTGTTATGGAAAGCTCTTTGAGTTAATGTTGGATGTATATGAAATAAGTTTTGTTATTAGGGAGTATTTAAAGGAACGCGATATCAACCTCCTCGCTTCCTAGGTTGTAAAGCACTCAAACTTACCTCTGGGTCGTTGTTCATAAGCTAAGGAAGGTGGAAGTTATATATTTACTTAATTTAGTCTTTAAGAGGAGACACTGCCAATATATTAACTGCAGAAAATTTAAATACTGTAGAGGTTTAAAATCTATGCAAATGACTACAAAAATACGAAGTATTCCAAGTGGAAAAAATTTAAAGAAAGCAATTTTACTTTCTATACCATGTTGGAAAGCACTGTAACACATAAGATCACTAATCTTATTAAAAACGGGAAGTCTGTTAAGCACACTCTCTTCCAAGGATTCAATAATAAGATACTGAATCAAATCTTCTGCCACGAATTACCTTGCGCATGGAAAATTTTTTCTTGCTTTTTACATTCTCAAAATGCTGTAATAGTCTTAATTAAAATATGGAACATTTAATATATTTTAACTAAAAATAAAATGTGTATCTTGAATTTTCTAGCAGTAGCTTGTGAACTTCTTTTTATTCTAAATTATTCCCTTATCATCGGAAAATTGTAAGAGATACACATATGGCGCCACACAAAAAATGTAGGTCTAATTAAAGTGGCAATTTTTGTAACTGAACTTTTAACCTATGAGATCATCCGCTTCAAGAAATTTGTATAAATGTTCAGCTATATTATACTTTTCCTTACTGAAATTCGTTGCTTTTCCTTTTCTTTCGTTATGTTTGTGTCCATACAAAGCAAACAGAATTTGTAATACCTTATAAGCTTTTTCTCCCTCAAATAAAGAAACATTCACCATATATTGTTTTGCTTAATAATGTATAGATTACAAGGCATTTCCCCTGAAAAGCCTTCTAAAGCTTTCTTTGTACGTAATATTTCGTTTTGTAAGTACAGTCTTTAAATTGCAGATGTGGTGCCGCCGCCCCCGCCGCCACCACCACCACCACCACACTCCATAATCATTATCATCATTACCACCATCATTATCATCATCACTATTATTATTATTATTATTATTATTATTATTATTATTATTATTATTATTATTATTATTATTATTATTATTATTATTATTATTATTATTATTATTATTATTATTATTATTATTATTATTATTATTATTATTATTATTATTATTATTATTATTATTATTATTATTATTATTATTATTATTATTATTATTATTATTATTATTATTATTATTATTATTATTATTATTATTATTATTATTATTATTATTATTATTATTATTATTATTATTATTATTATTATTATTATTATTATTATTATTATTATTATTATTATTATTATTATTATTATTATTATTATTATTATTATTATTATTATTATTATTATTATTATTATTATTATTATTATTATTATTATTATTATTATTATTATTATTATTATTATTATTATTATTATTATTATTATTATTATTATTATTATTATTATTATTATTATTATTATTATTATTATTTTTATTATTATTATTACTGTACGGTAATATCAGTATGACCAGTACTTTCATATCAAATTATTTCGTCTGTGTTCCGCAATCGGAGACCCGGATTCGATTTCCGTGACTGACCTACCTGACCCATAGGGTTCTTCGGGGGTTTTCCCGAGACGCTATACGAAAGTTGGGTAAGTTAGTTCCATCCCCGAAATTTCCTGTCTCTCCTTTTCACCTCCATTATAATTTTTCGCATCATCTCTCATCTGGTGGTTTCTTTCAGGATAGAAGTGTCGGCGGAAGTCTCGGCGGTGCATGGTGGGATGATATGCTCTGAGTGAACACTTTCTCCTCCGGCGGGACGGACTTCGGTCTCCGTGCCGGCCTGGTGGGCCGATTCAGCAACGTGGCAGACGGGATGCCGGTTGCGCAAGCCTGCCTGGCATATTTCTTGCTCTGAGGGCAGCCTCCGGTGTCCAAACCAGCCCTGTGACTGTTTTGGGGACTACGGTAGGTGGGATGACGATTGACCTAAAGCCATAACAGGGAAATGTCTATCTAATAAAGTGTAGGGACTGACTCCTATACTGTAGTGTCTCCTTGAGGTCGACGACCTCTGTCTCATCTCACCTCATCCTGCCTTCTGAGGGTGCCCCACTTGAAGCATAGTGCAAAAGTCAGTTCTCGTCGAGATGCCGAATCTCCTGCGAGCAGTGCAATCACAAAAAGAATTTGAAGGCTACTAGACAAATTGTATCACTCTGATCAGAAAATCGACTAAATGGAGTAAATCCTTGATATATCGGAGATGAATCGTTGAAAATCAATAAGTTGTCTAACGACGCAAATAATGGCTAAGAAGAAAATAAAGGAGCAAATCGGTAAATAAAGGAACCAAGAACAAAAGCAAAACAAGTTGAGGCAAAGAAAAGGAAAGAGCACAAACGGTACAGCACATTAAGGACAGGGTTGGGATGGGGCTGGGAGGAGGCAGCAGGAAAGTTTGAAGCAGGTTGCTTGAATGGGTATGTGCGTTTCCTTGATATTTTATTTTAGTTACTACAAGGAGACGGAGCTTGGCGGGGAAACGTCTCGACGTTGTAATTACCTCTCCTGAGATTCATTAATCACAAACTCCAGTAATTACATTCAGCAAGTTTATATGTAGACGAGAAGGAGCAATAGATGTGGCTAAGAAAATCAGTGGCAGCTCGTGTGCTCACTGTGGCTGCAAAATGTTTAAGTACAATTCTCAAAACTAACATCAAGTTAAATTTCATCAACAGTATTTCAACTGTAAGTTACAATTAACCATGCAATATCTGAAACACTAAGCCAGATACACTACAGTGTTATGAAAGTTGTCATCCAAAACTGACAGTTAAATTCTCCACAAAATCTTCGAGTTGGTCTAAACACAGAGATAAATGCCGCATAAATATTTCGATATGTTAAATTCTACATTAGGTGGTTGATTCTCTATGCTCTGTGTAAGTCTGTGCTTTTCTCTCGTATGCTCTATTCGTTGTGGCATGATCGCCTTATTTTTGAAGCAAAGAGAAGAGACCTCTTAATCATCGAATGTCTATACTAATTGGAAGTGAAAATACGTGACATCACCCTGGCTTTATCTTTGTTATAAATATCTCAGATATCGTACTGATTATTCTCGGAAGCCTGAGAGATATAGATGTGTTCTGGACTCGGGACCTACGCGGGAGGAGGTGTGGGGGAGAGGGGAACCGTTGTCCGGTTACGCAGCGAGTGAGCAAAACAGTAAACATTCAACAATCACCTGCAGAAAGTTACATAGCATAATTGCGTAGCAAGACGCAGACCTATTATTGTGTTTCAAATGGGAAGGGTTCTGCAGTACAGCTAATCAGATGCCGTATTACACTCAGCGTTGCCAGCTTGTTACCCCACTCCTTTTATATTTCCCTCTCTCTCGCAGACACATACAACACGCACGTCTACTTGGCGCTAGATGTAAGGGTAAGCGAATGATATTCTACAAACTTTTACAATGATGCAGTTGCCAAAATCAAAATTGGAAATGGCATTTTCGCAAATTATGCATATTTTTAAATACTATAACTATAATTATAGTTTATGAATTACGTGTTTTTCTAATCCAAATGTGGGACACACTTGACACACGCTTCACCAGTAAGCCGTTGAGCATTTTTGAAATCGAGCAGATATCTATATTCCTCATTGCCCAATATTTTGAAGAACGTGTACACCTTAAAAGCAATACTTCAAGCCGGACTTCGCAATAATTGTCTTTTTGACTCGCCACTAAATTCACCGCAAGAAGCCATTGCACTATTTAACTCTTATTCTAATGTTCTGTAAAGAACGCCTGAATGATATTGATCTGAACTCTTCAGAGTAAATAAACACTTCTTATCTAGCATTCATTCATAAACATAAGCATACAACATTCCACAGGCTAACAGGAAATGAAGTGGTCTTGCTCTTTCTCGAATTTAACACATTGATTTATTCACAGTAATTTTTATCACGTCATGCAGTAGTTGAAATTTCAGTTCTGAATAATGAAAAGTATATTTACATACATATACACCAACCACTTTGAACTCTCTAGAGTAAATAGAGATTACGAACCATTCATAAACAAAGATATAATGTGACCAGACATGTTCTGCCAGGGCAGCAGAAAATTTATTGTTTCCTCTCGCACGAATTGGATTATTCAAAGTAATTCTTTTATCATGTCATGTCAAACATTTACGTTTCAGGTCTGAGTAATTACAAATATACGTAAACGCACGCATGCCAACCAATAATGATATCCATACAGTGCTTACGTCGCGATTTATTGTTATAATACAGGTAAGTGGTTTATTTATTTGTATTAGAAAAACCATTTGAGCTAAAAATATAGGGTTTTCATGGTTATGTTAGATACATTACTCTCTACCTTCCACGTGGATCAGTTTTGGCGAATTCTAAATTTTTGTCTTAGCCCGAATAATATTTCATACAGATTGATTAGGTTAGCGCTCCTCACACACCATTTAGCGGAAATTGGTGTGTGGTAGTGGTGGTGGTGGTGGTGGTGGTAGTGGTGGTGGTGGTGGTGGTGGTTATGTGGCGGTGGTGGTGGTGGTGGTAGTGGTGGTGGTGATGGTAGTGCTAGTGATGGCGGTGGTGGTTGTGGTGGTGGTAGTGGTGGTACTGGTGGTGGTGGCGGTGGCGGTGGTTGTGATGGTAGTGGTA
>CM060956.1:77664753-77684753 GCA_030765055.1 Mantis religiosa
TGTGATGGTGGTGGTGGTGATGGTAGTGGTGGTGGTGGTAGTGGTGGTGATGGTGGTGGTGGTTGTGATGGTAGTCGTGCTGGTGGTGGTTGTGATGGTGGTGGTGGTGATGGTAGTGGTAGTGGTGGTGGTGGTGATGGTGGTGGTCGTGGTGGTGGTGGTGGTGGTCGTGATCGTGGTTGTGGTGGTGATGGTGGCGGTGGTGGTGGTGGTGGTGGTCGTGGTGGTGGTGGTGGTAGTGGTGATGATGGTAGTGGTGGTGGTAGTGGTCGTGGTGGTGGTGATGGTAGTGGTGGTGGTGGTGGGGGTGATGGTAGTGGTGGTGGTAGCGGTCGTGGTGGTGGTGATGGTAGTGGTGGTGGTTGTGATGGTGATGGTGGTGGTGGTGATGGTAGTGGTGGTGGTGGTGGTTGTGCTGGTGGTGGTGGTGATGGTAGTGGTGGTGGTGGTGATGTTGGTGGTGGTGGTGGTGGTGGTGGTGATGGCAGTGGTGGTGGTGGTGGTGGTTGTGATGGTGGTGGTGGTGTTGGTAGTGGTGGTGGTGGTAGTGGTGGTGGTTGTGGTGGTAGTGGTGGTGGTGGTTGTGATGGTGGTGATGGTGGTGGTTATGGTAGTGGTGGTGGTGGTGGTTGTGGTGGTGGTGGTGGTTGTGATGGTAGTGGTGGTGGTGGTTGTGATGGTGGTGGTGATGGTAGTGGTAGTGGTGGTGGTGGTGGTGGTGGTGATGGTGGTGGTCGTGGTGGTGGTGGTGGTTGTGATGGTGGTGGTGGTGGTAGTGGTGGTGGTCGTGGTCGTGGTGGTGGTGGTTATGGTAGTGGTGGTGGTTTTGGTCGTGATCGTGGTCGTGGTGGTGATGGTGGTGGTGGTGGTCTTGATCGTGGTGGTGATGGTGGCGGTGGTGGTGGTGGTGGTCGTGGTGCTGGTGGTAGTGGTGCTGGTGCTGGTGGCGGTGGTGGTGATGATGGTAGTGGTGGTGGTAGTGGTCGTGGTGGTGGTGATGGTGGTGGTGGTGGTGATGGTGATGGTAGTGGTGGTGGTAGTGGTCGTGGTGGTGGTTGTGGGGGTGATGGTAGTGGTGGTGGTAGTGGTCGTGGTGGTGGTGATGGTAGTGGTATTGGTGGTGGTGGTGATGGTGGTGATGGTGGTGGTGGTGATGGTAGTGGTGGTGGTGGTGGCGGTTGTGATGGTGGTGGTGGTGATGGTAGTGGTTGTGGTGGTGGTGGTAGTGGTGGTGGTCGTGGTCGTGGTGGTGGTGGTTATGGTAGTGGTGGTGGTTTTGGTCGTGATCGTGGTCGTGGTGGTGATGGTGGTGGAGGTGGTCTTGATCGTGGTGGTGGTGATGGTGGCGGTGGTGGTGGTGGTGGTCGTGGTGGTGGTGGTAGTGGTGCTGGTGGTGGTGGCGGTGGTGGTGATGATGGTAGTGGTGGTGGTAGTGGTCGTGGTGGTGGTGATGGTGGTGGTGGTGGTGATGGTGATGGTAGTGGTGGTGGTAGTGGTCGTGGTGGTGGTAGTGGTCGTGGTGCTGGTGGTGGGGGTGATGGTAGTGGTGGTGGTAGTGGTCGTGGTGGTGGTGATGGTAGTGGTATTGGTGGTGGTGGTGATGGTGGTGGTGGGGGTGGTGATGGTAGTGGTGGTGGTGGTGGCGGTTGTGATGGTGGTGGTGGTGATGGTAGTGGTTGTGGTGGTGGTAGTGGTGGTGGTGGTGGTAGTGGTGGTGGTTGTGGTGGTTGTGATGGTTGTGGTGGTGATGGTAGTGGTAGTGGTGGTGGTGGTGATGGTGGTGGTCGTGGTCGTGTTAGTGGTTGTGGTCGTGGTCGTGGTGGTGGTGGTTATGGTAGTGGTGGTGGTTTTGGTCGTGATCGTGGTCGTGGTGGTGATGGTGGTGCTGGTGGTCTTGATCGTGGTGGTGGTGATGGTGGTGGTGGTGGTGGTGGTGGTGGTGGTCGTGGTGGTGGTAGTGGTGGTGGTGGTAGTGGAGGTGGTGGTGGTGGCGGTGGTGGTGATGATGGTAGTGGTGGTGGTAGTGGTCGTGGTGGTGGTGATGGTGGTGGTGGTGGTGGTGGGGGTGATGGTAGTGGTGGTGGTAGTGGTCGTGGTGGTGGTAGTGGTCGTGGTGGTGGTGGTGGTGGGGGTGATGGTAGTGGTGGTGGTAGTGGTCGTGGTGGTGGTGATGGTAGTGGTGGTGGTGGTGGTCGTTGTGATGGTGGTGGTGATGGTAGTGGTGGTGGTGGTGGTGGTGGTAGTGGTGGTGGTGGTGGTGGTTGTGGTGGTGGTGGTAGTTGTGATGGTGGTGGTGGTGGTGGTTGCGATGGTGGTGGTGATGGTAGTGGTGGTGGTAGTGGTGGTGGTGGTGGTGGTTGTAATGGTCGTGGTGGTGGTGGTGGTTGTGATGGTGGTGGTGGTGGTAGTGGTAGTGGTGGTGGTGGTGATGGTGATTGTAGTGCTGGTGGTGGTGGTCGTGATCGTGGTTCTGGTGGTGATGGTGGCGGTGGTGGTGGTGGTCGTGGTGGTGGTGGTAGTGGTGATGATGGTAGTGGTGGTGGTAGTGGTCGTGGTTGTGGTGATGGTAGTGGTGCTGGTGGTGGGGGTGATGGTAGTGGTGGTGGTAGTGGTCGTGGTGGTGGTGATGGTAGTGGTGGTGGTGGTTGGAATGGTGGTGGTGGTGATGGTAGTGGTGGTGGTGGTATTGGTGGTGGTGGTTGTGGTGGTGGTAGTGGTGGTGGTGGTGGTTGTGATGGTGGTGGTGGTGGTGATGGTAGTAGTGGTGGTGGTGGTGGTGGAAGTGGTGGTGGTGGTGGTGGTGGTTGTGATGGTAGTGGTGGTGGTGGTTGTGATGGTGGTGGTGGTGATGGTAGTGGTGGTGGTGGTGGTGATGGTGGTGGTCGTGGTGGTGGTGGTGGGAATGGTGGTGGTGGTGGTCGTGATCGTGGTTGTGGTGGTGATGGTGGCGGTGGTGGTGGTGGTGGTGGTCGTGGTGGTGGTAGTGGTGATGGTGGTAGTGGTGTTGGTAGTGGTCGTGGTGGTGGTTTTGGTAGTGGTGGTGGTGGTGGTGGTGGTGGTAGTGGTCGTGGTGGTGGTGGTGATGGTCGTGGTGGTGGTGGTGGTGGTTGTGATGGTGGTGGTGGTGATGGTAGTGGTGGTGGTGGTAGTGGTGGTGATGGTGGTGGTGGTTGTGATGGTAGTCGTGCTGGTGGTGGTTGTGATGGTGGTGGTGGTGATGGTAGTGGTAGTGGTGGTGGTGGTGATGGTGGTGGTCGTGGTGGTGGTGGTGGTGGTCGTGATCGTGGTTGTGGTGGTGATGGTGGCGGTGGTGGTGGTGGTGGTGGTCGTGGTGGTGGTGGTGGTAGTGGTGATGATGGTAGTGGTGGTGGTAGTGGTCGTGGTGGTGGTGATGGTAGTGGTGGTGGTGGTGGGGGTGATGGTAGTGGTGGTGGTAGCGGTCGTGGTGGTGGTGATGGTAGTGGTGGTGGTTGTGATGGTGATGGTGGTGGTGGTGATGGTAGTGGTGGTGGTGGTGGTTGTGCTGGTGGTGGTGGTGATGGTAGTGGTGGTGGTGGTGATGTTGGTGGTGGTGGTGGTGGTGGTGGTGATGGCAGTGGTGGTGGTGGTGGTGGTTGTGATGGTGGTGGTGGTGTTGGTAGTGGTGGTGGTGGTAGTGGTGGTGGTTGTGGTGGTAGTGGTGGTGGTGGTTGTGATGGTGGTGATGGTGGTGGTTATGGTAGTGGTGGTGGTGGTGGTTGTGGTGGTGGTGGTGGTTGTGATGGTAGTGGTGGTGGTGGTTGTGATGGTGGTGGTGATGGTAGTGGTAGTGGTGGTGGTGGTGGTGGTGGTGATGGTGGTGGTCGTGGTGGTGGTGGTGGTTGTGATGGTGGTGGTGGTGGTAGTGGTGGTGGTCGTGGTCGTGGTGGTGGTGGTTATGGTAGTGGTGGTGGTTTTGGTCGTGATCGTGGTCGTGGTGGTGATGGTGGTGGTGGTGGTCTTGATCGTGGTGGTGATGGTGGCGGTGGTGGTGGTGGTGGTCGTGGTGCTGGTGGTAGTGGTGCTGGTGCTGGTGGCGGTGGTGGTGATGATGGTAGTGGTGGTGGTAGTGGTCGTGGTGGTGGTGATGGTGGTGGTGGTGGTGATGGTGATGGTAGTGGTGGTGGTAGTGGTCGTGGTGGTGGTTGTGGGGGTGATGGTAGTGGTGGTGGTAGTGGTCGTGGTGGTGGTGATGGTAGTGGTATTGGTGGTGGTGGTGATGGTGGTGATGGTGGTGGTGGTGATGGTAGTGGTGGTGGTGGTGGCGGTTGTGATGGTGGTGGTGGTGATGGTAGTGGTTGTGGTGGTGGTGGTAGTGGTGGTGGTTGTGGTGGTTGTGATGGTTGTGGTGGTGATGGTAGTGGTAGTGGTGGTGGTGGTGGTGATGGTGGTGGTCGTGGTCGTGGTAGTGGTTGTGGTTGTGGTCGTGGTGGTGGTGGTTATGGTAGTGGTGGTGGTTTTGGTCGTGATCGTGGTCGTGGTGGTGATGGTGGTGGTGGTGGTGGTCTTGATCGTGGTGGTGGTGATGGTGGCGGTGGTGGTGGTGGTGGTCGTGGTGGTGGTAGTGGTGGTGGTGGTAGTGGTGGTGGTGGTGGTGGCGGTGGTGGTGATGATGGTAGTGGTGGTGGTAGTGGTCGTGGTGGTGGTGATGGTGGTGGTGGTGGTGGTGGGGGTGATGGTAGTGGTGGTGGTAGTGGTCCTGGTGGTGGTAGTGGTCGTGGTGGTGGTGATGGTGGGGGTGACGGTAGTGGTGGTGGTAGTGGTCGTGGTGGTGGTGATGGTAGTGGTGGTGGTGGTAGTGGTCGTGGTGTTGGTGATGGTAGACGTGGTGGTGGTGGTTGTGATGGTGGTGGTGATGGTAGTGGTGGTGGTGGTGGTGGTGATGGTAGTGGTGCTGGTGGTGGTGGTAGTGGTGGTGGTAGTGGTGGTGGTGGTGATGGTAGTGGTGGTGGTGGTGGTGATGGTGGTGGTCGTGGTGGTGCTGGTAGTGGTGGTGGTCGTGGTCGTGGTGGTGGTGGTTATGGTAGTGGTGGTGGTGTTGGTGGTGGTGTTGGTGGTCGTGATCGTGGTCGTGGTGGTGATGGTGGTGGTGGTGGTGGTGGTAGTGGTGGTGGTAGTGGTGGTGGTTGTGATGGTGGTGGTGGTAGTGGTGATGGTAGTGGTGGTGGTGGTAGTGGTGGTGGTAGTGGTGGTGGTGGTGGTGGTTGTGATGGTGGTTGTGAAGGTGGTAGTGGTGGTGGTGGTAGTGGTGGTTGTGGTGGTGGTGGTGGTAGTGGTGGTGGTGGTGGTTGTGATGGTAGTGTTGGTGGTGGTGGTTGTGATGGTGGTGGTGGTGGTGATGGTAGTGGTGGTGGTGGTGGTGATGGTGGTGGTCGTGGTGGTGGTGGTGGTTGTGATGGTGGTGGTGGTGGTAGTGGTGGTGGTGGTGGTGGTGGTGGTGGACGTAGTGGTGGTGGTGGTAGTGGTGGTGGTGGTGGTGATGGTAGTGGTGGTCGTGGTGGTGGTGGTGATGGTGGTGGTGATGGTAGTGGTAGTGGTGGTGGTGGTAGTGGTCGTGGTGGTGGTGGTTGTGATGGTGGTGGTGGTGATGGTAGTGGTAGTGGTGGTCGTGGTGGTGGTGGTGGTAGTGGTCGTGGTGGTGGTGGTTGTGATGGTGGTGGTGGTGATGGTAGTGGTAGTGGTGGTGGTGGTGATGGTGGTGGCCGTGGTGGTGGTGGTAGTGGTGGTGGTCGTGGTCGTGGTGTTGGTGGTTATGGTAGTGGTGGTGGTTTTGGTCGTGATCGTGGTCGTGGTGGTGATGGTGGTGGTAGTGGTGGTGGTGGTGGTCTTGATCGTGGTGGTGGTGATGGTGGCGGTGGTGGTGGTGGTGGTCGTGGTGGTGGTGGTAGTGGTGCTGGTGGTGGTGGCGGTGGTGGTGGTGATGGTAGTGGTGGTGGTAGTGGTCGTGGTGGTGGTGATGGGGGTGGTGGTGGTGGTGGGGGTGATGGTAGTGGTGGTGGTAGTGGTCGTGGTGGTGTTAGTGGTCGTGGTGGTGGTGGTGGGGGTGATGGTAGTGGTGGTGGTAGTGGTCGTGGGGGTGGTGATGGTAGTGGTGGTGGTGGTGGTAGTGGTCGTGGTGGTGGTGGTGGTGGTGGTTGTGATGGTGGTGGTGGTGATGGTAGTGGTGGTGGTGGTGGTAGTGGTGGTGGTGGTGATGGTAGTGGTTCTGGTGGTGGTGGTAGTGTTGGTGGTAGTGGTGGTGGTGGTGGTGATGGTAGTGGTGGTGGTGGTGATGGTGGTGGTCGTGGTGGTGGTGGTAGTGGTGGTGGTCGTGGTCGTGGTGGTGGTGGTTATGGTAGTGGTGGTGGTGGTGTTGGTGGTGGTGGTGGTCGTGATCGTGGTCGTGGTGGTGATGGTGGTGGTGGTGGTGGTGGTGGTGGTGGTGGTGGTGGTGGTGGTGGTGGTGGTGGTGGTGGTGGCGGCGGTATTTTTTCGCCGCTTGAAAAAATGCATTTTCGTGGCTTCGTCAAGGAAAAATAAAGTTTACATGAAAGGATACAATAAAAATCCTATTCCTAACTAAAATTGTACAACATAAAATTATATACATGATTGGAAGCTATAAGTTAATTATATTAACTATCATGTTTTACGTAATTACATATCTAGGTCTTCCTAAATACTTAGAAAACTTATAATTAGACATTAAATAAAGTTAATTTTTTATGGAATATAGTATAAATAGTAGATTCCTATAAGTAACTAATGCCCTATTTATGAGAGTTTAGATTTTATGCAATAGTTAAATTTTTAAGGCAAGTTTGGGCATTTATTTTGTTTGACCTATTTGTTTCCCTTTCACACTTCCTTTTAAATGTATTCCCATAAGAATAAATTCACTCATTATTTATGAGCTAATCAGAACCTTTCTGAAATAAATAAAATAGAATTAAAAGGTTGTTTTGCTTTTACAGAAGCAAATCAGAAACACAATCTGTTCTGTCATATCTTTTCTACAATTAAGGGGCAGATTAATGTTCATTAGTATTTTGCTGCATTCGCCTGGTATAGATTATGCTTTCTCAAATTATTTCTGGCACTAGATTCGGTTAAAGTAACGTTGGCTTCATTGGATTATTGTTTTTTTTTTTTTTTTTTTTTTTGTGAAGTTGTTTTTTAACTATAAGCAATTGAAGTTCATCTGAGAAAATGTATTATTTCGCATTTCAGTACTACATCATCTTGTGCTAGTTCATAAGGTTTAATTTAGAACATGTTTGAATCTACCATAAGGTAGTTTTGAGCTGGTTTATTGCTCACGAACAGCTTGAGGGAACCACGTCACATTCAAACCCTCTCTAAGGCCGGGCATATAAACTTAATCCAACTAGAGATTTAGTTAAACTTATCATAAAACGTTTAACTGCAGGTGACATTTTATAGCCTTCTGGTTTATTAAGCTGCAGTACAAAGATATGGTATTCCTGAGGTCTGAGAAAAAAAGACGTTCGGTTATGGTCTTTTTTGCTTTCCAGTGGTCGTGCTAGCATAGAAAACAAAGATGATAGATTATGCGGTGGAAGCAACAGGAGCATATCTAAAACATGAACAACTGATCATATGATGTAATAAAGCTGAGAGCACCTTAGTCAAATTATTCTGCAGAATTTGTAGCCATGAGATCTGCGATCAAAGTGTCCGAAACAATAAGTTCCCCCCCGTGACATATTTTGTTTTTATTTAAGAAGTTTTGCAAAATCTAGAGAGGTGCGGATTGTCTAAGAGTTTATGGATTTTATATTTAAATTATATACTGTAACTTTAAAAGACCAATATAAAAATATGAATATATATATATATATATATATATATATATATATATATATATATATATATATAGTGGGATACAGTAACTTGGAAATCTGATTCTGGAGCAATTAAATTAAAATTTAGGTCCTCCTGCAAAAATCCAATTTTTTTTATGGATTATATTCAAGAAGCTACAAACCACTTGGTGATAGATTTACCTCAGCATGGATTACTAACTGAATATGCTTATTTAAGAACCAGATCAATCAAAGAAACCTCATTGTTCTAATTAGCAAGTTTACACTGAAATTTGCAAATACGCCAATCAGTATATGAATTTAAACTCAGCAATTAAATGCACATTGTTTTGATTGTGGTTAAAACAGTGATCTAAAGCTTAGGTAAAGTAGCCTAATATGGGGTGTTGCGCAATTTGGGGTACCATGGTATCTCAGCTGCTTAGAGCTGAGCCTCGGTAGAAATATGATACACTAACAGAGTTTTGGTGACTAAGGATCCTGCGTTTACGTCATGGTGTTCCTGCTTGAGATCGTGTCACCGTAAGCTGACAAAGTAAGTTTGTTCCTTGAAGTTATTTGCTGCTGTTGACATCTGTGTTTACAAATATAAGGTGTTTATTGTTTTAAACACACCTGTGCAGAAATTATAGTATTAAGATCAAACCATCGTTCTATGTCCAGTCATTTCCCTTAATTCAATTACAAAAGGAGCCAGAAGAACTAAGAGATTAAAATGGCGAGCCCCTATTATTGGGTATCATGGAGAGCTTAATTAGGGGTATCCCATATTAGGACCCACTATTATACTTTTAATATTCATGCTAGAAACTAAACGTCTACTGCCAGGAAATCGAAACACGGCTGAAAAATCATATTGGTCAAACGCTTCCAGTTTACCAGATAGGGAATCTCTCTGGAAAAGCCTATCTACGTGCAGCCACTGCAGAACAGCTAGTAGCGGGTTCCGCAAAACGGAGATATATCCATTCAACCCCAACATTTTCAGGCCACAAGATTTTGCAATTCATGTAAGTGAAACATGCAATGAACACGAGGAAGCTTCTGAACCTTGTGGCACAAGTGGCATATGCACCTGCTTCCCAGAGCGCTGCGGACCCTTAGCACTCGTGGTACCTCTGATGTTACTAGAGGAACCTCGAGCCGAACTGCCGAGCCCCTCCCGTCGGGGAGCTGTTTGGATTGAGTTGGACTCGAGGGGGCAGTGTGTTCCCAACACCCACGGGGAATTGGGTACCTCCGGCCAGGCTACGGCCGCACGGAGGGGGTGGAGGGTTGCCTAATAAGTCCCGGGTACTAGCCTACAGAGCTAGTAGAAGGTGTGCTAGATCACCAGGCGGCCCCACCGAGGTTTTCGGTAGTCTTCCCTGCGGGCTTGTCGCGCGTAAGTGGCGTATCCTCCTCCATCCCGTCTTGACGTTGTGCTCAGCGGGAGGGGGTGGCTTTTTAGGCTCAAGGGATTGTCCTATGGGAAAAACCCTCGGAATATCCATCGCTCCCGGGTTGAAGGAGCCCTGGGTCCTTGGTCTACGGGTCCAGAACTAATTGGAGTAGAACCTCTGCACTTAACTGCTTCCCAGAGGAGTGATCCTAGTGGCAGACGTGAGTTGAATCCCAACACTGAGGCAGAAGGCAAGTTCATCAGAACAAGCCAGTTCATCTCGAGCTGGGACATCTTGTGTAATTACAAGCTCGTCATACAAAACTCAGCTCACTGAAAAGAAGTCAAAGAAGGCCGACAAGACTCTGCCAAAAGCCAGATGAACCTTATCATTGCAAACCAAAGCGACAAAGAAAACCAGAAAAAGGAAGTGCACTGCTGAATCTTCGTCCTTCGAAGACGAAGAGACTTCGTGCCTCTGGAATGAATGAGGAATGGGGAAACGAGGGTAACGATGATGATGTTGATGTTGATGATTATGATGATGATGACGATGATGATGCGGAGCGCCTCTATTTTTCAGGCCTTTTTTGGAAGACCGATGGGGGAAGTGAACATGGATAAGGTGCTGCAAATTTTCAATTGGGCACACACGGTTTATGCAGGTGATAGTTTCAGTAGGTTCTGTGGTGAAAAGTGTGTTAGAAAAAGAAGCTAATAAAATACCTTCTAGTAATTAGGCACCAAAACAGGATAGCAAGTTGGGATGTGAACCTTGAACTTTAACTTCGGGTATCAAAGAATCATCCTTAATACAGACATTAAATGCTGTGAACTTTTGTACTTATAACGCTCTAAATTAACACCAGAAAATGTATCCCAAATTAGGAACCTTTAACATATTAGGAATCACTTTTTTGTATTTTAGAGAATTGCATCTTATTTGTATAACAGTGTATTTAAGCTCGAGTATTACATTCTATAAGAGAGGTAAAGAGTTGGAGTATACAAATATATTATTTATAGACACAAACCTGTGTTATTATTTGTCATACAACAAAAAGAAAAAATGTACCTCATATTTGGCAACTTTTCCAAGTTGTTTGGTTTCAAATTGTACCACGATAGCTAATGTCGCAGAAATACGTGCTACTCGTTTTCGTTGCAGCCATTTGCGCGATTTCCTCTAATACGCTGTGTCCCAACAATTGTTATCAAGAGGTTCTTCGACATCCAACTCCATAGTTGGGCGATCGTAGCCGGTCTTGTGTCGTTGCGTGGTAGTTGTTGATCTGAAGGCACCTAATACTATGAACATATTTGGCATTAGCTAAAACTGTAAAAATTCATGAAATATTGGATCATTCATATGAGAACTTTAAAGGAAGAAAATTACAACTTTGAAAACAAGGGAATGTCTCAGTTAACATACTAACGTTTAACAGCTTATGTTTAAAGAAGCCATAGCTAATATCAGATGCATTGTTACAATCATAGATAGATCCCAACCAAATCGTCCTAGCTCATGTTTAAAAACACTCCACTTAAACTGCAAATGGTTACAAGTATTTCATTACTTTATTATAATAAACATGATTTTTGGGAAATTATATTATTCGTTAAACAGTTTTAGCAACCGCCACTCTTAATTTCCAAAAACTCTAAATAAATTCCCCTGACTATTTGTGGCTCGAGAATTTCTCGATGATTACAAAAGTACTCACCATTACAAGAGAAAGGTAACTCGCAATATTAATGTTGTTATTCCTTCTTTTTCCGCAAGCTATTAATATTTAAAGTTTAAATATTAAACTACTAAGGTAATCATTTTAGCCATACTAACGTTCCGCTTAAACATATTTTGCGTCGATGATTTCTTTTAATTTTAATATTGTTGCGTATAAGGTCTGAAGAAGATTTGGAAATATTTTAATTATTGGAAGTTCACATTTCATTTCGTGGAAAACCTCAGGCTTTAGCAGGAATTAACAAGTTGAGACAGGTTGGATGACTCAGTGATCAGAGTTAGCAGTGGTATTGACCCACCAGCTCATATGTGTTCGTTAAATCGATAGAAAAATTAAGAAGAGTCATTCTTGGATTGCACAAAGAAAAACCTTCTGTGAAGTACCGCTGAGTCGTATGATGGCAGACATTTCGAAAGTCAGTTCTATTTGAACGATTACAGCCAGTAAGGAAGGGTTAGTCAGATCGTGGGAGTTAGATCATGGTTAGTTAGTCGGATCATAGTCAGATCATGGTTAGTTAGTTTGTCGGATCATAGTTAGTCAAATCATGGTTAGTTAGTCAGTCATCAGTTAATCAGTCAGTTCGTTGGTTAGATCATTGGATGCTGCTACTTTAGTCTCATCATAGGACTTGTTATTTATTTGTCATGTATTAATTGATTCATTGTCTGTCTTGATTGCACCCTTTATCTCTTCAATATACAGGAGAGCTTTGTTTGATTTGACTTCCCCAATCTTTAAAATATATTTGTCAATGTTATGAAGAACCCATCACGTTAATTTAACCCTGCTCATGTCCCTAACCTTTGACTTGTCTAGCTCTACCATCTGCTCCCTTATTCTTTAAGTAGCTACACCCCCAGTTGTCGATTAGGTTTGTAAGTCCCTCACCCCTTTACAATCCTGGTTTGCAACAATATCCTTATTACTGCTTTGTATATTTATCTTTATATTTAATGAAGAGGGAAAGAGGCAACCTCACTGCCGTAACTCCTGCCGTGCATAAATGAACGAAGTCCAAAGCTTACTTCTAAATATTAAAGTAATTATTTTAACTGCTGGGAAGATGTTTGAGATTTCTGTTTATACATTTCAGGACAAGTAAGTTATGGCCTGTATTAGTTTTGGAATCTCTTGAGCTCCCAGTTTTGAGAAAAGGTATAACTGCACAAATATTTTTGCAATTTACGGCTATTGTATATAAGATACCAAAAACCGCAGAAGGTAAATTTGAACAAAAAATTCTTTGTTCCTTTAGGATTTCTCCTATATGAGAAAATTTAACAGTCAATATATTCTTTGAAAAAACCGACTGTTAATTTATAAAGATTACAGTTTTTGCAACAACGAGAATCACCTTGTGCATTGCGCCCTTCATCTTTCAGGATAGAGAAACTTCCAAAGTTAAGTTATATTGGAAGACAAATGAAGTGATGCTGAGCTGGCCCCAGGTATAAATCTTTCAGGATAATGGAATACCTTCAACGGTAAGTCATATTGGACGAGTATAAAATGATGTTCAAATGAGCCCAGAGTCCATAGAGCTCAGAGACATGACGCAGCCCCTATCACCTAGGAACACTGAGACGAGATATAACTTTATATCAAAAAGACATTAACACAAAAAACGAATAAACATAAATAAATGACGTATACCAGAATAGATATATGCCATACTGCTAGCATATTCTCCAGAGACGGCCACATTGACAAGGCTACTCTGAGAAGATCAGTAAACTCCCTTTATAATCCCTGTAAACAAACGACCCTACTCTATTATCTGTTTTGTCCTCAAGGCAAATTTGGTGCCACCCAGTTGGAAACCAACCCATTGTTAAAATCCCAAGCGTGCTTCTGACAACAGGCTTGAAGATTTTGACCATCGCTCAGAACGCATGCTTCCGCATAAATTTTTGCATGCGGACTGTTAGAGAAATCGTCTCTGATATTGGGTCCAAAACTGGAAATTCTAAATACTGATCTCAAGTTGGGATAGGTACCAGCCAATAGAAAATTGATATTTGTTCATGTGATTTTACAAACTCCAAGAAATACCTAGAGTGGGGGTACTTCAAAGTGATGGCGTAAAGTAGGTTTTGCTAGTAAGAACACATTGGTCCTGAGTTCTAAGAGAACCGGACGCGTATTCGGCGCCGCCTAATAAGTACACTTCCGCGCCATGCACCGGGACAAAGTGCAATATCTAGCAATCTCTCCAGTAAGAGTTAGCACAAAGAGTAATATGTAGGGAAGACGATAAATGTATCCAATTCGACTACGCAGTGCTACTGCCTCTGCTCTTCACATCACAATATTGACAGTGACGCTAAACACAGCAACCACACCGACGCCGACTTTGCGGTGGCGAGCAAAGGATCCTAAAGATAACAATAAACTTCTGTCTAACAGATTCGAAGTGTCACCATTCAACACACAACCATTCAGGACGCACCCACTCCTGAAGTACAGTTGAGAATTCTCATGTGGGAGCTACAAGTCACCTCGAACCGATTACAATCTCCCTTTCCTTAACCTCCTCACGCCAATGATCCTTAATTATGAGGCGTTGAGCACAAGGGAGGGCTCGACGTGGTCCGCTACGGGCCGGACCGCGTCAGACACCATGCATTTTGAGGAAGAGGGAAAACCTCCAAAGTTGAGGAATGCATGAAGTGAAGGTACCACAAGAGACTATAGCCACAGGCACACAGGCTACAGGGATATTAGCATACGTATAAATAAAATTCTTCAATATTCGCTTTAAAAATTAAAGCAAATCCACCTCTCCTGCACCTAATCTACATTAAAACCAGAGGCCAACTCCGATTCCCCTTCAGCAAAATCAATTGGGCTCCGATTAGTTTCAGCAACACGTCTAATGTTTGGGAAGAAAGTTAAATCAACTGCTATAAATATTGCAAAGAATCGACGGTTTTTGCCAAATTGGATTCTATGTAGCTGTGAATAAGGTATATAAATAAACCAACGTTTTCAAAAAAGGTTAGGAATCGAAAAATTGGTCTAATATGTTGAAGTCCCTAAGAGTTCTACTACAGGAGCTGCCTAGAGACCCGTCGACCAAACTACCCTCTACTCTCCTTTGCGCAAACACCAGCGCCATCTGTCCAGCACCCTGTATTCCATGAAATATAGTGTCCTTCTAAAAGATGAGAGGGAAGCGGAGTAAAAGCAAATGATACAAAGGGTTGAAATTTAGAAACTACCCCAATATTTACCTCTGTCACTTGGATAAATCACAAAAACCACAAGGTCAAAATGGGTGGTTAATAGAAACTGAACCCCAGACTTTCTAAATGTATGCCTCATGTAATCACTTATCGATCTTGTAACCCACGTAACAAAGTTCAAGAACATATACGATCTAAACCAGAAGCTGTAGAACCGCCACTGATCAGTAGTCTGTTCTTCACCGTAGCAGGGGGGGGGGGAGGAGAGAAGCCCGTTCAGGTTGGCTCGGACGACCTTTAATTAACAAATCATCCCCCAGCCCTTGCAGCCACACAAATGCTTATTCTGGTTTAATTTGATCTATATACTTTTTATTAATTAGCGTACACAAGAATACGATTTTTCCATATCATGGAGATTATTCATTAATTTAGTGGAAGGAATTAAAAATCATAATGCCACCAGCAGGGGATCCTATTATAAGGGGATATTACTGTTATTTACTCTGAAGAACTTATGGATAATTACAGTCAGTTATAAATAGGAGGGGGAACAATCTGCTATAGGCATAAAGAAATTCACTCAGTAAGCGATAATCCTATTATACGGGATATGGTACCTGTAAAGCCTTTTTAAATTAAGTTTGCTTCAAAACCCAAGCCCAATTTAGGCTGTCTCTTGTAAAATCACGCAATAGGTCATGCTTGTCACTGTACCTTTTAGAACTATAATATACGTAATTGATAGTCATTGAAATGTAATACACTGTTTGCCCAGCACAATAGCAATTTGTAACGTAATCACTTTTGCTGTCCCCACGGTGATTATGCTCACCTTCCCAGTATTACAAGTATGCTAGATTCGTTTAAAATACGCAAGTGTTGTCACATAGCTCACCCATGCATAATACCTATCACTACAGTTACTGCAACAAACACTAGAGCTGGCAACCCGGGTGACTCAAGTGCACTCTCACGCACTCATTTCCTAGCATAGTCGATTGTAGTTAAATATAACATTTAGTTTGCACTCAAAAAGTATTGAATTATCAATCTTCCTTATAAATGAAGTAAGAAGAAGCAAATAAATTGTAATCACTTTTTACCTGATACTGATCGAACGCGTACCATGGCTTTATCTTTGTTAATAGAAACCTCTCAGATAGCGCACTGATTTGCTCAAGTTGTTCTTGGGAAGCAAGCCAGGTGAAAAGACGATTAGAAATCAACGTTTCGGGAGTGTGCATCTCTCCCATCATCAGAATATTTAAAACTGTTATAACCACAGATGAATCAATGGATATAACACAAATATAAACAAAGACAAAACACTATCAAAATTCGCATTACTGAACAAAAGACTGTTTTCAGTAAATTAAATGCCAGGTCAGGAGATGGCGCGAATGTAGAAAATTAATTTGGTCAAAGAAATATAACTCCTTAACTTAATTATCAATCTGTATTGTTCTGTGCTTCTTAAGTTGACGGATTTCCATTTAAGGACGGTTTCCAAGAGGAACTGAAATCCAGCATCAAGATTAAGCGTGCTCTTCTCGGAGGAAATGGCCAAAGCCTTCTTAATTCTCCGCTCCCAGTAACTGCTGCATATTGCCAAGATGGCCGTCTACCGAAAATTGGCTTTATAGCTGTTATCAAAACAATGCTCTGCCAGTCCAGACTTCTCAGGTTGCATTAAACGAATGCTCCGTTCACGTTCGTTTATTCTGGTAGCGATGGTCCTTCCGATTTCTCCTATATACGGTGTCCCACATTCACAGGGAATGCGGCACATTTCAGGAACTTGGAAGTCCAGTTTGTCTTTCACTGGTCTCAACAGATGTTTAATCTTCATAGGTGGCTTGTGGATGGTCCTGATGTTGTATTTGGCGAGAATTCGCTGATTCTGCTGGATAGATTGCCGATAAACGGGATGCAGGCTGTAGGCTAGGCTTATCTGACGCTGTATTACAGTTTTCCCTTTCTTAGTTCTGGTGATTGAGGCTTCAACGTCATATTCGGAGTAGCTGAGAGTCTCAGGTGCTGTAATTCCTGTTTTAAGTGGCTGGGATCAGATATAGACAAAGCTCTGTGGGCCAGTGTACTGAGAACTACAGATACAGATCGGTGTGTGCAGGCTTGCGTTATAACGACCATAGAACCAATTTTCGGGCAACGACCATCTTGGCAAAATGCAACAGTTTCTGGGAGCGGAGAAGTAAGGAGGCGTTGGCCATTTCCTCCGAGAGGAGCAGGCTTAATCGTGAAGCTGGATTTCAGTTAAGCTACTTTTGGAAACCGGCCTTAAACATGGAAATCCGTCGACTTAAGAAGTACAGATCAATACAGCTTAACAATCAGGTTAGTAGTAACGTTTCTTTGACCCAATTAATTTTCTATACTCACCCCATCTCCTGACCTGGCATTTAATTTACTGTAAACAGTCTTTTGTTCAGTAAGGCGAATATTGATAGTGCTTTGTCTTTGTTTATATTTGTGTTAGATCCGGTAATTCATTTGTAGTTATAACATTTTCTAAATATCCTGATGATGGGAGAGATGCACACTCCGAGAACGTCGATTTCTAATCGCCTTTTCACCTGGCTTGCTTCCCGAGAACAACTTGAGCAAATTCGTCGCCAGGAAAGCTTCAGGTCTTATTTTAATGCACTGATTATTTTCGTAAGAGTGAGAGCGGAACTGCCGCACCTCCTGGCTCTGTACTAAGCACCAATGAATGCATTACTTAAGCCAATAGAATTTGCAGGAATCACAAATGATGTTTACTCCACGTGGAGTAATCTACGCGTTATCGGAGAGGTATTTATTTCCAAAGATAAATCCATGGTAACGGTTCCAGCAGCGCGACTATAAACGGATTTACTAACAGAGCAGATAAACAGTTCAAACTCCTCTGCCCTTCATTCGTCTGTCGTCTTCTTGTTGTGGGTAGATGATATACCGAATTTATTACTTTTTGACTCTTGTGTTCTAGGTTTAGTTGCTACACACAAAACAACTACACATCTCCTACCACAACCCATCCTATTCAACAAGCATTTAAAATTATTTTTTGGTTTCTAAAACGTCTGACACATTAGGTTTCCAGTTATTTTTTATACTCATGATTACATATTTGTATACAGCTTCTACAAACCGTTAATGCGAAGGTTTATTTTTATGTATTTCATGTTAGTTGAAATACGTGCCTCATAAACAGTTTCAAATTATGTTTCTAATAGCTAAAAGGGTAAAACTAGAACACTTAAACGCTGTCACTATTTACTGAGTTGAAATTTCTGGTTTTAGCATGACATTACAAAAAGTTACTAAATAGTAACAGCGGTCTTCCTTCCAACTGTAAGGTGGGAATGTTGATCAATGACATTAATTGTGTAATGGTGTCACAGTATCTTCTGCTTCGCTATTTTGCTCTCAATTGTTCCATTTATACCCCACCTTTAACTGCAATGGTCATATCGGCGGCCGTTCTTCTTTGGAACATATCGAAGATGTTAGGTCGTATTCGTTGGGTTTTATTCATTAGATCACGCACACATTCGCACTCTCATTCATACTTGCAGACTCTGGGGAAGATGAGGAATTATCTTATCCCACCCCCACCGGCGGGAATCGAACATGGGACCCCTAGCACTGCAGGCAGATGCTTTACCCACTGAGCTACCGGGTAAGCCTTCGGCAACTTGTTGGCGGTCAATATGTGCCTTCGTAGCATTTGTTTCCATTCCTTTTTCTCTGTATGGGGAACTTCGGATCTTCTGAATAAAATCTAATCTAGGAATTATGTGACCATTAAAGGGAAGCCAGGCAGAAAACCGGGATTAGTCCAAAGTCAGTAAAGTCAATGAAGTATGACATATTACTCTCGTGTGACTTAAAACAATTTTGAACATTCCTAGATAAGAGAAGAGGAGGCAAAGGAAGTGCAGGTTAGTATCTTATAACCACGTAAATAAAGCAAAGCATATATTTCTTGTTCCGCTATTCTTCCTTTAAAATAACTACCATTCCCCTCGCCCCAGCTACCCAACACTTCTCAATGCACCACCAAGGGTGCTGAGGTCGTTATGCAGGATTCCTGATGGGGGCTCTGCTCTTAACATTTCTCCATGACCATTCTTCGTGACTGAGCGTATAATATCATCACTTTTCCTTGGTTTTCGAACCCTGTATATTGAAAATCAGGTTTAAACGTTACTATGAAAATGTGGGGCGTTGCATCCACACGAGTTTCTCTATAGACTCTGTCCGATTTTTCCTTATTAATTACTAGAGACGTTTTGTTGTATACTTTCTAATTATATCAGGATAATATAGTACACTTTAACTTTTAGTCAAGTCTTTTAAATGTAGATAGCAGTGTAATGGCTTTGATATTTCATTTATTCCATTTAAATGGACCAGAAAAATTTAAAAAACACAATAAATACTTTATATTTGAGAGAGGTAAAATTATTTTTGTACTTTAAAATAAGGAATAATTCGGAAATTCTTATCTTCACTAAATACAAGTATATGATATAATTTTTGTGGTTTAACAACATCTGTTTTTTTTTATTTTTGTATAGCAAAACTTGTTTCTTATTATTATTTTCGGTTATACGAGTCTTTGGCATGAAAATATAGTATTTGAATTAAACTCCTTAGGACTTTGAAAAAAAAGAGATTAAAAGATATTCCATGTAAAGGGAGATTTTTAATGGAGGATTTTATTTGAAAATCTTCATGTTGCATCCTTTAATAAGCTTAACTTAGTAGATAAACAACTTTTACTTTTTGAATTATTATGTTCAAGACAGACATATAGTATATGTGCATAGATCTTTTCATTTTCTAAAATTCAGAACATCTCAAAGAGATTCTCATTTATTTTGAGGCTCCCAGAGTTTATTTTTAAAATTTCAGTTACAAAGTTTAGCATGGAATGCAATATCTTATCTACTAGTAATTTTTAATTGGTAATAAAACATCAGTCGTCTTCAAGCAGATATATTTATTAATAAACGAATTTAATTCGGAGATTTAAATACTTTATGCACTTAATTTTAAAAGTAAAAGCATTTTAAAATGTAATTATTTCACTGTGTACGAGCAGAGAAATTCTTCTTCTCTTTATTTTAGGTGTATGGCCTGTTGTATGAGTGAATAAAAACCTTTCCTCTATCTTTTTCTTGTTCGTCCTGGACCTCTTCTTCCTTCCGGATTACTATCTCTCACTATATTTACTACTCTTTCGTCAGACATCCTGGACACATGTGTCTCCCATTTACTCAAGGTTAGATCGTACACAATTCCCTAATTTCTTCATTGTCGTACAGTACTTTTTTTTGTAATTTACGTCCTCCAACGTTAAGTAATATCGGACGGTGAATGAACTGGGTGAAATGATGCTCAAATGAGTCCAGGGTCCATGGAGCTTAGAGTTACTCAACATTCATCTTGAAGGATAAGGGAAAACCCCGGAAAAAGCCTTATCCAGGTAACTCACCCTGACCGAGATTCGAACTCGGGACCCCTTGAATGTGAAGCAGTCACGCTGCCATCTACGCTACCGAGGTGGGCATCGTACAGTGTCTTTCAGCTATTCTCCTAATCACGTTCATTTCACTTGTTTCCATCATTCGTCGTGTTCTCTGCTCTTGATTTCAAGGCATACGTCATTACTGGTCCAACTACTACTTTATAAATTTTAATTTCTGTTTCTTTTCTTGTGTATTTATTTCTCCGTATTAATTCATTAACACATCCAGATATTTTTGTTGCTTTTACATCTTGATGGTTAATTTCTGCAGCCAAGTTTCCCTCACTGGTAGTATTAACG
>CM060956.1:77689753-77707253 GCA_030765055.1 Mantis religiosa
ATATACATACACTCATGCGTATATACGACATACATACAGCCCGCCTCGGTAGCGTGGTGGTAGCATGTCTACCTCACGTTCAAGAGCTCCCTAGTTCGAATCTCGGTTAGGGTGAGTTACCTGGATAAGGTTTTTTCCGGAGTTTCCCCTTATCCTGAAAGACGAATGTCGGGTAACTCTAAGCTCTATGGACCCCGGGCTCATTTGAGTATCATTTCACCCGTTCCATTCATCGTCCGACATGACTTAACGTTGGGGGACGTAAATTACAAAGAAAAAAATTACATACATGTATATATGCCTCATATACATCACAAACACGTGTTTCTTTGCGTATCACGTTCATAGTAGGTAAAGAACATCTGGTATTCAGATAAAAATCTCCATTCCTAGAATTCAAATCAACATAAGGTATATTTAGATCATCTGAATCCAACAAAATTTTGGATCTCTTTCCCTACGAGGTTGATTAAAATTACATGTATGTGAAATATATTTACTTTGTAATATACATATTTGAAACACAGTTTATCTCAAATGAATGTTTGTGATATAAGACACTTCTAACATGTGTTATAGTAACGGTTCACTTTTTCAATACTCCGTCACTATTTGACATTAGAGTTTTATACTGTACTTCGCGATGCCACGGAAAGAGTACCGACTATCAATAGTAGCATGGCGTCCAGTTCTTCAAAATTTTACTTCCACTATTACCTTTGTGTCTACAAGTTATTGCTTGTCTCTGCAACGGTTTATCTCAATTAAAAATCTAGGTAAAGTAACAAGCTTTAATTAGCATAGTTTGCGGCTATACACACAGATAAGAATATAAGGTACAGAAAGTCATGAGAATGCATGAACACGTACTGTTATTTCAATTTGAATCTGCTGTAGATATTATCCATTGGTTTTAAATGTTTCTGTGCGAGTTTCACATTATCATAGTTCAGTGTTGTTTATTTCATTAACTGCTTTTATTTCCTTCATTTCCCTGGTGATAATCTCGATTGTTCTCGGTACTATAGTCGTAGAGCGTGCTTGATTCATTTGTTTGCTTTCATTTTTTCTTTTTATATAAAGGTTATGTATTACCACTTCAAAGGGTAAACTTTCTGGCTGTTCTACTCCAACGAAATTCCAGTGACAAACACTAATCAAGCAATTCCTGGTAGCAATTCCGAAATATAATTCAAACTCGAGAGCATCTGGGAGAAAAGGGATCAAATATCTCGTCGACATAACCATAAAAATGGTAAGGGGGAACATGCTTTCATTTTGAGTCGAAAAGGTTTTCCATGGCCACCTGGATCATCTGTCTATATGGTCATCTATATCACGGATAAATGAACTCCACAGCCGCCCTACAGTTCGAAGAGAGGTTTTAAAAATGGATGAATTAAAGCTGACGACAAGGCTTGCTGTGTTCTGGATAAATTAATCCCCGTCCAGAGATGAGACTTGGTGAGTGCTGGCAGGGAATTAACAGTGGACATAGCTCATCGAATCAGAAAGGTTACAATGGACTGAAAAAGTGAACGCACAAGGAAAAGAGCTGTGGTCATGTGAAACATCCGGTTTTACGACTGCATTTATGGAATTCCAAACAAAGGTACATTCTGAAATATTTTACTGAAAACCGTCATATTCATTTTTGTCGAACATGCTCAAAGGTCAAAACAGATCAAAATCCTTCAAAAGGTTAATTTTTATAGGTCTAATATAAATGAGCGAATAATTTGGATTCATAATCCATACTTGGTGCCTGTTACTAATGACTACAAATAACTTAATACAAGTTTTCAAATGCACCTATATATGGTGCCGCATGGCTGATTACGTTTTTAAGTCTTTTTCTGTAATTTTGTTCTGCGTTTTTCTACTTCGAAAATATTCCACATGGTATAGTATAGTTACATTTTTCCAGCCTTTGTAGACAAACACTCAAAATCAATTATATTGTTAGTGATTTCTTTATTATTATGCGTTTCAAATGGGAAGGGTTCTGGAGTCCAGCTAATCAGATGTCGTCTCACACTTAGCGTTAGCAGCTTGTTATCCCACTGCTTTTATAGTTCTCTTTCTCTCTCTCTCTCGCACACTCATACAACATGCAGGTCTACTTGGCGCATACGTAAGGGTAAGCAAATTAAACTTTACAAACTTTTACAATGATGCAGTTGCCAAAATCAAAATTGGAAAAAGCATTTTCGCAAATTATGTATATTTTAAAATACTATAATTATAGTTTATGAATTACCTGTCTCTCTAATCCAATGGAACTGCCAGTGGCTCATCCATATCGCTGTCAAAGTCACTTCTGTTAAGAGACAATTCGTCATTGTCACTGTCTTCATCGTCTGAGTCTTGAACATTTATGATTATAGGTTCAAAATCTCGTCACGTGCTATTTCTTTCTTAAAATCGTCTTCTTGAAGATTTTCTGCATGCCTCACGCAGTTTTCCCAGTCCTGTTGTGTTACCTTGTCAATTTCTTCGTGGACAAGTCTTTTAACATCCGTCAGTTTAAAAGTATTATTTCTGTTTGCAATCCCCCTGTTTATTTGAGCCCACACCAACTCAGTTGGATTATATTGGCAGTAGTAAGGTGGCAGGCGTATTAACTCGTGTCCCCTTTCAATTGCAAGTTGATCCAGCTGACACACTTTTTCCGTGTTTTTAAACGGAAACACTCTTTGCAACAACTCATTTTTAGTTTCTGTTTCCGAAATTTTTTTGAAGAACGTGTACACCTTAAAAATAGTGCTTCGAGCCCGACTTCGCAATACCAGCCTTTTTGAGTCGCCACTAAATTCACCGCAAGGAGCCATTATAGTGTAAAGAACAACTGAATGATATTAATCTGAACTCTCCAGAGTAAATAGACACTTCTTATCGAGCATTCATTCATAAACATAACCATACAGTATTCCACAGATTAACAGGAAATGAAGCGTTTGCTCTTTCTCGAATTTAACACCTTGACTTATTCACAGCAATTCTTTTATCCGTCATGTCAGTAATTTAAATCTCAGCTCTGAGTAATTTAAAGTATATGTACATACATACACACCAACCACTTTGAACTCTCTGGAGTAAATAGAGATTACGAACCATTCATAAACAAAGATATAATGTGACCAGACACGTTCTGCTAGGGCAGCAGGAAATTTATTGTTTCCTCTCGCTTGAATTGGATTATTCAAAGTAATTCTTTTATCACGTCATGTCAAACATTTACGTTTCAGTTCTGAGTAATTACAAAATATACGCACACGCATGCATGCCAAATTCATACAGTACTTACGTCGTGATTTATTGTTATAGTACAGGTAATAGTGGTTTATTTATTTGTATTAGAAAAATATTTGAGCTCAAAATATGGGATTTTCATGGTTATGATAGATACATCACTCTCTACCTTCCACATGGATCAGTTTTGGCAAAGTCTGAATTTTTGTCTTAGCGCGAATAGTATTTCATATAGATTGATTAGTTTGGCGCTCGTCACACACCACTTAGCGGGAATGCAATATGACAACATCGCAGAACCCCGATTGGTTGCTCACCTAGTAGTGCTCAAGAACAAACACCTTCCCATTTGAAATACATAATAGTGTGGATATTAATATTACTGAAAGTTTAATCTTACAAATTTATTGACTACCGTTTTTACCTTGAAATATTTATTTAAAAAGTTATTACCTTGAAAATTCCTTCAGAGATTGAAAACTAAATTTGTGTGTACACTAATTGTATTTATATTCTTGCAATTTATAGTTCAATGTAAAATGAAATTGTAATTAAATGGGGAATTTATACATTTACCTATGTATAATATTAAAGGGAAGACATGACTCATTCAAAGGAAGAAAAAAGCTAACATTTCCGGCTGCTGCCGGTATAGATACTGTCTCATAAGTAATGTCGTGTTTTTTTTGAAGAAAACAACTATTTGAAACGTGTTCTGAGAAGCAATGAACTAATTCTCAAAGAATCGACTGTTAAATTCTATAGCCTTGACTCATCGTTCAGCGAGGTTTAGTATGCCACGATGGTACCAGTCTCTGGTTTTTGATGCGAAGAATTCGGTGTCATCCACTTGCACTTCTCCAAAGTTGTCAAAATTGCTTCCATGTAGAAATTGGGCCATTTTGAAAAAGTTAATAATCTGATGGTATGAGATCAGGGCTGTATGCTGGGTGTGGTAGAAGTTTAATTCCTACTAATTCCTGATTTTTTTCCATGGCTGTTCGTGCACATGGGGTGTTGCATTTCCCTGTTGCGATAGAGCTCTACTTCGGTCAGCTAATTCTGGGTATCTCCTCCTCAAATATCACGAAATCCTTGCAGCTGTTGAGAGTAAATATACACCTCAATCGCCCGCTTCTTTGCAACAAACTCCCACCTTCAAAATTCCACCAGACACATTACTTTGAGTCCGAAATGATATTTTTTAATGTTGACTTTAGCAGATTGGCGGAATTAAACCACTGTTTCGATTCATCAGGGTTTCGGTAGTATACAAATTTTTCAAAACAAGTGACAATTCTCGTGACAAATCTATCGTGCATGACATTACGACAAACTGAAGACAGATATCAAAGTTACGTGCAGCCTGTTGAGGTGTCAGTTTATGAGGTACAGAACTACAGCTTCTGTATGATTTTTCAAGTGTCTTAATATGGCGATATGCGTTATCTTCTGATGCACCCAGTTCTTCTGAAAGTTTTTTTTTTCAGATTTTCTAGCAAAACTTTGTCATGTATGCTCAATATTCAATTATTTAGGTCTTCCAGAACGTAGTAGATAAATATTTAGTGTTTTCATCTCCAATGAAGTTAGAACCATCATTGTACCACCCGCTCACTAACGACATCTTTCACTTCATATACAGGGTGAACATAAAGTCTCGATCCATTTAAAAAAACGGTTGATTTTGAATTTTTTTACAGGAGATTTGAAAGATGTTCTCAACTAAAGAACGAATTACTGTTGCTTGTACACGTTTGAGGGGATTTACATATTATGATTTTCAAGCAGATTTTGTACGAAAATTCCATAAACCCAGTCCTAAAAGGGCTAATATCAGGCAACGGATGCAGAAATTTCAAAGAACAGGCAGTATGCAAGACGTGAAACGTTCGAGTAGACTCCGGGTGACCAATGAAACTGTGGTAAGCGATGCTGTGACTAGAAGTCCAAAAGCATCATCAGGAGGTGAAGTCGAGAGCTAGGTGTACCACAATCGACAGTGTGGAAGATTATGTATTTCACTTTAGGAAACGGTCATACCACCTCCAAATTCGACATGCTGGAACGGGAAGACTGCGCTTGTGGTGACACAATGTGTTACGACCTGTTGAGGGCAGTTGAAGAAGCCAATTTGTTTCAAACTGTGTTGTTTAGCGATGAGGTCACCTTCCACACATGTGGCATGGTCAACAGACACCACTGCAGAGTGTGGGTGGATGAACATCCAAATGCGATCATGGAGTGAGAACGAAACACCCCAAAAGTTAATGTGTGGTTGGGGCTGACAAAATAGAAGGTGTATGGGCCATTGTTCTTTGGAGACCAAACAGTGACAGCCATTTCGTACATTGATATGCTACAACTTTTACTTCAACCACAATTACAGCAGGATGTCGTTTTGGAAACTGTGGTTTTCCAACAGGATGCAACCCCACCTCATTTCGCACTGATTGTTCGGGAGTACCTGGATACAACATTCCCTCGTCGATGGATAGGCAGTTCACACCGCATATGGGAGCCACGTTTCCCAGATCTGACACCTCTTGAATTTTCTGCACTGGGATACGTAAAATCACAAGTCTACAAAGCTAAAATCACCTCCATTGCCATTCTTAAGGAGAGTATGAGGCAAGAAGTGAGTTACATCACACCTGCAACGCTGAACAAAGTTTCTGAGGCGACAGTGCATCGCTGGGAAACCTGTATGAAAGTGCAAGGTGGGCATATCGAATGAGACTAAGAAAAAACGTTCATGAATTATCTGTTACCATGTCATATGGTTTACAATACCTGTATTTGTTTGAATCTAATATTACGCTTTCTCCAAAATGGATCGAAACTTTATGTTCACCCTGTATTCTTCGAGATTCGGCAGTGGCTCTATAATCTTGTTTCCAATAGTGTTTTAGAAGGACTCTAATCCTTGTTTCACATAAGCTTGCCCCATATCTCATGTGACCTTAAAACCTCTTATTGGCTGCTATTGCAATATAGACTGTTGTGCGGTAAAAATTAGTTCGTTATTTAACATTTGATATATCTTTATATGTTTAAAGAGAAATGTCAAATTTATATTTTCGTAACTGTTTTAATTAAATATATTACGCAACAGAGTTGATTTATCTGAAATGCATGTTAATTCTTAAATGGAGTAAAGAGGAGGATCCTTTGCTCTCAATCGCATGGCACTGATAGCAGGTGATTTAGTAGTAGTGGTGACATATTTGTTTATATGACTTTTATCACTGACCTTGTTTTGCATTGGATTAGTCATATATCGCCATTCGAAGGTGTATTGTGCCGAGTGCAAGAGCTAAATTATTTTACTGGTCATTTATTGAGCGTGTAGTTATTATGTGTAACGGCAGAGTCTACCGCCAGTATTTCACTGAAGCATCGCAAGGGAAGACCTTTACAAAGCGGCTAAAATGGAATTGTGGTGCATGTGTTTAATGCACTCTACAGAGAAGAATCCCTTTTTGTCAGTGAGAGAAGTCAAACAGCTGTGCTCTAAACTTAAGGTGTGAGTGTTAGATACGTAGGAACATCGCGACATGAAATTGAGACAACAGGAAAACTTACCACTCCTGGGGCCGATATGGCTGTGTACCGAAGACGCTATTTAAGGACAATCAGACTGTACCGGGATACAACTCGCAAAATATACTACCTTGACGAGACTTGGGTGAATGAAAGACACACGAGTATGGCATGACACGACTTTTAAGACTGAAAGACAAGCATTTTTTCAAGGTATGTGAGCTGCCTTAAAAAAATCCCAGTGGAAAAGGCCGAAGACCTTTCATTATAAACTTGTTTCAGTTTCATTGCTCATTCATTTAGTTTCAACTTGCCCAGCTTCATTATAAACTTGTATTTTTGCATGCCTTCATATTCTTGTTTGTATGATTTTATCTATCTTCCTGGCAATTATTCTGACGTTTACTGCAGATTTAAATGTGTCCGGAAGGGACCACCTATGGCCTATAGTGCGAAAGCATTAGCTAATTAGGGTGAGGGGAAGGTAGTTGCACGCGGAGTTATACATGTAGGCGGGGCAAGGTTATATGAAATAGAGATTAATATGATGTTGTCTCTCTCCCTCCTTCCCCCACACACATGACCGTATGCTCATATTTTGGAATGAGAAAAAATTAAAAGGACCGTTATAAGAAGAGTTATAAGAAAAGTGAAAAGAACCTTCTGAACAGTTTACTTTCCCCCCGTAAATTATACGTGCATGTACACAAACCAAAATATAAAATCACAATACTTGTAAGCTCATTATATTAGTATACTTTTCAGTATGTTTATATATGTATATATATATATGTTTGATAAAAGCATATAATTAAGTACATAACATATGTCATAATAGACAGCTTTAAACATATGATTCAACATTCCTTATATTTTGTATTTGTTTATTTCACTCTGGCTGTGTGTAGGTAATGGATTAGAAAGTTGAAACAAACTTGAAAAGCTAATTACTGTTTTAACCCCTATTACCCCTTCAACTAATGAAGGTAACACAAAAAATTTAGTATGCTTTGCTCGTAAGTTTTCTTTCTTCTAAAATTTTGCGGGTTGTGTGTTAGGTAACTAATTCCCTGTTACTTTTTAATCATTATCATACAAGTATTTTATGTTTACACACAATTTAAGTATAGAACATAGTTTTGTTGGATTTATCCTCAAAAAATTTCATGCGCCCAATGCGTCTTTCGAACATAACCTAATAGTACAAAACTCCGACTAGATATGAAGTTATTTCAACGACTCTTGTGGAATGGTATGAGTCAAATCAACATCTCACATTGATAGTTGAATGCGGCAAATTTTACTGTCGATAGATTCCACAAACACTGATTACACATCAAAAGCAAGAACACTGACCAGGAAAGTACCACGGTGGCTCTTCGAGGTTCATTTGGTGTATAGTTACCAGTGATTAATCTTGGATTTATCCTGAAAAAGTTAGTCTGCTCCATGGGTCTTTCGAACATAACCTAAAGCTACAAAACTACGACGAATTCGCAGTGTTGATAAAAACATTGTTGCTGGTTTGCTATCTCTAAAGCGGGCCATATTGCTACTACAGCATCAGAAGATAAACTTATCGTTAATTCCAATTGGTCCACAAATAACTTTTGATTGCTAAAATACTTGGAAGTTTTCATGCAAAAAGCCAAAAAGGCAAAATAATTTTCATCATCACAAAGCATCGTCTCATTCAGCGAAAATAAGAACTGATAATTGAGATGCGGTATTGGTCAGCTGTATGTACTCTCCATCATACAACCCTGATTTAACATATCTTTGAAGTGCCTCAGGCATTGCTTTGTCTTCGAATTCTACAGGGGAATGTTTTCATATACAAGAAAATAATTTGAATTTTCTAAAGCTTGCTCAGTTTATAATAATTTTCAGTGTTGGTAGGAACGTTTTTACATGTCGACGCTCTTGTACTAAGCTACTCTGCCCTGTTGCTATCTGATATCTCCCTCATCTGATTTTACTGATTTTATTTTCCTATGCAAGAATCTTTATAATTCGAAGTCTTTTGTCTGGTTGTTCTTCTTCTATCGCGGAACGCCACAAAAGCGAGTGAAATTGAAAACCTCGTGTGAGGATTTTACACGTCCTTTTCAAGCTGTCGTTTTCTATAGGCGTGTCTGCAACTTCCATCGATTCAGCAGACTCCACGAAGGGAGAGAAACTTGTTTTGTAGCTTGCAATTCAGAGCTGTCTTCTCCTCATTCCATTTCCAATTCATGCACCAACAGGTCTCTAATGATGGCGGTGTTGAACTAAAACAAATCGGCCTTTGAAATGAGGTATTCACATTGCTTATAACACAGGCTGGCTGCAGTTTACTCTTCGCTGAGAGAACTCGCTGAAGAAGCGAAACTGTCCTGCGGAAAGTGTTTGCCAGTGGCGGATTACGTGTAACTGATTTTACCATTGATACCATGTCTAACAGAGATTTATGTATTTCTGATGCATTTATATTTTGTGTGTACTTAATTGTGTGGGGATTTAAATGCAAGGGTCGGTAATCAACGAATACAATGAATAGTTGGCACTTTTGGAGAACATCGTATTAATAAAAATGGACGAGAACTTAGACAATTTGTACCATATAATCAACTAAATATAATGAACACATTTTTTAAGAAAAAATGTATTCAAAGGTACACATGGAGCACACGAGGAACGAGATCATTAATTAATTATATTATAGCAAATGATAAAATAAAGAATCAATTAACCAATGTTACAGCACACAGTGGAGGCGATATCTATTCAGATCATTATCTAGTTGTGGGAACTATTTCATTATGGACTAGATGGAAATGAACAAATAACATAAGAGCAAAAATACCAGAAGGAGTTTTCAAGATTTGCTTATTTCAACATGAGAGTGTCAGAGTACTTAATCAAAACAGATTACAAGAATATTTAATAAGGACAGTTTGTACTCTAAAGGTAGTACACGAAACAAAAGGGGGCAAAACGTAGAGGATTAAGAGTATGGAATAGGCAGATAGAGACACCAGTAAAGGAAAAGAAAATTGCATACATTAAATGTTTACAAAGAAATACGGAAGGAAGTGAAATAATTTATAAAGAAAAACGGAACTATGCTAAGCAACTGATAAAGAAAGCCCATCACAACTCTTGGGAAAAATTTATATCAACTATAGAACATGATGTACATGGAATTCAAACATTTACTTATAAAATGAGGAAGCTTAATCAGTCAAAGAGATATCGCAAGAATGAGTGCTAAAAGCAAATTTGAACACAATACTACAAAGGCCTGCTCCATTTCGAAGAACATACACAATATATAATACAGCAGTAGACTTAATTATATTGCACGAATTACAAACAGCTTTGAAAAGCATGACAAATAGAAAAGCAAGTGGCCCAGATATTATAAATGTTGAATTATTGAAATACTCTGGTCCAATATGTCAACTAATACTCTTGCATTGATATAACGAGTGCTGGAAAAGTTATAGGATTCCTGAATCATGGAAAGCAGCTGAAGAGATACCCATTTTTAAAAAAAGGGGAAAGAAATGACCCTAATAATCCTAGAGGTATGTCTGTTAAACGTAGTTTACAAGCTGTATGCTAAAATTATACATAATTAAAGCCAATAACACAAGTGATTTTAGAAGAGGCATAATCAGGTTTTAGAATAGGCCAATCTGCTTGTAATAATGTTTTTAGTATAAAGAGAATTTTAGAGAAAACGCGAGAAGTCAACTTAGAAGCTTATATAGCATTTTGTGGACTTTGGAAAACATCTTATTCTATAAACAGAAATAGATTATGAAACATGCTGGACAAAAGGGGATATGCCACTCATATAGTAGAAATAATTAAAAGCTTATATAGAGACACAAACGTTACCATAAATACAGGCAGATAAAAATAGAAGAAATAAAAGTAAATCAAGGAGTAAAACAGGGATGTAGCCTTTCTCTCACACTATTTAGCCACACCTATATTTAAGCTTATTTAAGTCTGAATTTACTTCCTATCATGCATGGATATGAACTTCATTTATTCTTGAAAGTAAGGACTCCAATAAAATAATCGTGTGCCACAACCATGGCTGCCAATCTATCCGTTGGACTCACAATCACATACCGCGGCAGGATTGAATGTTCATCCAATCAATACGAAGAGATGATGGAGCATTCCGCATCTCCCGGTCGCAATGTTGGCTTTTTTTCGTCAGGATCACAGCTCTTCACCTGTTTTACTATGTTATTGGGTATACTGATCCTATAACCTGAACTTAAAATTCGCACTCCGTGAATAGTATAGCCTTTGGATAGCTCTTGGATATATTCCGTGGCCGGAAACCAGAGCTACAGACACCTGCGTCACGTTTATGCACCAAATAACTGTTTAAGAGCTCCTGATAAGTTGGATTTATATTGTCATACTTGAATGGTTCATAAACAATGGTTCATAAACTTATTAACAGTGAACTACTCTCCACAGATTAAAATTATAAAACAATACTTTTGAAATGAAAAAAAAGTATTAGAACCACAAAACAAAACAAGAAAATTTCAATTTACTATAAGGAATTGAAATTTTTAGTATATACTATTAATAAAACACTTTAAGACAAACATATGTTATATGGTGTTCCTAATTTAATTTGAAATCCATTAAAATACCTAATATCTTTACTACGATATAGACAAAAATAGAAAAAAGAACTGTTTGAAATAATATAGAATGAACTAATTATTTTTGCCAAATTAACGGAGTCCATTTTAGTTTATGAACCACTCCAACTTTAGGAAGAACAGTGATGTGCATAAAATAGATCACAATAGTTTGCATTTTCAGGTATTCAATCAATTCTCTGTGTGACTGACTGAAGATATGTGCAAATATCCATCGTGTTGTAATTATAACAGATTATAGTGTACGTGAAGTGAAAGGCTGGCTCGAAAACCATCTTTATGAAAGAATTTTACTACGGTTGGTACACTCGTAAAGGGTACACCAATACAACATACACCTTCTGTGAAAATATCATCTTTATATGCAATTATACTGAACTTGTAGGAGAGCTTTGATCAGATACAAAAGGTTAAAGTCATTCTCAACATCTACTGCACATAAACAACCAAAATAATTAATACAGCAGTGTATAGTGAAAATTAAGTTGGGATTCATAAAATAATAAAATGTATAGGATTGTTAAAGGCCATTATTTAGCTCTAAGCCTATATTACATTTTCGGCCAAAATGTAACGTCTTAGTGCTACCTAGCTATTAAAAATCCGCAGTACGAGCTTCTAACGTTATCCATCGGCATTCGGCTACATTTTGGGTAAGGTAATGAACCCCGCCAATCCAATGAAGTTAATTTATGCTCGAGAAACTGACAAGGCGACTTTGGCAGAAAGCTAGGCTCGTTTCCAATAACAACATACATATTTTGTTCTACAAAACAATTGCTAGCTGATTTAATTATGCACAATAATAAAACTTTTGAGATGGTACATATACAGTTCTACTCCCAGTTTTACAGAGGTTCCACTCCCATTAGTCTTGAACCCGTAGGACCAAGACCCGGGTCTCTGTCGACCAGGGAGTATCCGAGCTGTCCCAAAGGGCGCCGGGCATCCATAGGGCAAGACCTGGGTTACTAACAAGCCTCCCCCCATCTGTTCCAAGGACACAAGATGGGATGGAAGTGGATACGCCACTTACGCGCGCCAACACCAAAGTGGGAAGCTTACCGATATGATCTCGGTCGGGCCGCCTGATGATCTAGCACACCTTCTACTAGTTATGCTGGCTAGTGCGCGGGAGTATTAATGGCTTCCCGCAACCCCGTCCGAAGATGTACCCGATCTCCCACGGGTATCGGGAACCACTGCCCCCTCGAGTTCAACCCAATCCGAACAACTCCCTATCAGGGAGGGGCTCGAATGTTCGGCCCGAGTTTCTGCTAGTAACGTCAGAGGTATGATACGTATACAATGAAACTATGTGCTTTAAACATGTTTCCGATGAGTTTAGGTATGTACTGTCGCCGGGCATTGTTTTGCTGCTGCGTAGGTGAACGTCCTGAAAGAGAAGCGTAGAGTGACCGTGGCAGATAGCACGCAAGCCACGCCCACGGAGCCGATGAGCGCTTGACACTGGCTGATACGCTCCGTGTAGGACAGGACAAATAGTAATAATTAATAACGACAATAAATAGTTAATTATAATAGTAACAATGTTAAGTTATAATTAAAGATTATATTCGACATATACGAATAATACAGAAATGTTTCCTACAGATATGTTATTGAACCTTCTCAGACAGGTGCACATACCTGCAACCTCCGGAAACTATTTGCTATTGCATGATTTAGTTTACGACGCCAGTTTGGCGGTACAAAGTTCTTTCATAGAATCTGGTTCAAGCTCATAACAACAGATTGTAGGATTATACCAGAAGTCGAGGAGACATGTGTACGCATAATTTCTCTCCCTGGTGGGAAAAGAAAAAGCTAGGAGAAAAAACGTCCAAACTGAAAAATTTGAACGTTTACCAGAAGAGGGGATAAAAATCAACCAATGTCAAACTAATAACACATCACTGAGTTTTCAAATTTAAAAAAAAAATAGCAAGAGTGGGAGATTAAGTCATCATGGCAGAACTTTGATAGTAGACGATAGCACACTCTGCAAACTACACAGTAAGAAACTTGACAGATCTGACCGAGCGTCAGACATCAGTGAAACTTCGAACAGTTACATTTATTCGCGTGTGAGAAATAACATACATTACACTCTACACTGTTCACATCGAGGAACACGAAGTACAAGAACTCCGTCCGGGCGCAAGAAACTATACATATTTCAGACAATTTAATTGATTCGCGCGCGAGACATTAGTGTATCTTCGAACATTTAAATTTATTTGCGTGGGAGGAATAAACTACTTTACATTACAATACAAGCAGAATGTATCACGCTTTTACACGAGTAGCGACATCACAGGTGACGAGCTCGATGAGAGATTAAGGAAGACACTGAGCTGATATGTTAACCAGTTGAGGTATTTCTGTCAGAACTACACCACCAGTAAGGACGCACCCACACCCTGAATCCAGCTAAGAGAATCCATGCGGAAATACTTTACAGAAATCTCCCACTAAATTTAACTCTCCCCAATCCTTAATCTTCGCCCGTCACAAAACCCATCATCGTGAGGCGCTGAGCAAGGAGAGAACTAAGCAAGATTTCACCCACTAAACCGGCTCATTGCCGACAGAGAGAGCAACAGAGGGAGAAAAAGACGGAGATAATTCCATTGTGTTCTAGCTACGCCACGAAATATCGTGTGGCTTCGGCAACTTTCGAGAAACTAGGCGTCGCAGCTAGTCAAACCATCGCGGTGCTCTTGGACGTGGAAAAAGCCTTCGCTCCCACGTGGCACTAGGGGTTGTTGTTCAGACTCAAAGAAGCACAACTTCCCACTCCCTACCTGACACTACACAACAGCTTCCTCAAGGACCGCACCTTCAGGGTGCGGGTCGAGGGGAAGCTATTCTCTGTCAGACCCATTGCGGCTTGAGTCCCGAAAGGCAGTGTTCTGTCTCCGCTACTCTTCGCCGCCTACATGCCTGATCTACCAACAGAACCTCGCACAGTTATGTGTCAGTATGCCGACGACGCCCTCCTACTGGCACAGAACAAGAATGTCCGCTACTGTCTCCCCACTACAGCGACAGCTCCACGTCATTGGCAGGTGGAGTGATAAGTGGAGGATGGCGATCAGCCCGCAGAAGAGCTCTGCTTTCATGCTGGCTAAGACCCGTAGCTGGCGACCGGAAGGTTACCTGCGGTTGCGACGGGAAAGATTCCCCTAAGTTCGAACAGCCAAATACCTGCTAACTGGACCGTGGCCTCACTTTTACTCCGCATGTCAGGGCAAAGACCGGTCTCGGCCACGCTGCACTCAGGCAACTATATCCCATCTTCCAATCAACAATGCCCATCCAACTCAAACTGCGGGTGTATTGTGCGATCGTTCCGCTTCTGATCTTGTATGGATGCGGGCTCTGGGGCTCGGTGGCTAATGGCACACTGCGCAGGCTGCAGGCCGTGCAGAACAGGGCTTTAAGGATGATCTACGGTACCGACCGCAGGTTCCCATCACACTTCCTAAACACTCAGTCTGGTATACCCTACGTTGAGGACGTCCTGCGTGAACGAACGCGCACATTGTACGCCAAGATCGCTTCTAACAGAAACCAGCTGGTGAACACACTAGGTCAATATGACCAACGTCTCCCCAGGAGACGGAGGAACTACCGCCTCCCTAAGAATGCCCTTCGGTGGTAAAGTCTGCCTCTCCTCCTTCAACCCCAATCACCGCCGGGTCACGCTGCACCTTGGTCGTGGCTGGAAGTGCGACACCTGCAGCTGCACCCGAGAGCGTTCGAACTATCTGGAAAAATGTAAATATGAAAACCAAATTCCATATGGCCTCTCGCTTGTGTAGCGGTGCTGCTAGTCAGTTGTTAATGTACTTGTGAATCGAGTGTGCATATATATATTTGTAGCAGAAAGCATGTATTTTGAATCGTACTGTATATATAATATTCAAGGCCGTGTTTAAGGAAGTTTTATGCGATAACGACCCAATTGTTTAACTAGTAGGAATAAAGTAAGTGCTGATAATATTCACACACTTGCCTAAGTTTTATTTTCTGACTTTATGGGTTCGTAGAATTAAAAGTCCAATTTGCCGAAATCCTAAATGTTCTTTATCTCCGTAGCAATACACTGTTCAATTCTCACGTAAGAACATTACATCACATATACAACACAATCTTCCAAGGTCGATGACAAAAACAAACAGAGCTCAGTTTACAACATCAGCTCCCGTTACAACAACACTCTCACCTGTTCTCCGCTTACCTTTCGCGACTCACTCTTCTTTCACAACTGTCCGCTGGAGTGTCACAATCTCTTATATATCTCATTCATAAATTCGAGATATTTCCGGAATGATAAAAAAACCGAATATTCTACCACCTTCCAGAAGCGTAACTTAATATATGCCGGCAAGTTCTTTATCTCAGCTAACTTTATTTGCCAACTCTTTGTGTACACTAGCCGTGCTATCATAGATAACGGCTTTGCGACACTTTTCATCGTAGCGGGTCAGACGATCCAGGTGTACCACCAACATCTTCCCTCGGGGCACCTTCTGCATGCGATAGACCACGTCGTTAATCCCCTTCACCAACTGGTACGGTCCTTGCCACGGCTGTTGAAGCTTCGGGCATCGTCCCTTGGTCCGGGTAGGGCGATACAACCAGACTAGGTCACCCTGCTGGGATCCTTGGCTGTTGGCTTGCTTGTCGTATCGGATCTTCATGCGGTCGCTCGCCTTCTGGATGTTCTGGCGAGCCATCTCGTGCATGTCGTGGCGGTGGTCCACCAGGTTCTCCACATACTCGGTCGCTGGCTCTTTCGCTTCCGGAGAGCTTCCAAAAGCCAGGTCACAAGGAAGGTGTAACTCTCGGCCGAACATTAAGCTCGCTGGCGTCATTCTCGTGGAGTCGTGTGTGGACGAGCGGTAGGCCGGCAAGAACAGTGGCACCTTGACGTCCCAGTCTTGCTGATGGCTGGCCACGAACTTCCTCAGGTGTTCCTCTAAGGTCTTGATGTACCTTTCGACCATGCCATCCGACTGGGAATGTAGCGGTGTTTTACGGGTCTTGTTAACCCCAAGTCTTTCTATTGCCTCCTTCATCAGGTTGGATTCAAAATTGGTGCCCTGGTTGCTGTGGAGCTCTAACAGCACCCCAAATCGGCAGAACACTTGCTCCACGAGGCAGTCTGTAATTGTCTTTGCCTCCTGGTTCGGAATGGCATACACCTACGGCCACTTGGTGAAGTAGTCTACGACCACCATCAGGTACTTGTTGCCTCGGTCCGATATTCTATCACCTTCCAGAAGCGTAATTTAATCTATGCTGGCAGGCCCTTTATCTCAGCTATCTTTATTTGCCGGCTCTTTGTGTACACAAGCCGCGATATCGTGGATAACAGGTTCGAGAAAATATGTATTTTCCTTGACGATCATTCAGAAATATTTAGGTCTCATTTATTTTTATTTATATACCCATTACATTAAACAGTTCCAGGAAATGATTTGATTTTCAACTACTTGTTCCTTATTAAGTGACAAGCAGCTATTTCGTGTATTCTTCTCGTGGCCATGCAAAAAAAAAATGTAATTTTACAGATATCGCATACCGCAAACCTTAAAATACCTACTACCTATCGCATTAGTACGAAGGATTCTTCTTATAAACACAAACAAATTATACGTGTGTAACAGACGTTTATCAGGATTAAGAAGAAATAAACCTAAGGATAAAACTTTAGTACACTAATTTTCTATGAATCAGTAGAGAAAATGCATCATGTCAGAACTTTTTGCGATATTGTTACTAAACTAAGAAAAGCAAAATCTAAATTCCATATTATAGTTTTTAAAGCTAAACAAAAGAAATAACAACGATGTTCAATGTTATATCTCTGGTAGTTCAATTTTAATTCCAGTAAATACAAAGAAAACTCTAGAATTTCTTAGATTTTCTTCTATCTCGATAAAATACAGCAAAAAATAAACTTAATCATGGTTTGTTATTGAAACCGTAAATCCCGGATTACGTTTGCCTTTGTA
>CM060956.1:77712253-77819449 GCA_030765055.1 Mantis religiosa
TTTCTTGGAGAAACACAAATAGACATTGTAAATAGAAGAAATTTTGAATATATTTTAAATAAGGCATGTTTTTATAAAATTTATTTGTATGTGTGTGTTTGTTTTATATTATAAAAACTTATATAATATTAACCTGGAAACTCTCGGAATTCGCACTGCGACTCCCCAAATTAAATCTGAAGTAACCAGCTACATTTACGAATCACCCACGCCACGCCCCTGGAATGAATGAATACATTTCTGTATTTCCTTAAGTGGAACATAGGGCCTTCTGAACCGCGCAACCTCAAGGCTCGTAGGCAACAGGTTTAGAGCCCGCCTCGGTAGCGTACATGGTAGCGTGTCTGCCACACGTTCAAGAGGTCACGAGTTTTTTTTTTTTTTTTTATTTATTAAATTTACGTCCTCCAACGTTAAGTCCATGGAATGGGTGAAATGATGCTCAAATGAGCCCAGGGTTCATCGAGTTTAGAGTTACCCGACATTCGTCTTTCAGGATATGAGAAAACCCCGGAAAAACCTTACTGGCTCGCTTGAGCATCATTTCACCCGTTCCATTGTCGTCAGATATGACTTAACGTTGGAGGACGTAAAATTACAACAACAACAAAGAAAACCACTCGGGACCTCTTGAACGTGAGGCAGACACTCTACCACCACGTTACCTAGGCGGGCGTCCCGAGTTCGAATCTCAGTCAGAGTGAGTTACCTGGATAAGGCTTTTCCCGGAGTTTTCCCTTATCCCGAAAGAGAATGTCGGGTAACTCTAAACTCTATGGAAACTGGGATCATTTGAGCATCATTCCACCCATTTCATTCATCGTCCGATATGACTTAACGTTGGAGGATCGTAATTTAAAAAACAAAGTTAAGGATGAAAGGTTTCCTGAGATCAGAGATTCCGGGATGATGATCGGTCCATCGCCGGACACCCCTGGTGTTAATACGAATTTCCTTAAGGGATTTGAGAGTTCTTTAAATTGATCTTCTATGATGGGAAATCTATGGTTGGATTTAAAGGTCATGAATATCTGACTCCTCCAACAAAGAGCACAGCGTACTTCTTGCTGACCAGAATATTCTTTAGGCCCGCCACGCGTCTATACGAAAGCTCTATATATGTCATAGCCAATGGCAGAACAGCGCATGTGACTGGATGACGACGACGATGTTGTTGTTGTTGATGATGATGATGATGATGATGATGATGATGATGATGATGATGATGATGATGATGATGATGATGATGATGATGATGATGATAGTTGGCACTACAGGCCATGTAGACACTTGGCCTCCCTAACCACCCTCTTCCATTCTACTCGGTCCTCTGCTTTTCTTCTCCTGCCTTTAACCCCCAACTTTCTCAAGTCATCTTCTACATCATCTACCCATCTTTTCCTGGGTCTTCCTCCTCTCCTTCTGCCATCCAGCTTTCCTATGAACATCTTAACTACACTGGTTTCCGGCATTCTCTGCACATGGCCAATCCACCTTATTCTTCCTTGGTTAATTTTCAGTACTATGTTTGGTTGTCCAAATAGGCACTGTAACTCCAAGTTAGTCCGCATTCTCCATCCGTCCAAGTCCTTTATCATTCCAAATATATTTCTCAGGATCTTCCTTTCCCACCGTAATAACCATTGTTCTTCTCCGGTTGTCAGCACCCAGCTTTCTGAACCATACATTACTATTGGTCTCAGTACAGTTGTATATATTTTAATTTTAATATTCCTACTGAAGGTCCTTGATTTAAACACGTTCTGCAAGGCATAGAAACATCTGTTAGCATTTGCTATTCTTTCTTGAAATTCCACTGATGTTTTATTACCTACTGTTAGTATAGATCCCAGGTATTTATACTTTTCCACTCCTTTATATTCTTTCTCATGTAATTTAACTGTAGGTTGTCTTCTTCTTGCATCCCCATCGCCTCCCATCTTCATATATTTGGTTCTACTAACGTTCACTGCCAATTCTAGATCTTGTGCATTCTCTTCTAACAGTACACAACTTTCCTCAAAAGCTCTTATATTCCTTGCTAGAATTGCCACATCGTCAGCATATGCTATTTGTACTGATATGGAAAATATGGTTTCTTCAGGGTTTATGGGTAATTGTCGGATTACTTTTTCCAGTGCTAAATTAAGCAGTAGTGTGTATAGCACATCCCAGCGCATGTGACTTGCTCACATCTAATGTGCTTCTAAGCCTTATCTAGTACATATCTTCTACGTACCATCTTCATGCAATATAATTATTCTCAACAGAAAACCCTTGCCAGTTCCCTTAAAAGCATTCGCTTTTTTTGTAACATCCCCATCTTCACTGACACGGAAATACAAATGCAGAATGCAGGAAGAAAATGTTCCACTCTGCGATACCCATACATACAAAGGAAGAGAAAAAGTTGCTTTTTCTAAAGCCTTTTCTCAAATTCGCTGAAAATCCGCATAAAAATCTGTTTTGTCCCCGAATCCTCAGGTCGACCCTTTATATCCCTCATTTCAATTCCTCTGCGACAAAAGGAAGGGAAGGGATAGAAGATAGTGATGCAGAACAAGTTTTCGGCTCGAACACTCCAAATCCGTCGTCTCTATTTCGCTTTAGTAACAAAGAAACGGCTTGAGGTATACCGACTGCTTTATACTAGAATGATGCTGAAGTATACTAGGGAAAGGGTACCTCTTGTCTCCCCTGTTGTTGGTAGAGAGGGGAATTTGACGGATTTGAATGCGAAGCCCAGAAGGATATTATCAGTTGTAAGTGTATAGGGTAGGGGTTTTGTGTATCGCAAAGGAACTACCACTGTGTATGTACTCATGCATGTGAAGAGGGAGCTGTGACATTCCAAGTATCTACATCTCATTTATATTCTCTAATGAAGCCGACTCATTAATGAAATTAACATACTAAAACCATACTTTACTTAACGAAGATTATCCTCTAAATCAAGAAATGTGTTAAAAGACAATAGCATTTACATGACTGTACGTATTATTGTTCATGTTGATCTTTGTGTTCAGTTTGGTTAAGTGCTGCTCTCCTGAACCCAAGCTCTCGGGTTCAAACCCAGCCCAGAGGTTTACGAATTAAGAACTACCACGGGACAAAATTCCAACACACAGGCAGCCTTGACAGCATTTTATTAATGGAGATTAAAATGTACATGAACAGTTTTATTATACATTTTGTTGAGGTACGGTAGAATAAGGGAAATAAATCAATAACCAAGTACTGAGCGAGGTGGTGCAGTGGTAAGGTGTGGACTTGCATTAGGTAGGTCAAACGACGCACCTTACTTACAGTCTGTTTAGTTAATTCATGTGCATGTCGGCCGCTTCCTTTAACGAACCCTTATAATCGTTTTACAACCCCGGCCCTCCTTCTCGCAGTCCGTTCTGCAAGATTGCCACCTATGGGCATCGTACGAGGTTTCGTCTAAATAAATTATCTTGTGTCCATTACTGCGAAACTTCCTTAGTTTTGACACACACACACACACACACACACACACACACACACACACACACACACACACACACACACACACACACACACACACACACACACAATTCTACTGGATTCACAACAAGCTACAATTCTACTGGATTCCATAATAACCCTTAAGTTATTCAAAGTGCGGTATTTGAAACCCAGCTCGTTTAGGAGACCGCGCAAAGTGAAGCGCCCATAAGGAAAATCACAAATGTCTTGCAAATGTGCAACCAATTCGTCTAAGGTGTGCGCTCTCCCTTTTGCATAGAATCAATAGATTTCTCGACGAATTAAATCGCATGAGTAATTATCTAGTTTAGAGATTTACTTTCACACTTGATCGGCGTTTTTGGTATTCCATTCGTCACAATATTTCTTACTGTATTTCTGTGAATACCCAGAACATATCAACGGGTTCATTGCACGACCCCTTACCAAGATTATTTGTCAGCACATATTTATATGTGTTCAAAACAAGCGCTTGAATTTGCTTAGAAACAGTTCCCGTTATAACTTTATTTTTTTAGGCTTTCCCAGTAATATAACTCGGTCCACTTATTCACACTATTGTCATCACTTTGATTATTTTCACTTGACTGAAGGTTATCTACTACTTCATTTGCATTTACCACTGCATTTCCCTCCCACCGTCTCTACATCGTGACACACAACGAATTTCTGCACGTAATGAAACAGATCAACTGGAAGTTGGAACTTTGGCAACTGAGACGTGAAGTAAGCATGTGACTGTCATTTCCAGAAAATCAGGGTTGCTATTGTTCCTCAAAGACAGTGTTCCATTTTTTATGTCTGGAGATAGATTTATGACGATCATTAGTGGGTGGTAGGGTGAGTTTCCCTTGGGTGGCCAATTGCACTCGCGTTCACTAGACAGACTTTACAATTTACAGTGCGTGAAGTGTCCCCGTTGTGTGTACCCTTTGTCCTTAAGTATGCATGCCTAGAAGTTCAATACTCTTTCCATGACATAGAGAGAAACAGCTTAATAACTGAGAGTTATTTTATATAACATTATGTAAACTTCTCTGCTGCTCTAGTGTAAACTATTCTTAAAAGTAGTTATGCTTCCATCTTCTTTATGTTAGATAGACCTTTGAAAAAAAATTTGTGTTTACACTTTTTTTTTTGTTACAATAAGATTAGTAAAATGCAATAGTGAAGCCCTTTAAAAACTAGTTGCTATGCGATAGCTTTCAAATTCCTTTTCATTTCCATGACTAGTAGCAGAAAAACCATTTACATCTTCTTGTAAATTACGTGCTCTAAGCCGATCTATGTATTTGTATAGGAAGAATTTGTTTATCTCTTGTGGTCTCCAGTTATGCAAAAATAATCCACTGCGAAGAGCACTTTGTAAAATACGTGGTACGTGCAGAAAGTAAGTTCTGCTTGGAAATAAAATTAAATTGTGTACAGATAAAAAAATTACTCATTGCACAAAATTCTACAACTCTTAACCTACTTTTCCACATAACTGCCGAAATTTTGCAGGCATTTGTCATAGTGAGGGACAAATTTTTGTATATCGTCTTCATAGAAGTTTGCCGCCTGTGTCTTCAACCAGTTGGAAACATTTTCTTTCAGCTCTTCGTCATTGTTGAAGTGTTAAACACCAAGGAAAGATTTGAGATGCAAAAACAGATGAAAGTCGCTGGGAGCGAGGTTAGGGCTGTACGGTGAGTGGTCAAACACGTCCCAGCCAATTCCCTATAGGATGTTTTTCGTCACATTTGCAGTGTGTGGCCGTGCGTTGTCGTGAAGAAACACAACACCTTTTGACATCGCAAATTTGCCGATAAATTTCAATTGATTTCACTTTCCTAGCATTCAGAAAACGAATCACAGATATGACTTCACAAGCGGCAGGATTTTCAACCAACACCAACATTGTAAACGAGCACAACAAAGCCTACGTGGCTGACAGCGATCTCACAATGGCGCACGTTTCAACAGAGCTTCCAGCACGCATGTGCGGAACTGCGATCGTAGCGCTGCAGCAGAGATGAATTGAACCAGAACTTACTTTCTGGATGCCCTTTGTATTTGTGGAGCAGCTGGATGATATCGAATTGAGAGAACGTTATTTCCAGTAAGATTAAGCAACGTGTCATACATGTATTGACACCATGGAACTTGTAATTAGTTTCTTTGATAATCGAATAATCTCAAAATGTCTGTGGCCCCCGAGATCCCCTGACCTAAACCCACCGGGTTTTCTTCTGGGTTATATAAAATAGAGTGTACAAGAATAGGCCACGGGCAATTGATGTTCTCAAGGAACCCATTCGAGCCGAAATAAGTAACCTTGGCGAGGATACTCTCCGTAAAACTTCAAAGAATATGGTGAGGCACTGCAAAATGTATAGATGCTGGTGGAGGACACTTCGAACATTTTCTCTGAGATGTGAATAGTGTAATGTAATCTCCCAATTGTGCATTATGTTCTCCCAAAGTGGTACTGTGGTCTATTATTGGTTCAAGAGCTATGGCCTATTGAAATGGTTCAGGTTTATTTGGATCACATTTGGATCACACTATGTATGTATATATGTATGTCTGTATGTATGTATATAAAACTATATATATATATATATATATATATATATATATATATATACTGTTATATCTGAATCATAGAATATATTAATACATATCAATATATCGCAATATGCGGCGGAAATTAATGCAAATCTTTCAGATATTATTAATGCTAAGTGATATAAACAATGACCCCTAAACAAAGATTTGCAAACATAATTAGTTACTTCATTTGAAACACAATGTTGTAGATTACAGTACTTTTAGTTTACAGAGATATAGTACAGGGGTAGACCTCGCACACTGTGTCCTATACAGGCCTATTGTATCTGCCGTCCCTGGTGGAGAATAATGTAAAAGTACCACAGAAGGCTACAGGCCACAAGCACATATGTCACAAAGACGCAAATGTGTTCTTAACAATTCTAGACTCGCTTCAGTAGAGAACGATGAAGGATCCATAGACTAAGCAACAGTTCAGCGTCGATGACAAGTCATGCAAGCATGCACGACATCTGATTCACTGTCATCGAAACGAACCTATAAACACTCCGAAAATATGACAAGGGAATTTATGAATAGGAAACCGTCTTGAGAAACTACCCTAATATTCGCTTACCGTCAAAGGAAATCTACGAGAAATCAGAGATCAGTGAGCAGTCTCCGGAAACCAAACCATTTACCACCCTAATGAGATTCTGATGCGTTACCAAGAATTCATTTCGATTGATATTACAAGTATAACTGCCTTTGAAGAATATCTTAGCAATGATAGGCACTATTGCTATGAGCTAATTCACTGTGTGGTTGTGAATCTGTTCAGATAGTTTTCGAAACCATTGTGAAAAAGCACCTTAGATAGAAGGGAATTAGGATGTTACTTAATTGCAAGTCATTATCTCAGACACTAGTTAGATTAATTAAAGAAGTAGAATAATTGTGGGCTTAAGCTACTTCCACTAAGATTTCTTGACGTTGCCATTAAGCATTGGAAGAAAAAGATTCCGGTCTTTACACCCAGCAAGCAGGGAGGGTTTGTGTGCGTGTCTTTGCAGATCATTTTATACAGCTCTTCTTAAAATTTACAATGCTTAAATAACGCCCTTTAATATTTTGAGATGCTGGAGTTAAATTATTTATATACTCTCTTACTTTTATGATTTGTCAGAGATGCGAGAAGTGTATCATATGATTTTACTGCTCTCCTTCTTTCGACCAATAAGACGATGAAACGATTGGTAGACCTTTATGGAGAACAGAAACTTTCACACTATAAATATAAAATATTTGGGATTCTTATTTATTTTACTCATAGATCTTCAAAATTAGCTTTGTCAAAACAACACCTCACTAAAACAGCACAATGAGAAACAAAGAAAACTGGTATATGTAATTGGTTTACTGAGTTTATTAATATTTTATTGAATATATTTCTTACAACGTTTACATACGTTTACATACTATCCCTTGATTGCGAGGTAGTGCTAAAACTTACCACTACAGTTTATATTTTCTCTAGATAAGACTGATCAATTAGCTCTCGAATATTCATTCAAAAGATGAAATGAAATTGCTCTTCATAACCTATAACTATATTTATGTTTCGCATTGCAATTCTTAAGGAAGGTGGACGAAGTACTTACTGTATCTGGATGTACAGTAGCAGTTGTTAGCAGTTATCTGTATTTAGCATTTTAACAGTTAAAATTTTTGCAGATTTTAAGAAAACTCATATAGATACAGCGCATGCTAATAAGAATATACATTTAAAATCAAAATCTTCGTCTATGAAAAGTTCACGAGGTGAAACAATACTACGTGTTCAAAAGTTAAGAGGAAGAGTGATAAAACAGCAGTCTCTGGATGGCGCCAAATAATCATATGCTAATGCTGGTTATGTCTTATTAATAATTATAAATGGCAGTTTCAGGAAAATATAATCAGAGAATTTTAAGTATTGCACAGTTAAACGCCCAAAGGAGCATTCTTGTCTGAATTGAAAAAGGTAATAGAGGAATTAAATATAGATATATTAACCACAATGAGAGAAGTTATTATATTACCTGAAGTTATAGCAACATCACAGAGCCCGCCTGGATAGCGTGGTGGTAGCGAGTCTGCCTTACGTTCAAGAGGTCCCGAGTTCGAATCACGGTCAGGGTGAGTTACCTGGATTAGGTTCTTTTTCCGGGGTTTTCCCCTATCCTGAAAGTCGAATTTCGGGTAACTCTAAGCTCTATGGACCCCGGAGTCATTTGAGCATCATTTCACCCATTCCATTCATCGTCCGATATGACAACGTTGGAGGACGTAAAATTACAACAACAAAAAATCACATACGGAAGAGTTAATTGTCAGGAGTGAAATATTGGTAAATAGACAAAGAATAGAAGAGAGAAGATAAGAACAAGAAGAGGAAGAACGATGAGGCATCTATCAATCTAACACCAACCAGAGAAGAAGAGGAAGAAGAAGGGGAAGAACGACGGGATATCTATAAATCTAATACACTAATCAGAGAAGAAGAGGAAGAATGATGCAATATTAATTAATTCAATAAGCCGGTGAGAGGTGGTGATTTGCAAAGAGCGTCATTGTTCCAATAAGATGGGGGCGTTGACTTAAGGAGGTTGGGTCCAGGGGCAACGGTCGGAATTGGTACAATGAATTTCCAAAACGGCAAGGTCATCTTCAGATGCAGTCCTTGAACAGGTAGCAGATGAAGGATGGAAAAGGGTGGTCAGTAGTGAAGTGTAATTATAATGAAGTTTAAGTTTCGTCTTATTAATTGTGAAATTTATAGTGAAGAAGTTAAAAACATATTTTCTTTTATTTTTATTTTTATTAATGGTGCAAAAGTGTATTTATATTGCAAGTGAAATTGTGTATTTAGTAAATCGTTATAGAGAAGATTTAAGAACAATTGGTTATTATAGGTTGGCATTGATGGATTGTGTAATCATTTAATAAGTGATAAGTGTATTTAAGAAGTGAAAAGGTATAGTGCTGTCTATAAGAACAAATAAATAATGATAGTATGTATTTTAAGGCTATTTATTAAAGTGCTTTATATAATATATTTTAAAATTCATCAGCACTTCTCTTATAATTGTGAATTCTGTTGTAATTTAGTGATTTAGTTTTGGTTTAGTATATATGAGTACTGGATGCACGTATTAGCTAGATTAGGAAACTGTATATCAGTATTTTTTGTGCTTTATAGCAGCACTAAGTATATAGATATTTATTCAATTTAAAATTCCTTTTTTTAATATCTAACGGTTTTAAATAATAATAATAATAATAATAATAATAATAATAATAATAATAATAATAATAATAATAATAATAATAATAATAATAATAATAATAATAATAATAATAATAATAATAATAATAATAATAATAATAATAATAATAATAATAATAATAATAATAATAATAATAATAATAATAATAATAATAATAATAATAATAATAATAATAATAATAATAATAATAATAATAATAATAATAATAATAATAATAATAATAATAATAATAATAATAATAATAATAATAATAATAATAATAATAATAATAATAATAATAATAATAATAATAATAATAATAATAATAATAATAATAATAATAATAATAATAATAATAATAATAATAATAATAATAATAATAATAATAATAATAATAATAATAATAATAATAATAATAATAATAATAATAATAATAATAATAATAATAATAATAATAATAATAATAATAATAATAATAATAATAATAATAATAATAATAATAATAATAATAATAATAATAATAATAATAATAATAATAATAATAATAATAATAATAATAATAATAATAATAATAATAATAATAATAATAATAATAATAATAATAATAATAATAATAATAATAATAATAATAATAATAATAATAATAATAATAATAATAATAATAATAATAATAATAATAATAATAATAATAATAATAATAATAATAATAATAATAATAATAATAATAATAATAATAATAATAATAATAATAATAATAATAATAATAATAATAATAATAATAATTTGATAAATATTGAGATAGCTTTATTTTGGATCAGAAATTGAGTAATTAAGAAATTGTTATTGAATTTGTTAATTTAATATGTATATAGTAGTAGACTTGAGGAAGTTGATGTTGAAGAGGTTTATGTTAATGAAATGTTGATTGTTTGTAATTAAAATATTATAAATTATTTTGTTATTTATAAATTATTAATTTGTTTTATATAATGTCTTATATAATAATTATAATTTATCAAATGAATACCCAAGTATTAATACATAAATAATTAAATTAAATATTAGTAATTTATATAGCTTTATATTTTTAAAGTAATTGAAGAATGATGTGTACGTATATTTGTATTTTAAAACTAATGGGATAGAAATGTTAATTATATTAATATAGTTTAAATTATTTTAATTTAGGGATCTGTTATGGTTGCTGAGTAGAAAGTTAGTTCAGGTTTAATTTTAGTTTTAAGTCTTTTTCTTCTTTTCTTTTATTCTAGTTGTGGGTTTTATCTGTAGAACGTTATGTAATTAATTGCCTTCTTTTTTTCATATCGAAGGTGAAGTGTTGACTCGTATTCGTTGGGTTCTAATCAATAGATCTCGCACATATTCGTACCCTTATTCATACTTCCAGACTTTGGAAAGATGAGGAATTATCTTGTTCTGAGAAAAATCCCAACCCCTATCGCCGGGAATCGAACCCGGGACCGCTAACACGGCAGGCAGTTGCTCTACCTACTGAGATACGGGGCCAGCCATTAATTGTGTTGTTTCTATTTCAATAAATTAAACGTTTGTAATATGCATCCTATGTAAGAAATTAGGTACCAAAACGGAGTATTTCAGATCATTCATTCATTTATTCATTCATTCATTTGTATCTGGATGTATCTATCCAGGTTTTTGATAACAAGATTTCACCTGAAATCGTTTAGAATTATGAATGAATGATGAATGCATAAAGTTTAAAATGTGTTGTTTAGGGCACATACCTTCTGAAGACGGAGAGTTCATTCATAAAACTCATAATATGCTGAACGATTCGAACAAAGATATTTAGGAGTCGATCCGCGCTTACCTACCCAGAAAAAGGCTGAATCATAAGGCATTATAAAGTTCTTGTTCCATAATGTATCACAATTAAGATAAAAATCTCTTGAGCACTTTAAGAGCTGTTTTCTTATGATTTAAGTGCACTACTTGCTGAAATAGTTAATTTTGACATGTTGAAAGCAATTGAATTTAAATTTGTATCAACTGTGTTCACAGCAAAGATTACAGAAAGATAGTTTATTTCTTCATGTCTAAGTTCGTAAGAAAATATTTCTCAAAATTAAAAATTCAGGTGAGCCTTAAATACCCTTGAAGAAAATTTTAAAATATTTAGCTGTTAAATGTTAAAAACTATTTAAGAAACAGTTATTTACAATAAAAAACAAATGGAATGTAATATTAGACAGTTTTCGTTTTAAAAACCATAACGCTTGGAACATTTAATTAAACGCCAGCTCTTAAAATTTTAATTGATTCGGAAAGGGCTTCTTAGATGCCCTCTTCAAAAAATATATATATATAAGGTGAAATTTTGAAGTGAAATGAACAAAACGTCTACATCATTCAAAGATTAATCCACAGGACCTATTTGGAGTATCGATCACAATGCCTCTGACGGCTGCATCTCTGTTTCATAAAGTTTTTCTTAAGTGGTGTTCACATTCAAAATTCGCGTGGATTAAGCGTGTCCAATATCCTAAATTAATTAAATGCTTCCCTGGAAACTGATGGTTTCTCGGTTCGAAACTAAGCAAGTATGCTTTGTTTTATATTTATTTATTTTTCATTAACATCCTCCAACGTACCGGAAATTAATGAAATGGGTGAAATGTTGAACAAGTGAGCCTAGGGTCCATAGAGTTACCCGACATTCACCTTTCAGGATAAGGAAAAATCTTTATACAGAAAACTCATCCTGACCGAAATTCAAATGCGGGACTCTGAATTGGAAGCAGACATGCTACCATCTACGCTACACGGGCGGGAATGCTTTTTATGTTCTTATAAGTTAGGAAAATAAAATATATAGGTAAAACGGAGGTACAAATTTCACAATTTAGACTTCTTTATTGAGAATATCTGAGTGTGTAATAAGAGTATTTTGTAGGGCGATGTTAATGTAACTGTAATTTTTGTTACAGGCAGCAGTTGTGAGACAGTTTCGGGAAACTCCATTCCATCAGGAATCTACGAAGAAGGTAAGCAGCCTTGCAATCTGTATTAACATTTTTGGGAGTGTCGTGTTAGAGAAGCGATATCGATCGATTGTAATCTCGAGAAAAATGTGATGACAAGGACCACAGAGTTGACTTGCCTGGAAATGTCCGTCCCCGGAAAGAAAATAACAAGGAAGACGCGGGAGTCCTTGTCGATTAACCTTCCGGTGTAGGAAGGGGGAGGGAGAGGAGATTGATGGCGATGTAATGAGATGTCTTCTCATTAGCGAGGCATGTTATCCACAAGAGACAGAAAAACACAATGGAACACCGTTCACCAACATCTTCCGGTGGCGTGATTAGACCGGGAGGTGAAATTCAAAGAGGGCTGTGAATGCTAGATTCGTTATTGAACACCTCTATTAATGATTTGCAGTTCAAAGTGACTAGCCGATGTAAAACATTATCACGGAGCAAAACATATAATCATCAGGTATCGATTTATTGATCTATTCCACTTTCAATAACTGATCATCCTCGTTGCTGTTTATATTGGCCTTCCAATTATTGATCTTCCCTTTTTGTTCTACATTATTGACTCTTTTGTTCTTGTCATTCAGCGAGCTGTATCTGTGTGGTAGATAAAGTTTAGGCTCCCACTCGAGAGGCTTAGTTTCGATTACCCTCGACCGCTCACTTTAATCCTGGTTTTTTTGTGGTATTCTCTGGTTGGTAGTCCATATGATGGGATGATCGCTCGTCTATCACGATTTACTTCCTATCATTTCCCTTTCATTACCTTCTCTTTCTTCTTCTTCTACGTGGTTTAGGCTGTGCAGCACCTTCCAGCAAAGTCATCAGTGAAGTCCCTCTTCTGCGAGATCGGCCAATATCTCGCGTTCCTCTTGGGTTGTATAGAAAATTTCTCCTAGGTATCCTTTCTTCATTCATTCACATTAAGCGTTCTGTTCATGTTTTTGTTTTAATTTTATCTTCTAATGTATGTATGTTTAATTCTTTTATTAGTTATTCATTTCGTATTTCATCTGCTCTTGTGCATCCTTTCACAATCCGCAGAAATAGAATTTCCACTATTTGTATTCTACTGTTAGCCTTCGACTTGTCTATCCAACTTTCACTTACATACAGCAGGGAAGGAACAGCCAGTACTTTATGTAATTTAGGTTTAGAATCTTTTCATGTTTTGACCTAAAGTTCTTTTAATGGTTCCACATATAGTCTTATATACTTTGTTTTCTGCATTTTCATCTTCTTCATAGGTAATTTCACATCCTAAATGCTTAAAGTGTGTTACTTGTTCCACTATTTTATTTTCCAAAACAATTTTAGTTCTTATGCCATATTTACCTATAAATGTCACTGCTTTGTATTTATTTACTTACTTATTTTGCAGTTTCATCTGTTGTCCACCACTTTTAACTTATTAGCCAACATTTGTAAATCTCTTTCAGATTCTGCCATTTATAAGAAATGGTCCGCAAATTATAGGGAACTTACACCACTCTTATTGTCTATTACTATTCCTTCCTTATTTAAACATTTTCATGAAATAAGATGTCGTCAATACAACTCTAGCAGTGGTTCAGTTCCACGAGCCCATAATTTTTAGAAACCTCAGCGCGTCACTGTGAACTATTTTCATGCGTCGTGTAGCTGGTGGCTTCTTCATTTCAGCCTTACCTTCCATGGAGAACGTAACGATCGGGTGGTAGGCCTTGGCTTGATATTAAATATCGCACTGGAAGTTAAGGTTAAGAGCTTTATTTACGTTCGTAATTTACTGCACTTACTGACACGATGCTCTTTTTTTTTATCAAATACTCCTTCAAATTTTTTGTCGTTGAGCATGAATTGCAACATCGGTACAGCCTTAGTAATATTTCCTTTCTTACTCTTTTTCCTAATGATCTCTGTGTTATTCCCAAAAGTTGCTATACTTTTAAAATTTCTCATCCAATCCATTGGTTGTCTACGTGTTATTGAGAAAACCAAATATTTATCTTAATAAACTTTAGGAATAATATCTAAACCTTGATTCTCTTATTCAGCATGGTATAGGTAATACTTTGAAAATAAGCTGAGGTTCGTTTTCGAATGACATAATGCTGGAATTCAGTGCATATGCATTGCAGATTGGTTCTCTTTAATACAGTTTCAAAATCTAAGCCCAGGATAGTTCCACATCAAACTCTTCAAATGGAACAATCATTTGATTCACTGCTTTTTTTCTTCTGCTATAAACCATGCGCTATACTCGACGAGCCACATTCGATAATTACCATTAGAATAAGAACAAATCAGCCTTCAGCAGCTCACCAAAGCACAAACGTCTAAATTTCATCCACATTAACGAAAAAATTGATGGCAAAATTCCGTTCAGATTTATCAAATGGTCTGAATTTGTGCCTAAGATGTTAACATATAAGTAAAGGCTGTAAGTATCCTATATGTTTTACCAAGTCTTGTAGCTTAAGTGTATAAACTTATAGCTTGATTGACAACACAATAAATGTATTTTTATATTTAGAGAATAGGCTAGTAAACTTCTTACTGCACTGACTGCTTTAACGAGACTAACAAGGGGCCTAAACCCTTCTTTATTGAAGTTAATTTATAAAGGGCCGTGGAAGCTATGGTTATCTACTGTGCTGGTGCCTTACAAAGTTTTTTTAAGAAGAGTTGGGCACAGACTAAATTATTACAGACACAGCGTGAATACATCTTAAGAATCATCCGAGGATACCGCACCATCTCCACTCCAGCAGCGCTTATTATTGCAAATTTGAACTCATCTTTCTTACTGGTGTATATGAGGCCAATATCAACAACATTAGAAATGACCGAGCTTTTCTACAACATATTTCACACCTGCAACTTGAACAACCAGCTAAACACGCGTCTCATCCAGTCACCTGCATCTCTAGTCTCCTTGAGGATTGTGCAGCAGAATGTCACCAGTACTCCATTTACACAAATGGTTTTCGGATAGCTGAAGGGCCATATAAAAATGCTAAAGTAGGATATTCCTTTGTAGTATTTTCTCACTCCATAGAATGCCATTCTTCTATATTCAATCTTGCTAAGGAGTGTTCAGTCTTTCAAGCTGAATTATTAGCAATTCCTGAAGCAGTGAAATGGTGCAACAACTTACAATGTACCGCTCGCCTTTACAGTGATTCATAAGCAGCAATTGCAGCTTTGAAAGATACCAAAAACAGCGGTCTTATTGCAGCTGAAATATGGAATCAAATAGTAAGTCTGTGTATTTCATGGGTCAGAGGCCACGTGTGAATTACCGGAAATGAACATGCAGATGAACTTGCAAAGAGAGCTACGACTCCAGATCTAGAAATTTATACTCTATGCCCTATTTCTTATGTGAGGCAAACATTAAAGGAGACTATCATGGACGACTGGAATGAATACTGGTGGTTAAAAAGTGTTTGCGATGCTTTGACTGAGGATTTATATTTCCTAGTGGTTTCTGACAGACATAAATGTAAAACCGTTATTCCTGTGGTCTCTCTCAATTCTTAACTGGACATGGCGTATTTTCAGCTTACTTATTTCGATTCAAAATCAAATCAAACTCTGATTGTATTTGTGATGTCCCTCACATTTTATTTGATTGCCCCTTTTTCTGTTTTGAAGGATATGAACTTGAATTATTGCTTCAATCCTTAGGTTACACTTTTTCAAAAGTACTTACATATATTTTTGACGAATTACAAAACTTATCAATATTTCATGGCCTTCTTAAACAAAATACTTCTTAAGCTAAAGGATTCATCTTGATATTTACTGCTTGTCAGCTTGATATTGTATTTGGTTATGTTTTTGTAAATTGTATTATATTCATAAATTTGTAAACTATATTCTTAATAGACTTTTGGGTGAAATAGGACTCACAAAATTGGATAATAAATAAATAAACACATTCCCGGTAAATATGATTAAAATATGTTTTAGTATTTTGTGCTGTAACGATATATTGGGATACGACTTGACTTTTTAAAACTGATTGCTCACAATACTATAGTGAGTTATTGCCTCAAGTACAGAAATTTAAAGAAGAAATTGTCTCATTTCAGGAAGGAGAAAATGCTGTTTCATCACGATGACGCACCAGCACATTCCTCCGAATTTGTGCCGTCCGTTGCGAGAATCGCGTTAAGATCTGGACCAGATCAATCGATCTGGTCTCTACTATTTCTTCTTGTTTCCAAACACGAAACTCGTGAACAAAGTTTAAATAAGATGAAGAGTTCATCGACGAGACAGATGTAGTTTGTGGAGCTTAACAATAACTATTCTTTGGAGGGATTTGAAAGGTGGCAGAAACGTTATTAGTATATATTCTTAAAAGTGAAATATCTTAAAAAATAAATAATTTGTACTCCTAACACGAGTAGTTATTAACTTGAGCTCGTACATCACACTCAAAACGCTGCTGGACGCTCTCTAACACGAAACTTCATTCACTATGTTTTATTCATTATAGTCAGTGGTGATTATGACCCAATACGCTTCCGCTCATGCAAGCGATATATTCTCTCAATCCCTGCTTAGATTGGGAACTCTTGAGTGCACTAGCCCCATTCCAAATTGTTTTCGTATTTGATGCCTATCGCCCACGAAAAATGACGAGGCACACTTCGCGGTTATGTCTAGGCTGACTCAGAGAAATTAATGTCCAACATTTTCTATGCTATACCCTCCTCATGACGAAGTGTTTTCTTTTAAAGATACACACCGGAAATAATCGGACTAGCCATCTCGAACTAATGAGAAGGAATGGGAGGGCAAGAACCATTATCTGGAGGGTGGGACCCATCCAAGGAGTGATTTGTGTGTACTTTATCTTTTGATAGTAGCTCCTCCGCGCAAGTGATACCAACCCCCGTGGTGAAATCGGATGCATTACCAGTATAGCTGTAGAGCTCTGCGTGACGCCCATAGGAAATACGGCCCCCGTTTGCTTATTTGTTGCCACGTAATGCCATCAAACGTCTCTGGGGTGGACAGAGACTAGTGGTGTCTATTTCAGGCATAAGAAGTGTCGATAAATTAAAGATTCTTATTAGCAAGATACCTACTTGATGCTTACTTTATTTCTTTCTTCTATTAAGTTGTACTCATTGTAATTTTCTCAACAGAATTCCCTGCAAAGGCGTCATAGTTGTTTTAGATAGGAGTTGTATAACAATCTTGCGTTTTATGTATATGTTTTTTATTGATCAGCTGTAGCACACAAAGGATGTACCAAAAAAAGAAGAACCTGTAGATAGTTGTAAATCATTTGTTATTTATGTCTTCCATAGAAGGAAGGTGCGAAGACAGTAGACCTACCGGATTCGAAATACGGTAAGCGCTATCACTGAAGGGACACCTAACAATTCTAGAAAAACCAGTCTTGACGTGTGCCCAGAGAAAGGAGCACAGTAATACAGAAAATGAAGAGAGCCTCTAATGCTCCGTGTATAAAATATATCCATTGTGAATGAAAAATAATTTAAATATCTTCACAAAGAAAACAACAATAAGAGCACATCGAGTAAAATATCCGGTAAGATATTGAAGATATTGAAGATAAATACTTGGAACAGCTCTCGACTCTTAACTATTTGGGTTGTGAAGTAAGCTTCGATTTATAAAATAGTTTAGAAAAAAAAAGGTAAACAAGTTTCAGCAGATACACGCAAGAACTTAAGGAAAAAACAAAAAAATAAAAGAACACACGAAATTTATATTTTATAAAATCGGTGCTCATATACGAAAGCAAGTCCTGAATATTAAAAGAAAGTACAAAAGTAAAATATAGACGGCAGAAATTGGACTCTTAAGAAGAGTTAAAGAATGCACTGGACGAGACTTGATAAGAAATGAAAAGTTCGAGAGGAAATAGGCATAGGTGTACAACTTACGAGAGTGGGTAAAAAGTAATGCCTCCTATTTTTACCCTTAAATAAGTAAGTTATGTGAAAACTTTGAATTTGGCGCAATTCCTCAAACCCTCTTCTCCAGTTTCCTGCAGTAGTAACTTCCTAAGTCAACAGGTGGCAGCACTGCACCCTCTTGCAACCCCCGAGGGGCCTACTTCGGTAGGTACGGGTTTGGCGCACCCGGGGTCCCTAGCCAACAGTCTCCCTCGCATAGAGTAGCAGTTGCATCTGTAGTCCTAAAAATCAAAATAATAACTGCTATTGTAAGACATAAATCTGGTCTTAACACTAAAATAATTTAAGAACGAAAACTCCTCATATACTAACACATTTTTGTAGCAGTCACATTAAAAGTCATTGTTATTGGAAATTAATTGTTCTTTCACACTGGCCGTGTGTAGACTAAAGTATGGAAAGATCGAGACAGACTGAAAAATTTAATGCCATAGCCGGGATTTGAACCATGGATCTTCTAGTTGCCGTCCAGCCGCTCTAACCGTTGAGCTACTATGGCCAACGTACCGGCATGGCATTAAATTCTCCAACTGAGTCGTGTTTTTCCCGGTAAAGCATAAGATCCGTGGCTCAAATCCCGGCTATGGCATTACATTTTTCAGTCTGACTCCATCTTTCCATACTTTAGACTACACACGGCCAGTGTGAAAAAACAATTACTCTCCAATAATTGTACCTAATAGTGGTCCGAACTATAAAGCCTGGACCTTAAAGTACTTACAGCATAGTAAGTCGCCATTTGTTTATGAGAACTCCTAGTGGTTAACCGGGAAAATCACGAGTCAGTTGTAGAATTTAATGTCATGTTCGTACGTTGGCCACAGTAGCTCAACGGTTAGAGCCGCTGGACGACAACCAGAAGATTCGTGCTTCAAATCCCGATTATGGCACTGAATTTTTCAGTCTGACTCTATCTTTCCATAGTGATTGTTGTCTGGTATACCTCTTTGCTTGTGAATGATTTCCATTAGAAGATAAGTGCTTAATCAAATAAAGCGCTTTAAAACATTCTAGAAAAGTTTAGCTCTTGGCATGGACAGAAGAAACTAAGAATCCTAACCTTTCAAACATAGGGTTGGTTTAGGAACTTAGGTGTGTACATGCAACAAAAAATATTTCGGAAACGAGTTATGCTAATAAACTAATGATATTAGATAAATTGCCTCTATTCAACAAAGTCAACTTTATGGGCTATTTGTACAACACTCAAATAAGCATGCGAAGATTTGAGAAATATATTTTAATCAAAATTGTTAATCAGTTTTTAATAAGTGAAAGGTAATCAAAGTGTTTCCATGTTAAGAATTATTAGGGATAAGAGAAATTTTAGAAAAATCGTGTTGCATTTTTGAGATAACGGATGTTATCTTTCATTGAGCATATTGTTTTGTATTTATTAAAAGTTTTATTTTTATTTTTATGAGATTTAAACTGAAACTTCAACCAAGATTCCACTGGAAATGGGTTTAAACACTCGCTGAATAGATAAACGTTTTTTTTTTTTTTTTTTTTTTTTTAATTTACGTCCTCCAACGTTTAGTCATATCGGTCGATGACTGAAATGGTTGAAATGCTGCTCAAATGAATCCAGGGTCCATGAAGCTTGGGGCTACCCGACATTCGTCTTTCAGGATAGTGTAAAACCCCGAAAAAACCTTATCCAGGTAACTCACCCTAAGCGAGATTCGAACTCGGGACCTCTGGAACGTGAGGCAGACACGCTACTATCTACGCTACCGAGGCGGGCAAATCCTTAGTAGATATCGTCATCACAAATGAAATGTATATTCTGAATTTCCTGCAAGTAACCACCGAATTCCTCTTCATTCTGAATGATTTTTTGCGTAAGTCATAGGTAAAGATTTAGATTGGTTTGGTTTACGGCACGGAAGGAATTCGGCATTGCGATCAGTCTTATCTATTATATCTGAGCCTCAAGAGGATAATCCCCAGGAGGAAGGTTGAGGCGACAGCAGACAGAGGGTGGCCGTCCCAAGGAGTAACTACAGTACAGAGGTCAAGGTCCCTACACTTTACAGTTGGGGATTCTCCGAGAGGCCAGAACAACCGGCAGCTCACCGGGCTGCGGTCCGGAAACGCTCCCAGCACCACTTCGGATTCAAAGACCGAGATCGTCCTGCCGGAGAAGGTAGTTTTACCAAGCGCTTCATCCTGCCATGCAACGCCGAGACACCCGCGACACTTCTACCCTGAAAGAGGCCACCAGATGTGAGATGATGTGAATTGATAATGGATTTGAATTGGATAAACAGGAAATTCGTTGGATGTAATTAATCTGGCAACCCGGGAAAACCCCCGAAAAACAAATGGGACAGGTAGATCGGCCACTGAAATCGAACACGGGTCTACGATTGCGGGTAACAGACAATCCGGCTGAGCCATCCCGCTCGGTTAGAGAAAGCCTTACTCCACCAGAAATCTACGCCCCGTTAAGCCATACAATATTGTGCAGTTAACTGTTTTTGAGATATTGCTGTTATTGGTTATGTTTTGCAATACTTATGTTTGCCTCAAATAGGTTATCCTTCTCTCTATATCTCTCTTTCTATCAGTGCTGATTAACCCTTCAAAGCATGGTGGTTTCAGGTGGCAACCACAGGCTTTAATCACCTTCAATAATGTGTCGTTGGGGTTCTTTTGTTATTATAATATTGTACACAAAATTTTAACACCTTTGAATTGTACACATTATGTTATTTTTAGTGTTTTTAGTGTAAAAAGGCAAAATCCAAGCAACTGCAGTCAAATGATAACCCGTCAACATCCAAGCATGCCATCACACCGATTAGTTTAATTGGGCCCTCCCCGTCGTTTACCACAGGCACATTTGACTGTAGTTGCTGAGATTCGAACCCACGATGGTTAGCTTTAAATGGATGGCCGGTCCAAACGATCATGGCTATTCGAATCGATTGCGTTGAGGCACCGCAGAAAGTGATATGAGAACCGTTTTGGCATGTACAGCAAGACTGGCATAGATAGGAAATAATTCCTGCAGCAAATGGTTAAGCAAACAGAACGTTACTTCCAGCCCTCACACAGCACCGAAAACTCCAAATCCAGCAATTTTAACCAATCTTGCTGAAATGTTTACCACTTAGTTCTGATGCATAGTGGACAGAGAATTCAAAATTTGGTTTTTATATCTTCAATAGTTTTTGAGTAATTAATTTGTGAAGTTCAAAATTTTGGCAAAATTTAAAGCGCTCCCCGTGATGAAAATTTTCAAAATTTTAATTTTTCTATTTCTAAAAATAATCAGATGGTTATGAGGAAAAGACCTATCATATGAATTTCTTATACTGCCTTTAGTTACAGAGGGAGAAAATTAGGTATGGAGCAAACAAAAAGCAAAAAATAAATAAATAAATAAATAAATAAATAAATAAAAAAAAATAAAAAAAATAAAAAAAATAAATAAAAAAATGATTAAATATTTCAGTTTTTATATCAATAACTTTAAAAATATAACGAATATTAAAACTTCATATGATAGAAAGCTTTGTTTGCTTTCTAAGAACATGTGTTGAAAATTTTAGAGGGACTGAATCAAAACTGCATCGTGTGGAACATTTTGAATGTCAAACACTGTTGAAAAACTATAACTGAGTAAATCAAATTGCCTTACCCAATGTACTTATCCTTAGGATTTCATCTGATGCCAGCCTTTGGTACACAGGCATTAGTTTTCTTACCACATCAGGCCTCAAGTATGTTCCTATTGTGGTGTTATGTTTAGGAGTTTCTTCCCATGTATCGTTAAGCCTATTCATGTTCCTATGTACACAGTCAACAGAAGGTTAGTTGTTTCAAAGAATGTTTTAACTATTACCTGTATAACAGTTATATGCACTTTTTATCTATAAAATACCTTTATAAATGTTAAATGGCATACTAAAACTCATAAGTTATATATAAACAGTATATAGCTTAACGAGAAACACAAGAAAATCCCGACCGTTAGAAACTCACACAAAAGCAAAAATATTAACATTATTATTTGCTTTCAATGTTTGTAGCCAGTGTTTTGTTTTCATGGTGCCACATATTGTAAGAAATAACCATCATACCAACACATAAAATTCCACCAGAAACTTTGCCCGCTAATTTCAAATGTATTAATTTAGTACATACAATGGAACTCAAATGACAGAATTCTGTTAATGCAAGGGCCGGCATGCACGTGCGCGCGGGCATTTAAATTGTCATGTGAGTGTATATAAATGCCTGAAACTCATAAATTTAGTTGGATTATGATACTATAAGGTTCAAAGTATTTTATTAGCTGAAAAACAAAAAACAAAATATTTTTCCATATTTTTAACCAATATCAGTGCTGCATTCCCTTAACAGATTTGTCTATCGCTTAAAGCTAAATACACTCCTGGAAATTGAAATTAGAACACCGTGAATTCATTGTCCCAGGAAGGGGAAACTTTATTGACACATTCCTGGGGTCAGATACATCACATGATCACACTGACAGAACCATAGGCACATAGACACAGGCAACAGAGCATGCACAATGTCGGCACTAGTACCGTGTATATCCACCTATCGCAGCACTGCAGGCTGCTATTCTCCCATGGAGACGATCGTAGAGATGCTGGATGTAGTCCTTTGGAACGGCTTGCCATGCCATTTCCAGCTGGCGCCTCAGTTGGACCAGCGTTCGTGCTGGACGTGCAGACCGCGTGAGACGACGTTCCATCCAGTCCCAAACATGCTCAATGGGGGACAGATCCGGAGATCTTGCTGGCCAGGGTAGTGGACTTACTAGAGCACGTAAGGTGGCACGGGAATCATGCGGACGTGCATTGTCCTGTTGGAACAGCAAGTTTCCTTGCCGGTCTAGGAATGGTAGAACGATGGGTTCGATGACGATTTGGATGTACTGTGCACTATTCAGTGTCCCCTCGACGATCACCAGAGCTGTACGGCCAGTGTAGCAGGTCGCTCCTCACACCATGATGCCGGGTGTTGGCTCTGTGTGCATCGGTCGTATGCAGTCCTAATTGTGGCGCTCACCTGCACGGCGCCAAACACGCATACGACCATCAGTGGCCCGAAGGCAGAAGCGACTCTCATCGCTGAAGACGACACGTCTCCATTCGTCCCTCCATTCACGCCTGTCGCGACACCACTGGAGGCAGGCTGCATGATATTGGGGCGTGAGCGATAGACGGCCTAACGGTGCGCGGTACCGTAGCCCAGCTTCATGGAGACGGTTGCGAATGGTCCTCGCCGATATCCCAGGAGTAACAGTGTCCCTAATTTGCTGGGAAGTGGCGGTGCGGTCCCCTACTGCACTGCGTAGGATCCGACGGTCTTGGCGTGCATCCGTGCGTCGCTGCAGTCCGGTCCCAGGTCGACGTGTTCGTACACCTTCCGCCGATCACTGGCGACAACATCGATGTACTGTGGAGACCTCACGCCCCACGTGTTGAGCAATTCGGCGGTACGTCCACCCGGCCTCTCGCATGCCCATTATACGCCCTCGCTCAAAGTCCGTCAACTGTACATACGGTTCTCGTCCACATTGTCACGGCATGCTACCAGTGTTAAAGACTGCGATGGTGCTCCGTATGCCACGACAAACTGGTTGACACTGACGGCGGCGGTGCCCAAACGCTGTACAGCTAGCGTCATTCGACGGCCAACACCGCGGTTCCTGGTGTGTCCCCTGTGCCGTGCGTGTGATCATTGCTTGTACAGCCCTCTCGCAGTGTACGGAGTAAGTATGGTGGGTCTAACACACCGGCGTCAATGTGTTCTTATTTCCATTTCCAGGAGTGTATATTACGATATTCTCATTCGACCTATAAGAGTAAGCTGTTATAACAATAGTTTATTGAACAATTCTTAGAGGGGATTTTTCGTGCGAATTAAACATATTTTCCTGCTAGTATAAGTAAGAAAAATATTACTGTCTTCTTAAAGTTTGCCGTGGATATCTAGAAGGGGACATTCGTGGAACATGTTCTTTGCATCATTCTTGATAACTCTGAATTTCTTTAGCAATATTTTCTTTCACTTATTAGAATGTTCCTAGTTCTATCACTTCTAGTAATTCCCAAGAATTGTCGTAAAATATTCATTTGAGCTGCTTTTCTCAGGTTCTTAATCTCCATGTTTCACAAAAGAATATCAGCTCTGGTTTAGATATTATATTCTTAGAGTCTTTGCTTTATTTCTGTCCTCATGTTTTTTGTAATATCGTTTTATGCATCCATTTAATCTAGAGGGTGAGTCAAAAAGTAATTCTCTTTTAATTGCCAAGCAAATTTAATCCAATTTACATAGCTTGAAAACTACAACATTGACGATTAATTTGTCACTTTTCAATATAATCATCGTCCTTTTCCTCAGTTTTGGTCCACCTTTCAACTAGGGCATGTATTCCAGTGTGGTAAAACACACGGTCCTGCTTACTAAGCCATTGAGGCATGGACGTTTTCACAGCCGCCTCATACCACGATGAGCTTCCTTTAGTGGCCCGAACAGATAGAAGTCTGATGATGCCAGGTCAGGGTTGTATGGGGGTTGAGGTAAGACTTGCCATCCCAATTTCTCAATTTCTGCAGTGGTGTAACGGCTGGTGTGTGGTCTTGCATTGTCATGCAAAAGAAGAACATCCGTCATAGATTTTGTTGGGCGAACTCGGCGAAGACGTGCTTTCAGCTTTTTGAGAGTTTTGACGTATTGGACAGAATGTATTGTGCATCCATGCTCCAAAAAATCAATCATAAGCACACCCTCTGTATCCCAAAACACTGTCACCATAACTTTCCCTGCCGACCGCTGAGTTTTCAATTTTTCCTTCAGTGACGTTGTATGATGCCATTCCATTGACTGCATCTTTGATTCAGGTTAAAAAAAAATGAACCCACGTTTCATCTCCAGTAACAATTTTTTCCACATACTCTTCTCCCTCCAAATTGAAGCGCTGTAAGTGTTCGGAGGCTACTGTTATCCTTGTTTCTTTGTTTTGGGCGGTTAACATTGTTGGTGCCCAACCCAGCTGTTGAATAATCCTCATCACACTGCCTTTACTGAGGGAGGTAATGCGACACAATTCACCTGTTGCTACCCGGCGATCATCACGAATGATGTCATCGACTCGCTGAATGTTGCATGGAGTCACTGCAGTCACCGGCCTGCCGCTTCGCTTTTCATCTACCAATGGTGTTTGCCCTTCAGCTTCGTTACAGTGACGAACCCATCGTCTAACGGTGCTGACATCCACCGCTGCATCACCATACACATATTTTAGCCTTTCGTGAATGCGAATTGGCATTTCACCTTCCGCAGTCAAAAATTCAATCACAGAACGGTGTCTATTACGAATGTCGAAGTCAGCCATTTTACAAGAGAATGCAGTGCTGCCACCTGTTGACTTAGGAAGTTACTACTGCAGGGGATTAGAGAAGAAGGTTTGAGGAATTGGGCCAAATTCAAAGTTTTCACATAACTTACTTATATAAGGGAAAAAATAGGAGGTATTACTTTTTCACCCACCCTCGTATTACATGTTTCAGTATTTTCTTCAGCATCTACCTTGGTATTCAGAATTTATGTTTTTTACCCTAAGTACTTGAATATTGAAACTTCTATAATTTCCATATCAATAAATATTTTGACTCTTTTTTGTTGTTTCCCTGTCATTACCATGGATTTAGTTTTTCTGCCAGAGATTCTCATATATTACATTTTACCTACTTTATTCAATTTAGTTGCTGATCTTTGCAGTTCCACTTCATTTTCTGCTGATTATACCTGGTCAGCTGCAAGTTGTATTTAAACTTATCCCTTTTGGTTTAAGAAACTTGATTTAGAATATAAAGACTTAGTGGTATTAGTTAAGCTTTATGGTACTTTAAACACTTCCGCCATTATGCTCCACGTTGTAGCCACTCAATCATAATTATGCCTTAATATATCGGAAAAACAGGAGACAACTTTGTATATTATGTTCACTTCTCTTCTCTTTTATTGTTTTCTATACATTATAATTAAGTAATTAGAATGTGTATATACAGGGCTGATGGAAAGATTTGAATACATACAGTCTAGAAAACACCCTATGCCAGCGGCCTGTTATTGACAGTTCTTGCGTTTAGCTTCTCTTTTATTTCTGTTCTCTTCCTTACCCCGTTTACCTTCTTTTAGCCGTGTGTCATTGCCATACGCTGATTGGTTGCTTGACGTTCTTTGAAATGTCTTGTGCTCTTCTTCTTCTGTTGCCACTAATTCCCGCAATCTCCAACTCCTTTTACTTCTTTTTATTATTTTCTTGTTACATTGATGACATCTTCAGACTTTTCCCGAGTTTTGTTGCGTCTTTGCCCTGAGTGTGACAGCAGGAAGGGAGGAGAGAAAAGAAAATAGGAAAGAAAATGAAGATTTTCGCGAAGAACAACCCCCAGTCTGTTCACATCACACGTCTGTCGGGGCTTGGCTTCTCCCAAATCGACTGCAACAGGGCGGTTCTTAAACATGCCTTCCTGCATGCCTCCTGGGAAGATTTTTTCTCCTATTAACATTTGTTTTATTTTGTTATGAAAAGAACTGCATAATGTATTTGAAATTATAGTTTCATTTAAAGTCACTTTAAATCATAAAGCTAGTATAAATATATGCATGGTATCCGTGAAGGGTAGTATGCTTAAGGAGTGATTAAACTTGCTTACTTGTGGCGCAGTTCTCTCTGGAACAACTACAGATATCAATATAAAATATTTACAGCTGTTCCAGACAATACTTTTAAGTGTGTGCATCTAGATTTTTGATATAAGGTCAATTTTTGTAAATGTTAGAAGTTTTTGTATGCTTTTCTCTTCAATTTACTTTTCAAAAAAAGCAGTTTTTAAACGAACTTTTCACTGATCTACACAAAAAATTCCATTACTGAACAATAGACTGTTTACAGTAAATTAAATGCCAAGTCAGGAGACGGCGTAAGTGGAGAAAATTAATTGGGTCAAAGAAACATAACTACTCAACTTGATTCTCAGGCTGTATTGATCTGTGCTTCTTAAATCGACGGATTTCCATTATTAAAGCCGGTTTTCAAGAGGACTGACTTGGCACTGAGTATACTGAAAACAGTCTTTTGTTCAGTAATGTGAATTTTTATAGTGTACGTCGATTTCTAATCGTCTTTTCGCCAGGCTTGCTGCCCGAGAAGAAAGGAAGCATATTCGTCACCAGGAAAGCTTCAGGTCTTATTTTAAAAGAGCGTGTGTTTTTAAAATTATAGATTCCATTCGTACTTAACAGTGTTGTACGGAACTTCTACTTGGATTATCAACAATCCGGAGGGCCTTAGCATTTCCGTGATGCATGGCAACTTACGCGTCTCTTTCTTATTATTACTGCAAGTTATGTTAAAGTATTTGTGTACCAGATGTTAGGAATTGTCATGCTAATGGTGATACAGGAACAATTAATACTGCATTGTCAAATAATTCTTTCAAACCCTCCATTAAATTTATCCACTAACTTAACTGGTGCTGTGCAAACAGCCATAACCTGAGAAAATCTCTCTCATAGTTCTCCACTGTGAGCAGCAGATTTTTCGAGGCCCGATATATCAGAGAAAGCAGCTAAAATGTGAGGCAGGTGTTATCTGTTTCAAATATTGGTTAAGTTTTTTATTATTTAAGTTTAAGTAGTCATTGAGACTACTGCCAAAAAAGTTCAAGACAAAATTTTTATCATTAAAATAGCTTAAAAGTATGATATATTAATGCTCATAGTTAAGACCATTTTTGTTTATATAAAAATAATCTTGGCGGTAAAAGGTAGATAAGATAATGGAAGGTAATTGAATCGTTTGTATATACACCCACGGAGGAACCCGAGGTGAGGTATGGATTTCAGGAACGGACAACAGAAGTGGTAGGATGCGCAGAAATTTCTTAAGTGCCTGCCCCAGCCACCGGAGCGTGGCTTAGAAGTTCCAAATTACAAGACTGCAGCATCTGCCAGCCGTTAACTGACTCAGAGCCCGTAGTCGTCATTTAACTTGGGAGTGGGAGAATAAATGAGAGGGATAGCAGAACGTACAATAGTACAGCCAACCCAGAGAAAAACCATCGTGTGTGGTCACCTCGAACAGAACCTAGGACTTACCGAATACCAGAAAAGGTAGTTTGGGTTGGGAAAATTCCTTAAAAATTTTATTGTGGCATCCCTGAAAATTGCTGAACTGAAATGCAATTTTGGTATTTACGGACATTTCATTTTTCATACATGCTGTTCATGGACCAGTTTTTAAGAAGTAGAGAGGATAATAAGTGCCACATAAGCGAGAAATGTGAATGAGTACCGATCGGAGCTTATTCAATTTTTTTGCAACTGAACCTGAAACTGCTAAAAGACCTAGAGTGACGTTATTGAAGCGTAGTTGGCGGTTAGTGGCACACCGTGGCTTGACTAAATGTTGCAGCAGGATCCTCTAGAGACCCAGCAACAAATTGTACATATTTAATTAATCCTGAAGTGAGAGCAAACCTGAAACAGAAGCGTTTATTCAGCTCGATCTGCTGCGTGTTGCTTCCAAAAGCTCATATTAGTAATGCCTTTGTTTTATCAGGCAATACACTCAGTGCCACCTTAGTGGAAGAAAAAAAGAATAAAACAAATATTTCTGCTTGCCTGGACATGTGTTGGAAAATAATAAAATCGTCCCATATTTCATGCCGCATTAAAAGAAGTTTTCTATACGCGCCCACTACTTTCCAAGGAAATTAAATCCAGCATTTCTGAAAGCATTCCAGGCATCCTTCGCTTCTCGACTAATAGTATTGTGGAACTGATTTTCCAATATCAGCTTTCGAATCTGTAGGCCAACGAATACAGCTGATTTAATTTTTATATAGGATAATTAAGGAAATATAAGACAGAGGTGTTTAATACTTTCATGTCTTTATCTAGAATTTTCACAAACTGGTTTATTAAACCTAATTTTATATGGAGAGATAGCAATAATACTTTTGAGGAATCAATAAGATGTATTGAACACTATTAAAAATCGAAAGACACCAGGAATAGATGAAATGAATGGAGAACTTATAAAATACAGTGGAATTGTGTGCAAATTAAGAATACTACATTTAATAAATAATTGTTGGCAAAAATGTAAAATACCTGAATCATGGTCAATAGCTCTAATCAAAAATATATTCAAAAAAGGAGATCGCAAAAACTGTTGAAATTATAGAGGGATAAGTTTAATGAACAAAAGTTACAAAGTAAATACTAAAATAATAAATAATAAACTGAAAACTATTACAGAATGCCTTAAAGGAGAAGAGCAGAGTGGATTCCGCTAAGGCCGATCCTGTACAGATAACGTATTTGTCCTTAATCAAATAATTGAACAACGAAGGGAAAAGAATTTGGAAACACATATCGCATTCATTGACCTGGAAAAGGCTTTTGATAGAATAAATAGATCAAAATTGTGGCAAATATTAGAAAGTAAGGGTTACTCACCACATATTATTAATGCAATAAAAGGCATATACACAAATATAACTAAAAGAATTGATACTGGGGATAGGTTAACAGAAAAAATTTCTACCAATACTAGTCTAAGACAAGGGTGTAGCTTATCACCTACTCTTTTTAGTGTATATATGGACGATATTCTAAATGAATGCAAGATTTTAGTAGATCCAGGAATCAAAATAAAAGAAAATATTTATATTAATACCCTGCTGTTTGCGGATGACCAAATATTGATTTATCGGAATGAAAATCAACTGCAAAAATCAATGTATATTCTAAATAATATAGCACAAAACTATAATTTTAAAATAACAGAAGAAAAAACAAAAATTAAGGCTTTTAAAGGAAATTATAATGTAATTGTTTTAGCAAATGTGAGTTTAGAATAAATATGGGGTTTTAAATATTTAGGATGTTATATAAGTTTTAGAAACAATGCTGATATAGAAGAAAAAGTAAACAAATTCCGAGAAATATGTGGGCCAATCCAAAGAACGTTTAAAAACAGAGTGAGAAAGGATACAAAAATGAAAATGTATAAGGAAATGGCTATTCCAAATTTACTATATGGAAGCGAAACCTGGGTGCCAACACAAAATGATTTAAATAAAATACAGACTACAGAAATGAAATTTCTAAGAAGTGTTAAAGGTTATACAATATTGGACAAAATAAGAAATGAGGATACTAGAAAGGAATTAGAAATCGAACCAATCCATGATAAAATATCAGAACGAAAGCAACAATGGCATGAACATATATTAAAAATGGAGGATGGAAGATATCCAAATGCAGTATTAAACTATAATCCAAAAGGTAGAAGAGACAGAGGACGACCCAGGAAACGCTGGAGATATCTATGAAGCCCGAAAGTGCGGTATGCCCAAACCATGGAGTGAAGAAGAAGAAGAAGAAGAAGAAGAAGAAGAAGAAGAAGAAGAAGAAGAAGAAGAAGAAGAAGAAGAAGATGATGATGATGATGATGATGATGAGGAGGAGGAGGAGGAGGAGGAGGAGGAGGAGGAGGAGGAGGAGGAGGAGGAGGAGGAGGAGGAGGAGGAGGAGGAGGAGGAGGAGGAGGAGGAGGAGGAGGAGGAGGAGGAGGAGGAGGAGGAGGAGGAGGAGGAGGAGGAGGAGGAGGAGGAGGAGGAGGAGGAGGAGGAGGAGGAGGAGGAGGAGGAGGAGGAGGAGGAGGAGGAGGAGGAGGAGGAGGAGGAGGAGGAGGAGGAGGAGGAGGAGGAGGAGGAGGAGGAGGAGGAGAAGGAATCAATAAGATTTTCGCTTTTCTTTTGCTCGTTGTTAAATTAGTCTTACGCGGCCACTGTTCACTTTCTCAGTGTTCTGACGTAACTCTGCTATCCCATTCGCTTTAGAAACAAGGATAATTTATGAAACCAGCCTGCTGGCCAAGTAATGCTCCAATAATCTTCAAATATCCACACACTAGTCATAGATGATTTTCGTAATGTAATTTTGTTATCAAATACTTAACATGTTCATATGTCTCCTTTAAAACAAAAGACTGGGCCATAGGAACGAAAGGATAAATGTTTTCCTTTTGAAGCAAAACACTTTTAAGACTTTTTGAGAACAATCTATGAAGTACCTCCAATCTTTGGAATTATTAATCTTAAGGGAAGACACCTTTTTGTACATCCCCTAGTCAAATATAGTTAATATATATTAATAAATATAAAAAGTATATAAATATAATATATAATCATTATGCTTAGGTGTCCTGCGCCGTGGCGTAGCGGTCTAAGGCAGCATGCCTTGGTCCCTGGCCACGGAAAGCGGCCCGGGTTCGATCCCACCCATGGGGTGCCAATTTCAGGTCCCGGGTATAGGACTGGTGCCAACTCAGCATCGTGAGGAAAGTGAGGAGCTTACGCTAGGTAAGCGGCCCTGGTTACGAAAACCAACGTTCTGGCTGGGGGATGCCGAGATGCTGACCACATCTCCTCCCCGTATCGGTTGGATGATCGTCCACCTCTGCCATGCGTAAGTGGGCGTGAGGCCGGCAGTCGGGTTGGTAGGCATTGGCTCTCTAAGGGCTGTCACGCCATGGGTTATGATGCTTATGTATATTATTTCTCATTTTAAGAAACCAAGTCAAAATTATAAGCTACTGAGCCTTTCTAACAAACGTTAAGTACGCGGCAATTGTACTAGTATGTACAATACGAAAAATATTCAAAACATAAACCTTTGAATTGCAAAACATTCTGACGTGCTACGCGAAAACGGATTTCAGTCTTACAATCAGTGTAAACATGTCATTGAGAAACCTTATTCATTTCAAAAAAGAGAAAAAAATCCAAGCAGAACATGTCATAGGCACAGTAAAAGGCATATATGATAGTGCCATTTGATAGCGTAAATTCTATACTACTTCAGGGGAAAAAGTCATAACTACTGGACAATTTGAAATAAAGAGTTAGGTAAATGTTACCTCATATTTTAGAGCACTATTTTCTTTAAACTTTAAGTGTGGTAGCTTCTGAACATTCTCTTTCCAAGCTTATGTTTTTTTTTTCTGTGTGGATTTTTCATGTTTTCTGGAATAACTAATGACTAGATTAAATTTTATGGTGATAAACGCTTCAAAATTCTCTTGTGAATATACTTTAAAATTGTTAGTACACTTTCTTATTTAGAAAAACATTAAAAGTATGTTTTCATTACGGAAATTGTCACAGTTTAGTTAGATGATTCCGCTTTTTGCTTTTAACTCCATAATGACAGTGTGTATGCCTCACGTTCAAGAGGTCCCGAGTTTGAATTTCGGTCAGGGTGAGTTACCTGGATAACGTTTTTCCAGGGTTTTCCCTTATCCTGAAAGACGGATGTCGGATAACTCTAAGCTCTATGGACCCTGGGCTCATTTGAGCATCATTTCACCTATTCCATTCACCGTCCGATATGACTTAACGTTGGAGGACGTAAATTGAATAAAAAAGGAAAAAAAGAAAAAGAAACTTAAATACTATGTCAGTAAAGCAGTACTGGCCAAAACGCTAATATCAGAAAGCAGAAGCTATAAAAAGACAGCACCGCTACAGTATATTCGTAATAATGTAATTCAAAACTATAATTTCAGTACAAATACTTAAATGATAGTATTTGAAGTGCCAGGAAAACCCTTTAAAAATCCCAATTGTACTGCAGTTCTAAACGATAACCTTTATTTAGCAAACAGTGGAGGCTAAATAGCCAAATGTTCTAAATACTGAGTAAGAAAATGATAGAGGGGACTTGAAATAAGAACAGAGTGGGATAGGACAAGAGGTATAAAAGGAGAAAGAGCAGAACAGTGAGAAGAAAATATGTGATGGAAGTGATGGCAGAGTGGTGCTGCGAAAAGAGAGAAAATTACTTTGGTTATGTAAAGGACTCTGTGCCTTGCAAATTAATTTCGTTCAGAGAACGCAGAATCCCAAAATTTGACCACAGCTGTTAGCATCTCGTTACTTTTCGACCCGCTCCTCCTTCAGAAAGTTCGCCTTTCTAATAGAGCGACAAGGGGGCAGTTGGATAAAAAGAAACAAGATGACCTGGCCATAAAGCTGTTTGAAGGAAAAGGAGAACGTCGGTAGGAAGAACGGAAAACGACCTTGCAGGGATAGAATGGAGGTAATCAAGAGGGCCTCCAGGAAGAAAATGAGGCTGTAAAAGCGTGTGAGGTGGGGTCGTTAGGCGCAACCAGAAGGTCAATCAACGTGGGAAAACAACCTATCACTAACTTTAGGATGCTTCCCTTTGGCGTTTCTTTCTTCACGCCGAGTTAGCGAGAGAGTGCAACGCGGGTCAGTAGAACGTTGTAACAAGGGAAGTAACTTCGTATTATCCTCCCTCAAGCATTCTTCTGTTTACTAACAAGACGCGCGGTAAGCAACGGTTCCCTCAGGCACATTCCATTGTGACACTCGCTTCCACCCTGCAACTTAACAATGCGTTTAATTTAAGGATTATTCCTCCAAGTAAGATACAGCAACACAACTTTCTCCCTCCATCGCCGTGCCATAGGAAATACCGTAGACGGTTCGTATAGGCCTTAGATATCCATCATAATAAACTTGTCTTACTGTAGATATGTTCAGTCATACAGTATAAAATATGACTCTATAGGACATTGATCTTTATTATTCTCATACTTGGCAGCATCATGTCAGACTGCTCACCTAACACCCAAGGAAGCATGTGGAATGGTGCTGAATAAAGCAGCGCTTGAGTGGCTCTTCCACGGTTTCTGCCGCCATTCATTCCAGGAACTGCTCTTTCATCACATTCCGCTTCCTATATTTCACTTTTATTCTATATAATTATCTTTTTCACTCTCATTCCAGGCTTTCTATGTCTATCCGCTCCTCGAAAGGCATCTAATCTCCATAGCTGACTCGTAAGTGTTGGGAGGGGGTGTAAGTAGTACGAGGTGAGTAAAAAGACTAAGTCACGTGGTGTGAAACTTATTAACCTTGGTATCATTTGTATGGCAATATGGTTAGAGTTTGACAATAAGTTACAAAAATGTCTACAAAAAATCAAGACATATTTGAAAACTATGAGCTAGAGTCTGTTTAGTTTAAGTTGTCAGAAAGATGGAGCAATAGTGGAGGGATGACCTCAGCAGCCTCCCAACTCCAATACTCAGACCATAATTCAGATTACAAGATGGCGTCCGTCGAAGCCAAGTGACTCTAGTTACGCAAAATAGGTAACTAATACACAACAAAAGCGTGTAATAACAGAAATAAAATCTAGTAGGACAAACCCTAAGCGTTTATCACAAATAGTAGCACGACCTACACTATGCATTTTCCACCTCATACTTCCAATCAAAATTTAACTTACAAAGCATGGCAACTCATAAGCATTTAGCACTTTGCACATTAAAAACATAGAGGAAAACATGATTAAGCGAAACAAAAGTTAACTTATTCTTAAACACAACAGAAATGGTAAAATAAAGAACACATACACAAGTAAAGAAAGAAACAGAAAACGAAAAAGCTAGCCTGAAATATTTATTGACTGCTAAGTTTGAGCTCCTTCCGTCTCTTCACCTTGTCACCAAGTTCATCAGTAGCTTTTCTTATGATTTCTCTATTTTTCAGTTTGTTGGATAAGTCTTTAGACACAGTTTTTTCATATAACATTTTGTGTAATTGTTCATGAATATGTTTGGCAGCACTTTTACACACGTATTCACTTTGACAAGTAAAGGATCATCTGCATTATTTATTTCTGTGAGTGCCCTAAGCCAGGGGTACTTATTAATCTTTGTTAAAAATTACCTTACATACACAGGATGTGGTAATGTCAATATATTAGTTTTTCTTATTGTTTCATATGCTCCTGGATATGCATATGAAATATTCGCAGCCCACATTTAAACATCTGGAGAACATTTAACCTGACTAGCACAGACTAGCTCCAACTGTTCCAGAGCACATTTTTCTTACTGGACTGCATCATCCTCTGTAGCAAGTAATCCAGCTTCTTTTATATTGTTTACATAATAACCTTTTCTGATAAGGGCACACTGCTTATACTATAATATTTAAGAGAACTCAACAGATTGTCTAGTTTACCTCAACTGCCATATTTGAAGGTGTCAGTTCACTCACACTGCAAGCTCCATTTAAAATTTTCCACTGGTATACTCATAATATTGCAAAACACACTCATTTCTAGGTTATGAAATACTTTGATAGTCACATTAAGTGAAGGAATATCAGTGAAGCTGGGATATTGAATGTTATTGAAAACAAGATAACTAATCATTTTTAATAATGAATATGAATGGGTTAAAATCTTTCCTCACCACTTCGGTTTTTAAGGACTCAAAACTGCCAATAACATCTTGTGCACACCAAATATTAAAATTCTCTTCACACTCTGCAAAATGTCTTGCATATGTTCTTCAGGATTTCGCATTTTCTGGTTGAACTTTACTATGTGATAGGATGGCTGATTCTTAAAACACGTGGGGTAAGCATGATCAGTTCATTTTGGTACTTTTCGAGACACACGAATTGATTCACCATCATTTCTGGAAAAATGTCTTCCTTAACCACAAACCCCTGTTCAAAATCATGAATAAACTACAGTTTTGTCATTTACTTAAAAATCTTTACGATGTATGTTCCTGTACCACTTATCGCATAAAGATTTTTCTTTAGGACATTTAAATATTGTCGTATGAGGTGCACTGCCATAATTAGATTTGAAGTCGGGAACACAACAAGAACAACCCATTTCGACAATTTCACACCACTATATATTTACATAAACTTTATAACTTAATGTTATTTTAAAAACTCACCATAAACTAACTCGTTAGTCACTAATTGTCACTTTAATGTGAATTGCATTAATCCTGCAAACACACAATCAAAGTAAACAAACACATGCTTCACTCGGTGGATCTAACCATAACATGTTGGGCCACGAGCGCTGCCATTTTTCCTACAATCGATTCTCGTGTTATGGTCTGAGTAATTGGAGCTGGTGTTGCTCCCATTCACTACAATGGAAAAGGAATGTTTCTTCAGATCAGAACCTTTCCTTGTTGCCAGTTTTCTTCAACCACTGCTTCCTCAAGTGTGCAGATTCATGGAGTGAATCCCTTTCCAGCTTCACCCTGAAAGGTTCGTCACAACACGCGTGTGAACGAGAGGGTGAGTACTGCTTTCGCTTTCTAGAAATCCCTGACTTCTTATCCCACACAGACTCTAATTGTCATTGTGAACACTGCAGCCAACGCTTCTTGGTCTGCCTCACGGTACTTTGGGGTTAGATGCTGCTCCAGAGTGACCTATGTCATGGAATTAGTTGGTGTATATTGAAGGAAACCGCAATCTGACTATAAAAGATTTGACAAGAGCTTTCACTTTAACAGAGAAGTCTCCAATCAATGGAAACTAATATATAAATGTCCGAAGCTGAAGTATCTGAATTCTATACCACGCGCTAGCTCGGATTCTATTCGTGAGGCAAGAATTGCACGTGATTGGGCTACCAGTAGGTCTTTTCCCTCCAGGAATCCGATCACAGGTGTCCAAGATTATGTTCAGAATGTGCTACTGAACTTCAATTAATAACCTTCGCATTTTGTTATTGTCTCTAAGACGCACACTACTAGCTTCTAATACGATGCTCTCACTTCATTTCTACATTAACGGAATTTTCACATTTCCTACTCAAAGTCCGTATATACATTTCTAAGAAATACTCTAGCATACTCCAAAAATTCCAAGTTAGCCTACCGTACCCAATCTGGCAACTTTGGATACTGAACTTACCCTCTCGTCGCGTAACCGACCGAACCACCTCCATAAATTTGCCTGAAAAACAGCCTTCGCTAATTCCTGTACCTAATGTCATCTTAACTCAAGTCAAAAGGTACTCATCTATTGGCAAACTACAGCCCTTTATTTCATACCAGTTCACAAAATATTTATATTTAATTTTATTATACTATTTAATATTCAGCTATAGTATTGAAGCTTCATAGATAATAATTAAGGTGAAGCATTACTGGAAAAGACAATTTAAATTCATTTTTGCGAGTTTTCATTCTATCTAGTAGTACAAATACAAATTTAACCCTGGTTCTCTCCCGTTTCTTGATATAATCAGACACTCAATTCCGTTAACGGAAAATTTTCTGACTATTTTATTAAATTAAGTCCTGGAGATAAATTCTTTAGTCGAAAATAGCCAAAATCGTTGCTTTTAGTTAAACAATTTTCATGCCTCTATACCCTTTTATGTGTCATTAATATTCAGCCACGATATGATTGCGCTTGAGAACACTTGGTAGTGATTTTGGATGAAAATATGGATTTTTTTTTTTTGCTTAATCTGTATCTACATAGTTTGGGAAACATGCCAATTATAGGGTTTTGTATGTTTGTGGCAATTAAGCGTATTTAAATGGGGGTTTAAATATGGCGGCAAGGCTATCACGCCCCCTTTTTACCCTACATTTTCTCTTCCGCTTATAACAAGCAGAATTTCTAAGGGTGACAGAAGCCAATGTATATGGACAAGGGATACAAGTGAAAAAGCTAGAGTGTGTTGGATACATACAAAGAAGAATGGGCAGAAGGCTTAGAGAAGACAGAAACAATATGAAAGGGTAACAGGTCGTATTCAAAACCCAAACGAGAGCTCCAATCACCTAATCTGGGGAAGAGGTCTAAAATCTGGTTATGTTGGCAGTAAAACTGTTAAATTTTGTGCGATGGATGCTGTGATATGTTTTAATGATTGTGCTACTAAAAGGGGAGCTGTATTTATGAAAATTTGACTGGACTAGGTTTTAATTTTGACTGTGCCTTTGAAAGCACCAATGCATCAAGAATAAAAGAAGTAGAAAAACAAGTGTAGGAACTTTCTAAGGAAACAGGAAGTAGGATGAGAGGTGAAAAGAGAAGGTGAGAGGATGCTGAGACAACTATCTCTATCAACTATCTTCTTTTGCCATTCACAGTAACTTGCTTTTTTTTTTTTTTTAAACTTTAGGTTTGTATTTTTCTGTGCATATGCAGAATGTACTGCTCTAAACAGCTGGTGAAAGCTTCATATGTTATACTTTCATGAAATTCCTCAAAAAATATTTACATATAAAAAAATTAAAAAATAAAGATTATTATTATTTATTTTCAAATTGCTATTATTGATGGTTCAGCATATGTTTAATAACATGTTAGTAAAGTAATTTCACAGTTTGAAACGGGTTACTGTAACTGTTTAGGAGAAAAGGGCACCTAAAAATGAAAATGCGTTAAAATGTTTGAAAATGTTGAAAAGTTTATTAGAATATCAATATAGCAAAAATTATTGACTTTAATTATGATTTAGTTATGGTATCTGAATTCGAAGAGACTGATTATATATATATATGTGTGTGTGTGTGTGTGTGTGTGTGTGTGTGTGTGTGTGTGTGTGTGTGTGTGTGTGTGTGTGTGTGTGTGTGTGTGTGTGTGTGTGTGTGTGTGTGTGTGTGTGAAAGTTTCATTACGACAGATTGCATAGCTTTCAAGAAACACTAACATATATTGCATTGAAATCCTACATGGAGATCGCTACTCTGATCATATGAAGTGTCCTTGAAGCAGGGCACCACTGTCTGTTGACTACATTTAATTTCCTCAATCCTGGCGATGAGATGGAAACAAGGAGCAAGATGATAATAGAAAAGTATAGTGCAGATAAATATATCTCTACACTTGAAGTGTCGGCCTCACTAGCAAATAAAGCACGAAACTGGAGATTTTTTGTTTTTACATGAAACTAATTACGTGCCCACTGGTACCAGAAACTATGTAATTAATAATTGCATAAAGAAATAATTGGGAGTTTGATAAATAATTGAAATATATTAGTCCCATATATTAAGTGATAAAAGGAGTTACAATTTTATCAGGCAAATGAAGTCAATAGCCAAATATATAAAGGATAGGTAGTATAAATCAAGGTCGCAAAGGCAATTAAATGCTTTGAAAGCAGTAGCCACCGGTAACTGATACTAAGGACGTTCAGAAGGCCATTAAAATGATTAAGGGAACAGAATTCCTAGAATTCTGCAAATTACAACAAAAATCGTATTTCAAATGCTAAAAGGAGATTAAGATTTGGGAACATGTTTTGCTGGAATATTGATAGGACACTCATGAAAAGGGCAGGAATTAAACTGGTGGAAGAAAGTGTGTTTCTGAAATTCGTGCTTTTTAGTCTTACAGAAATTTACTGTTATTTATTGCACTGGTCAACAAACGAAAATATTAAATAAATAATTTATACTATTTCTTACGTATTTGTATGTGCCAAATCCAGAAATCAAGTTTAAAATGCTGCATAACCTACCAATATTTTGTAATATTAAATAAACTGTTATCACGATTATTAACATAGGGCGGTAAATGTGCTGATTCAAAGAAAGTAGTTTTATCTTATTAGGTCAACAAATACGGAAACAAATAAAATATTTGATTTAGGTGATTGTTGTCTGTATTTCAGGAATGATAATGTCCAAAACTATGCTTTTACCGTTCAGGTGAATGTTTACTCCAACAGCAGACAAAGGAAGGTTTGTTGCAGATACAAACTCTCCTGTTTAGTTGCCAAAGGAGTAGATGCTAATAGAAGCTGATCCTGTGTGTTCTCAGTTGTAAATTAACAAGTGTAGTGTTTCTAATGGTGTTTTTTCTTAAGCATTGGGAATTCGGAGAATAAATGTCTCGTAAATGTGTAAATGATAAAACCAATGTTTGTTACATTTGTGGTGAGTTCGCTTTAAAAGCACAGAGGCGAAATTTGACTTCTGGCATTAAAATAGCTTATGAGTGTAATTTTGACAATGCAGTTGATGAGAATAAGTTTTGGTCTCCAGAAATCTGTTGTGCCAAATGTACAACACTATTAACGGGCTGGTTAAAAGAGAACCGTCACATGCCTTTTGCAGTTCCTATGATATAGCGGGAACCACATAAGACTGCTACTTCCGCTTGACAAGTATATATGAAATAAGTTCCAAATCCACACACACTATTAAATACCCATCTTCGGAATCAGCAATTCGACCAGTGCCTCGTGGACCAGACCTTCCTGTACCAACTCCACCAGTCAGCAGTAATGTCACTAAAGATTTTGAAAGTGTTGATGGCATTAGTGAATTACAACAAAGTGATCCAGATCTCGTGGAAGGAGTTACCGTAAATGAGCTGCACTTATTAACCAAGGAGGATCTAAATGATTTGGTTCGTATCTCGGGTTATCTAAAAGTAAAGCCGAGTTACTTGCTTCAGGATTGAAAGGCTGACATCTCCTGCTGGGTGGCACCAAATAACTTCTTTTCATCGATGCCAACGGGAATTTGAGCACTTATTTTCTAAACAGGAGGACCTAGTGTTTTGTGATGATGTTGACTCTTTGATGGAGTAACTGGGTGCTCAACATAAGCCTGAAGATTGGTGCTTGTTCATTGACACTACGAAAACAAGTTTGAAAGGAGGCATGCTACATAATGGAAACAAGTTTCCATCCGTTTTTATAGCCCAGGCAGTTGGTCTGAAGGAGAGCTATGTGAACATGCAGCTCTTGCTATGCAGTATCCGGTATCAGTATATATCAGTATCCGACCACTCGTGCAGATATGTGCAGATTTTAATGTCATAGCTATTTTACTTGGATTACAACTTGGTTATACAAAATTTTGCTCTGTCTTGTGCATTTGGGACGGTAGAGACGAAATCAATGATCATGTTAAAAATTTGGCCAAAGAGAGAGTCATTTAACCCAGTACAGGCAAATGTTGTTCATGAACCACCTGTAAGTGCTGACAAAATCGTATCATCTCCATTACACATCAAACTAGGTATGTTTAAGAACTTTTTGAAAACAATGGATCATGATGGGAGTGCAATCTGTTCCTGTGAATTAAGTTTCCAAAGATCAGGTAAGCAAAAATAAAAGAGAGAATAGTTGTGGGCCCACAAATTAGACAAATTATAAACGATTCGCAGTTTGAAAGCCTCTCAAATACGCAAGAACGAGCTGATGATTCTCTTTCAAAAACATTGTTGAAAATCACAGGTCTAAACATTACCCAGAACTGTCAGTGAGCTGATTGAGAACTACAAGGACATGGGATGTAATATGTCCTTAAAAATACACATGTTGGACTCCCATCTTAACTTCTTTCCTGAGAACCTCGGCGCTGTCAGCGACGATCATAGCCAGCGTTTCCATCAGGACATCGCTGAAATGGAAACACGCTACCCCAAATATGTTAGACTACTGCGGACACACAAGAGAGATGTTGCTCAAGCAAAGTATAGTCAAAAGTCTAATTCACATACATTTTAGGTATGTGAAAGGTACTCAAAGTACTCAATCTAATATAAATCTTGTTGATGCAATTACTCAAAAAGTATGGGTGATTGAAAAGTTCTGCAAAAAGATTTGTAATTAACACACAAAATTCAGTAAGAATCACTCTTTATACTTCTTTTAACATTAAACAACTTAAATTTTGCTAACCAGTGTTTTCGGCAGTCCAAGACACCTATGCAACAATGCAGCAATGCTAGTGTTGTCGTTCACCAAAGAGGAATTCAGCATCCCACAGCAAATTATGTTTCTTTATGTTATTACCAAAACATTTATTAAGTTATTGATACCTCAGAATATAAAAAATATGTAAAACTACAATAGTTATTGTCTGTCCACCACAAGAAGGCAAGGCAGAGAAATGTATAACGTAATGACCTTTGCTGTGCTTATGCTTGCTTTCCGGATGCTAGGTTCACGTGAAATACACCATGTTGTCACATAACTCACCCGTGTATAATACTTATCACTGCAGCTACAGAAGCGAGCAATACATCTGGTAGCATGTAATACACTCATTTCCTAGTAAATATATCCAGTACCAGAGCAGAAACACAGTTCAAATACCTTTACCTCTTCATGCCCCACTTGCCTTTATGTGATTGTAAACAGTACAGTTCTTATGCTATAATTCAGAAACCTTTTAATACATAAGTAGATATACCTGGGAAAAATATTTCATAGTTTACCACTGTAGCAGCGGTTCATCAGAGACAGAGTTATTGGAAACGATATCCAAGACATCGCACACAAGGAATGACGTCATCAAAACATAAAATAATTTCCAGAAACCCCTACTCCACGAACGTCATGCCTACGCTGTTGTGAAACAATGGTCACGATCGTGTGCCTCTCGTAGTAGAAACTTAGCCCCCGTGCGTCACTAATTGAAACTCCATTAATGAATTCTGCCGTGCAAAAAATGTGCCAAGTGCACGAACATCTACGCTCTGTTCGCTTCAGTCATAATTGCAACATGCCATTGCTTGGAACCTGCACACGTGTTTTATCACTTGGTTGCTTTCTCAAGCCCTTTACTCTTGATATTTACTACTACGCTGGGAGCACTATAAAAATGCTTCAGATATAGAAATGCTCCTCTTTTCAATATGCAAAGTGAATATAGTAGCAGTGTGCATTTCAAAATGGTAGATAACATCATTATATTCCAGTGTTTAGTTTACTGTGGAATTTCTTCTGGTTAAATATTTACGAGGAAGTGAAAAAGTAAAATAATTTGATATTAAAATAACTTGGACATATATTTGCATAGTTTATGTTCTGAAAGTCAAATAAATATCCAGAAAACATAAGAATTAGCTAAACAGATTGCACATATTTTAATAACAAATTTGAGGTATGTATACATCACAATCTTTATCAATTCCTCAACAAACTATTTTTATAATAATCTTATACTTCACGTATTCCCCATTATTTAGATAGAAGTTTGTTGAAATTGTTGATTACGTAATTTATTGTAGCTACAAAGGCTAGATGGGAATATAGAGGCCCTCCATGGAAGTCAAAATCGTTAAGAGTTGGTTGTTATGTGTGGCCATAGAAATATCGTTTTCTTTCACAACCAGTAGGCAAACAACAAATACATTAATATTCCCTTTAAAAAAAGCAACATTAATGGAGAATTACAGGCAACAATAAGAAATATATATGCGCCCAAACAAGCTTCTCTTCTAGAAACCATAATGTTTGAGAAAATTTAAAAAAAGAACGCTTTAGTACTCTCAAAAATCGACATCCCTGCTATACTACTTTCTATGAAAGGGTATCTACTTGCCTTCATTACCTTAATTTTAAAGAACCTACAATTTCGGCAAGGAGAGTATTTTATCATATACCGCCTTGGAAGCTTTCATTACCATTCTTACACTTACAGATGTTCTTTCCACATCAAATGTGAAACTTCTGATGTAACTTATAATAAACTTTTCCTTGAATTTCAAGAGCTTCATCAGAATGATTTTTTTTATTTATTTATCCAGATTTATTGAACCCTATTTTACACAGTGGTATATTAGGGTTAGAGTTGATACATAAAAATATACAATTTTAACAAAAATATTTTAAATAATAGAAGGAAGAAAATGTGTTTTAATCTGATGCATATTTATTTAAACTATTTCGGACGTTTAAACACTGAGTTTATAAACATCATGAAGTACTTATACTGCTGTGGCTTCATTAGCAAAGATGTGAGCGGAGCAGAAAATTCAGTTCCTAGAGAGTCTAGCTTGAATATTAATTCTTGTCTTTCTCTCCAGAAAATGGGACAACAGAATAGGAGATGAACCACAGTTTGAAATTCTTCACCACACATGCACTCGGGGTTAGATAGATAGATAGATACTTTATTTCACTGCTTAGAGCATAGCCCGGTGGCAGCGCTGTCAATATAATATACAATTCTTTACTTTTACAGTATAATATACAACTCCTTACAATATGATATACAATTCCTTACAACATATATACAATTCCTTTGATGCACTATGACTATACACTATGGTAACAATATAATATACAATTCCTTACAACATATATACAATTCCTTTCATGCACTATGGTAACTATACAGAATTTCTTTTTAACCTCTCTTTGAAATTATTTACAGTTGGAGGCAAAGTCTCCAGTAATTCTGCAGTCAAATTGTTCCAGTCATTAATTGTTCTATTGGTAAAGGAAAATTTACCTATATCAGTTTTCTGTTCCCTATTTCTTATTTTTTTTTTGAGTGATCATTCCTTCCCCTATATGATGGTGTCAACAACCGCTTTGTTATATCTTTCCATGCAGGTTCCCCCTTATATGCTCTAAAAATTGCACATAGCCTTGCCCGTTTTCTACGTTTCTCCAATGATTCCCAGGAGGTAGCAGTGCCTGTAGGGTTTTCAAATCGCATTCCTCTATCAACAAATTTAGCTGCTCGTTTTTGGACTCTCTCGAGTGCTTGTTTTTGACCAACCCGATATGGATCCCAGCATGCCGTGCTATATTCTAATATTGGTCGGACTAAGGATGTGTAAGCTAAATTTCGCGATTTCCCATTGCTGCGTTTTAATATTCTCATTACAAAGTGTAATGCTTTGCAGGCTTTTCCAGTGACCGAGTTTACATGTTCCCCCCATTCCAATCTTTCATTTATTATTACACCTAGATATCTAGTGCTACTTACCCTGGGTATTCTCTTGTTATCGAATTTATACATCACATTTTCTTCTGTTCTTGTCCTTGAAAATATAATTGTTTTACATTTACTTGGATTTATCTCCATTTGATTGGATTGCGCCCAGAGTTGAATTTTGTTTAAATCTTCTTGTAAATTGTTAATGTCACCTTCGGTCTTGATATTTCTATAGATTATACAATCATCCGCAAAAAGCCGAATTTGTGATGTTATCCCTTTCCATAAGTCATTTACATATGCTAAGAAAAGCAACGGCCCGATCACGCTACCCTGGGGGACACCTGAGGTTACTTCGGTAGGGGACGATAATCTATCTCCGACGCGCACTCTTTGGGTTCGTCCGCTCAAGAATTCCCGAATCCAAATAATCGCTCTGTTGTCTATTTGCATATTGCAAAGTTTTTCTATAAGTGGTCCATGAGGTACAAGGTCAAACGCTTTAGTAAAGTCAATAACTATTGCATGCACTTTACCGCCTTCATCGAGTGCATCAGCTACATCCTGACAAATAGCTACTAGTTGGCTCTCACAAGAGTGTCCATTCCGAAACCCATGCTGTCCTTCAAAGAGCCAGTGTGAATTATCCCATTCTCGTCTTAAGTATTGCTCTATAAGATGCTCGACTTGTTTACTTACTACTGATGTCAAGCTAACTGGCCTATAATTTGTCGCTTTGGTTCGATCCCCTGTTTTATAAATAGGAACGACTATAGCCTGCTTCCAATCCTGCGGTATACTTCCGTTATTTACCGTTATTTCGAATAGCCTCATTATATATGGCACGATTGCCTCCCCTCCAATTTTAAGAAAGTCACCCGAAATGCCGTCCGGACCGACTGATTTATATTTCCCTAATTTAAATAATCTTTTTCGAATGTCGCTTGGTTTCACGATCATAGGGGGCCCCTCCGTTCTTTTAATACTGGCATTGCTCTTTACCTGAAACACTGAAGCGAATTGCCGATTAAATACTTCCGCTTTTAACAAAGAGTCGGTAACTTGTACATTTCCATTTTTTATGCCCGGAATCTCCTCCTTGTTACCCCTGCGCCTTCTCACGAATTTAAAAAACTGCTGCCAGTTATTTCTGTTAGACGAGAGAATATTTTTTAAAAAATTCTCTTCAGCGGTAATCTTCTCTAATACAAGTTTATTTGATAAAACATGGAATTTATTTGCATGATAAGTACTAATTTTACGTGACACATATGCTCTCCTAACTTGTTTCTTTAGCCGTTTTACTGTTTTGTTGTAATATTCTGGGTCAGGGTTTTTTGTGAGTGTTTTACGGGGTATAAATTTATTTGTCGCTTCCACAACGATTTTTTTAAAATTTTGCCATATTTTTTCAACCGAACTTCCAGTTTGGGACCACAAGGAATATCTATCTTTTAGGAATTGTTGCAGCCTTGGAATGTCTCCTTTATAATATTGGTAAATGTGTTTCTTTTCCCCTGTATGGCATTGGGCTCGAATTCCTTCTACTTTAACCACTGCGCAGTTATGGTCACTTATACCAGGAGAAACTTCACACTCTAGCACTGCTTCCTCCGGCTTCACCAGGAAAACGTCTAGAACCACCCCCTCCCTAGTTGCGGTTTTTACAGTTTGAACAAAGCCACCTTCCCAAATTAGGTCATTTACAATAGCCTGCGATTCCCCTCCCCTCACTTCACCCTCCCAGTTAACTTTTGGAAGATTTAGGTCACCCCCTATGATTACCTGCTCGCTGGCCTCACTTTCAAGAACCCGTTTTGCCAGTGATCTTAATGAGCCCAAGTCGTCACTTGGTGGCCTATATATACCAACTATCCGCCATTTATTTTTCATATAATTTCCTGAAATTTCTACTTCTAAGATTTCGTATACCTCATCCCGCCATACTTCTGCCGCATTGTATATGTTTTTGACACAAATAAATATCCCACCCCCTCTACCGTTTCTATCTCTTCTTATTACCGTGAGGTTGTTTCTAAATATTTCTGCGTTTGTGATATCCGGCTGTAGCCAAGATTCGGTACCTATTACTACGTCTGGATCATAAATGTCTATTAAGTTTGAGAATTCTAATTTTTTGTTTACGATGCTTCGGCAATTTACCTGCAAAATCACTAGAGACTTACCTTTGCTATTTGATGTTTTGCCGATACTCTCGCCGTCCCACAGTCAGTTTCCTTCGTCCTCGCTACATCCGCCATCTCGTCCGTCGCTGACCTCGCTCCTTCTGCCACCGTTCTTGTCCCGTTCTGCGCCATTCTCGACCTGGTCACCGATATTCTCGTAACGTCCGTCGCCGAAAGATGCAGCCACTCTAGTAAAGAGTGACGCCAATGTCGCCGCTCCTCTCCTATTTAGATGCACTCCGTCGCGTCCTAAATCATTTTCTCCTAGCCATGAGTTTGGGTCAACAAATAGAAGTCCCAGTCGTTCTGCCACCCATTGGAAAGAGTCATTTAATCGGCCCACCTTGCGCCAATTTACGTCTCTGCGTCGTATCACACCACTTAAAATTATTTTAGCTGCGGGAAATTTACTTTTCACTGTTGTAGCCAAATCGTACATGTCTCCCATTATGTGGTCTATGTTTCGCCTTAGGTCATTTGATCCCACGTGCACAATTACTGTTTCCGGATTTGTTTGTTCCTGCTGCTCCACAGCCTTCTTCATCTGCTCCGTTCGTATTCCAGGGAAGCATTCCACATTCAATTCTGCACTGTGTTTCCCGACATGCTTTATTATTGAGTCGCCTAAGACTAAACAAGGTTTCTTTTGTGTATGCTCGTCTTTGGTTTTTAACCTTTTAATTTCTTCTTCCAAGCGTTGTATCGTATCTTCAGCTCGTTTCAGCTTTGCGCGCAAATGTTGTACCTCATCCAGCATCTTTTTAGTTCCTTCCCTCTCTTTTACCTCCGTCGTGTGGTTTTTTTCGCACTGAATACACCTCCAACTGTCTTCAATTTGCTGCGTCTTCTTTATTTTCTGGCAGCTAAAGTGATACCAGTTCAAACAGATACTGCAGAGAAGCCCCGTCCGTAAGTTCTTTTTGCATGTCTGGCATTTCACCGCCTCTTGCAGTGGTCCCGGGTTTAGTTCTATGCCACCTATCACTAGTAACACAGATAACACTAGCACATAGAACTGAATAAGCCTTGGTGATTCTTCGTAGCTCTCCTGATGTAACTTTCGCCCAGTTCTACCTGTCCACGTACCGATTCTCGCCCGGTATGTCTGAAGGTCGCACCCCATCACTAGCAGGTAGAAAAACACGTCCGATCCTGACGACTTCCCGACTCAGACTTTTTTGATGTTGGGTTGGATGTTAAGTGAAAGCGCGATAAGTATTCACCAAATTTACCATGCCCACTTAAAAATTGTGTCAAAACAAAATTTGGTACAAGAGTTTCACATTTTCCTCTGTCATATACACTAGGGAAAAATACTGTTTTACATTATTTATGATTTACATATATACACCGATGATTCTATTACTGATGCTGATAAGAACTTAAAAATATTTTGATTTATTATTTGAGTGCCAGAAAAAGCTACGATAAATTAGACTGGACATGGCAAATTTTCAACTTACTTATTTCGATTAAAAATCAAATCCACATCTGATTGTATTTGTTGAAATCATCTTCAAGATGTCCCTCACATTTTATTTTATTGCCCGTTTTGCTGTTTTGAAAGATACGAACTTGAATTATTGTTTCAATCCTTAGGTTACACTTTCTCAAAACCACTTACACATATTCTGATGAATTTACAATTTCATGGCTTTCTTAAACAAAATATTTCTTAAGCTAAACGACTCATCTTGATGTTTACTGTTTGTCAGCTTGATATTGAATTTTGTTATGCTTTTGTAAATTGTGTTATATTCATAAATTTGTAAACTATATTCCTAATATACCTTTGGGTAAAATAGGAATTTAAAAAATTGGATAATAAATAAATAAATGAATTTGATTGGTGATATTTGTGGAGCTTTGGATTTTAAGTGGAGTATTCCGTTCATATGTTTATTTTTGTAGGTGTGCCATTTGAGCTGGGATACCACAGAGCGCCTGTTCTGCTGTGGTAACACTGTTGCTAGTTGTCACTTTCGAGAATCGAACTAGGGGATAGAAAATTCTATATCGCTTCAGCAGGAGAGACGAGATCGAACATAAAATTAGATTTATCTTAATGGGAATCGATCCTGGAATCCCCGTCACACCGGAGAGGTTTTCAAACTTAAATCGAATTGAGAGATTATGTGAGGCCGTCCCCCAACTACCTCTCTAACCCAATTCACCCAAGTGTAGCGAAAGGTTATAATTGGCTGAAGTCTCCAAGTAATGAATTTCCAATATAAAAGCGATCAATTTACTCCCTTTCCCTTTATATTTTTGCACAGTGGGGCAGCTTGCCCTTCCACCCCATCCCTTTGAAATGTCCAATCTTACGAAACCGCGCTCCCTCCTCCCCCTCTTTCGCACTCTTTACGCTAGAATCTTCCAATTTCATCCCTCTATACCTTCACTTCATCTCATGTAGACTCCATTCCTTATCACCCGTTTTGCTCCCCAGATGGCAATGTTTGCAGGATGGTTTCCGTTGGTTCGTGTGCAGTCATGTTTTCAGCGCTCTAAGGTAGAAAACTATTTCTAATTTTCATATGTGCTATTTATACATGTGTTGTATTTTTACTTAAATCTCGTTTAGAATTATTTAGTATAGGTTGGGGAGGAGGAGCACCCGAAATGTGAAATTTTAACCCTACATTCACCCCTTCCGCTTTTCATCTCTCCTGCAAGTAAACAAATAGGTGACGAGTGTTGCAGTTTGCGATGAAACGTCCTTTGCGACCTAATCAAAAGCAAACTTCTGAACTGTACAGTTAGCTAAGAAGGCACAAAGAAGGTTAATGACACCTGAAGCTTTCCTGGCGACGAATACGCTCACTCTCTTCTCGGGCAGCCAGCCAGATGAACAGATGATTACATATCGAAGTTTCGGGAGCATGCCTCTCTCCCATCATCAGGATATTTATAAAATGTTGTAAACACAAATGAATCACTGGATGTAACATAAATATAACAAAGACAAAATACTATCAAAATTCGCATTACTGAACAAAAGACTGTTTTCATTAAATTAAATGCCAGGTCAGGAGATGGCGTGACTCTAGAAAATCAATTGGGTCAAAGAAACGTAACAACTTAACTTGATTATCAAGCTGTATTGATTTGTGCTTCTTAAGTCGACGTATTTTCATTTTCAAGCCGGTTTCCAAGAGGAGCTGAACTGAAATCCAGCATCACGATTAAGCGTGCTCCTTTCAGAAGAAATCGCCAAAGCCTCCTTAATTCTCCGCTCCCAGTAACTGTTGCATTTTGCAAAGATGGTCGTCTCCCGAAAGTTGGTTCTATGGTCGTTATCAAAGCAATGCTCTGCCAGCCCAGACTTTTCAGGTTGCATTAAACGAATGTTCCGTTCATGTTTGATTAATATAGTAGCGATGGTCCTTCCGGTTTGTCCCACATTCACAGGGAATGCGGTGCACTCCCGGAACTTCGAAGTCCAGTTTCTCTTTCACTGGTCTGACCAGATGTTTAATCTTTGGTGAAACCTGTAATACAGGAAGCGTCAGATAAGGCTACCGCTACAGCCTGCATCCCATTTACTGGAGATCTATCGGTTAGAATCAGTAGAATTCTCGCCAAATACATCAGGACCATCCACAAGCCATCTCTGAAGATTAAACATCTGTTGAGACCAGTGAAAGATAAACTGTACTTCCAAGTTCCGGGAGTGTACCGCAGTTAATGACACTAGAAAATGTTAGTGAAGACGCATCGACAATGCTGAACTGCTACACGTTGGCATTGTGTGAAGAATCATTCCCTTGCCACATTACTGACCTTAGTCAAACTTTAAACAGGCAAAAGCAGTCAAAGTGCAAACTACAGGAGACATGTAAAGAGTGTAAGTCGCTTCCTCATAGGCTTGAAAATCGTCCACAAGAATTACATTTTAAAATTAAAGGGCATAACGTTAGGTCCATTCTGGCAAACAAATAAGTGAATTTGAAACGGATATTTTAACAGGAAATCAACTCTTGAGTTGCTTCGTAGTGAAGTAACGACAAGATGACCACCTGGGAAAGCAGAAAATATGTATATGAGCCTATTAAATCTTACTGTATCATATTTTGTTTAAAGCCGCTACATTTATGCTTCTTCTATGTCACCAGGCAAGCACATTTATATGTCATGCCAATAAATAACAATCATAATGACATTCAGTATGTTTAAATGCTAATGTTATATTCACGTCAAAATAATGAAATCATTTTCACAGTAGGTGAGAGATACATACAGTTATGTGTAGCTAGAGACATGTATGTATGCTCTGTCATGTTAGAATATGTTGCAGCTTATGATGGGCATTAGGCAAATAAACCGCTCCGTTGCATCAGTCAGTTATAATTGGAGTGGAAGGAGATATATGGATCGTTTAGCATTGTGCTGCTTCCATATCATTGCAAATTAATATGGAAGATTGCTAATGAGGATAAGGATTTTCACTAGGTAATTTCTAATTAAACGAATAGAAGTACACATTTGTTGTTAAAAGTTTAAGAGAAACGCACTGCAATATGTGCCATGTCTTAAGTTCCAGTCAATGTGAGCTTAACCTTGCGTTACGTGATACATATTTTCAGAGAATTTAATGTCAAAAAATGTAATTCCCAATAAATATTAAGGCACCAAAGTTTTGCACCAAGAAATTTTGGAAACATACTTGTGTTTAATATCCATACCATTTTCTGTTCACTGCGGAATAAACCGTCAAATAACTGCTACTTGTTCAAATATTTACCCAAAAATTCTAAATACCCTTAGAAATATTGCGAAAGGACATGTTTTTAAGCTTTGTGAATCCAAATCGAATGGATTTCAGAAACATTCTGCTTCTACGTACGTGAGTATCTGTCGTGATAGGAATAATTAGTAAATATCATGATCCGGTTGATCTTCAACATATTCTAGGATGTTTTAAAGAAAATTACCTCATCTAAACTGCATTTACATAAGAAATGCTCCTTACTTTATGTTCTAAAAGTCCCTATTACGATTTTTGGCCACAATAGGGAAAGTTTATCGTTTTCTTGTACGAGGCGTTTCCGTAAAATAAGCTCTCCAATTTTATTTAATACAGAAAACATATTTATTGTCAATAAATGTTACTTTGATGGAAAGGCGGAACTTACAGCTATGTTTCAACGGAATCACCATTGTGATCAATGCACTTTTGCATGCGCTGTGGCAGTTTTTGTATAGCCTTGTCATAGCACTATCAACCTCGTTTTTCAAATCATCATCGGTCTTGAAATGTGTTCCAACCAGGTGTGACTTCAACTCAGGAAATAGATGATAATCACTAGGTGCTAAGTCTGGACTGTAGAGGGGATAGATGAGGATGTCCCATCCGAACTGGGCCAGGAGGTCAGCTTTGCGATAATGCAAATGTTCGGTCAAAATCTTTTCACTCATACCTTTACTGACTTCAGGGGTAAGTTCGCACAGCTCCCGAAGTGTCACACGCCGATCTTTAAGCATTTCTTGCTCCACTTTTGCAATTATTTCGGCTGAAACCGAAGGCCGACCAGAACGCTGTTCTTCATGGACGTCTGTACGTCCGTCTTTGAACTCTTTGATCCACTTTCGCACGTTTTTGACATCCATACGCTGTGGCCCATAGACTTTGCATAACTGATGATGAATTTCAGTGGGGATCGTGCCCTTGTCACTCAAAAAACGAATCACTGCACGCAACTCGCTCTTGGCGCAAGTGATAGGAAGCTCCATTGCAAACAGCTGCCCAGCCAAGACTAATAGTTGCAACCCGTTCGTAGTGGTGGGAATTTGAAGGGGTGGAACCAAGCTATACACCAATGTTGCCGGATCTCGCGTAATGGCGTTCCTCAGGGCTCCAGCGCCATGGAGAGACTTTATTTTACGGACATGCCTCGTATTAATAAAATAACACATTGAAATATCTGCGATAAGCTTGTTAGGTCTGCTTCATTCCAAATGTTGCTTTATAATTGATAAACCATAGAGATATACAACTTCCCACATTAAAAAGACAAGTCTCATTAAAACACGTAATCTGTCTAGCACTGAACATTGACTATAAATTGGTTATATTGATCTGAATTTGTCAGTAACCTATTATCCACTTTGCTGTGCTGTCATATTGATTTCTTGTATCATACAGCGACTAACTTCTTAAATATTTAATTGTCGTTTTGCTTTATTCCACCTGAGCCAACAACAAAATGCATAATGAAACCACCTGTGAATTTAGATTAGAATGAAATAAAAGGTAAACTATGAGAAAATAAGATATACAATAATTGTAAATGAAACATTGTTTTGGCTAGAGTTGCATGAATATACTAGGGATGAGTCAATACCAGTTTTTCTCGAAACTTGATTCTCAATAATGATGCAAGATATTTTTCACCTTTTAGTTTCAATACAAGACAGAATGTTGGGGGAACTGTGTAATGCTAATAAAATTAAATAGTTGCCCTTATGTAACGAGGGAAACCTGAAAACCATTAGCGTTCTTATTTTCAAACTCTATATTAGACAGATAGAGTCAGCATGAAAAATTCATTGCCATGGCCGGGATTTGAACCACGGATCTCCTGGATTCCGGGCAGTCCCTCTAACCCATTGAGCTACCATAACACACGTGCCGTCCTGACATTAAATTCCCCATTTGACTGGTATATTTGACTCTCTGGGAGCGCTGCGGTTCCCGAAGCTTCTTTTGTGCACTGCTTCGAATCGGGAAGGGAGTTGGTGCTTGGTGCTCGGCGCGATTAAGTCTGGGGGTAAGTGCTCCAAGTTTTGGGTTTTTGCCAAAAATTCTTTGTGTTTTGATGATCGCTTTTGGTGAGCCGTGACAGTTTTATGGACTCTTCCCTTCAGTTCCGCGACCAGAAGTTTTTTTCCCCTTCTTTTTTATATTTCTGGGTCTAAAAACAAAGGGGTGACTGCTAGCTAGCTTAGAATTTCTACATCGTTAAATGGGGGACGGAATTTTACTGTCGTCTTACCCTGAAGTCACTTATGTATTGAATAGTTTCGGGATGTTATTCATGTAACTGTTCTACTCAGTTATTTGTTTGGGTAAATGTTTTCTGTGCAGTTACTGCCTGGCATCATCGGTAATTTAAATGTTTTCTATGACCTTGTCTAACCTCATACTTTATTATTGGTATTTTAGAAGTAAATGTTATTTACAGAGTATTTTATAAAGATTGTGATGCTCGTTGTTTGTTTGTGCTATTTAAAGGGAGTACATATTGTTATAATGAATAAGTTATATTTGTTATAATCAAGGATTGTAATAACGAATTAAAGCATTTGAATTGTTTTTTGGGGGAAAATTGAGTCAGTTCTTTGCATGTCGTGTACCCTAACCTGGACATCTGAGCTAGGGTTTGTAGGGTCCAAATTTCTCACCTTAGTTTAGCGTGTTTAGGAAGCCTAAAGGTGTGTAATGCGCGGCTTGGCTTGCCGTCACAGGACTAGTTAACTCATAAACTACGAAATGGTTATATTCGTTGGGTGTCCTTTCGAAACAACCTGTATACATCAAGAATTTCCGTAGGGGAGGGGATCCATCTCCTTCAGCTGCCGTGGTGGGGGCGCTGCGGACCCCTAGCACTCGTAGTACCTCTGACGTTACTAGAGGAACCTCGGACCCAACTACCCCCTCCTTGAATGGGAGTTGTTCGGATTTGGTTGGACTCGGGGGGGGGGCAGTAGTTCCCGATACCCGTGGGAGATCGGTTACTTCTCCGGACGGGGTTGAGGGAAGCCATAATATTACCGCGTATTAGCCTGCATAGTTAGTAGTAGGTGTGCTAGATCACCAGGTGGCCCTACCGAGGTCATATCGGTAGCCTTCCCCTTTGGGATTGGCGTGCGTAAGTGGCGTATCCACTTCCATCCCGTCTTGAGTCCACAGGACCAGATGGGGGAGCCTTGTTAGTCTGTAGGTCTTGCCCTATGGAAAGCCTCACGGAGGTGCCGGGCGCCGTTTTGGGACAGCTTGGTAACTACCTGGTCGCCAGAGGGAACTCAGTCTTCACTCTGTGTGGATTGCCCTGATATATATCAGGAATGCTTTTTAGAATCACTGCCTATTTTTGAAATGTATGGATTTCAAGTACTTCTTATGACGGATATAAAGTTCAGAGTGTTATATTTGCATTCAAAGATCTTTTTAGAGGGAAGTACCATTCGGTGACTTGATAGCATGCCTTCCTTTACAGGTTCACATTACATGTTGGTTGAGAGAGAATGGCAACTTTTCAAATGTCCGTGTAACAGACATGGAATTAATTTCAACCTTGAACACTTTAAACACAAAATGGAGAAAGTTACGAAAAAATAAACTATGCATGAAAACTGCTTATAATGCCTTAAAATGATTAAAATTTAACGGAATAAAGAGACTTCGTTGGCTATATATGCAGCGTTCAAGATATAAACATCAATTTTTCTACTACTATTTTAAAAAATTTTCTGAAGTTATTATTTTATTAATATAATTATCCAAACTATCTCATACTATTTCTGGGGTGAAATACTTACTGAAGTCGTACACGCAGTTAAACATTTTCCAGAACTTTCTTTTATTGAAAAAGAACTGTTCTTTTATTGCCAAGATGAAGTATAGCTCAAACTCTTCTGACAAAAGCTAATTTTCTCTTCAGAGTAGTTCAGAACTCAACCAAGGCGACAATCTGGAAGCCTGTATGATGTTGGGCTTTCCGAGGATTGAACGTTAATAAATCGCAAATTGACACTGACGTCAAACCTCACACATACGAACAAATTCACTCTCAGCCACTCTTCCCTTGCTAACAGCAAATGTAGAAACCTTGTCCACCTCCACTTAAGCTTCATACACAATGGCCTTCGGAGCAAAACGATGTAAGTGACATCCCAGTGTCTTGCAGGTGATACAAGCAGGTTTTGTATGTGTGTTCAGCGTTAACAATCGAGAGTCGTGATGAACGAGGTAGAACAAAATTATTTACTATTAGTGGTATTAATGGTTTATTAGTGACACGCCATTAGTGGGTTAGTTTTAGATAACGGTATACACTGCCACAATTACACTGCGTTAGTTACTAACAACGATTATTCTAATTCTTTTCTTAGTTATCAGTTAGCAATTATATTAATTAGCTATTACCAGTAACGATTCGTTTAAGTGCGAATGACGTCGATGCATACATTTTGCTAATGCAACCGAAAAGGAACTTAGCAGTTTTATGAACACTTTCGTTCCTGCAACAGTTTATTGTCACAAAATACTTTCGAATATTAATTAATGAAAAGCTTGTAGATCCTTGAGGGTAAAGAACACCTAGTGCTCTGAGAGTAGTAATTGGGGAGCTCATTAGGTTTTCAACTCCTAAGAGCCTTGTACAGTTGCTACGCTCCAGTAACGAGCTACTTTCGTGTCATCAGCACTGTCATTGTTTACTTCACATACTCAACATATACAGCACTGTTGTACATATTTATCTATGATACACACACAGACACACACATACACACATACATTTAGTTTCTAGCACCTGGGTAGTTACTTCTCCCAGTGTCCGCCATGTAGCTCTGTTCTTAGCTTGTGTTGACTACTGTGTCCCTGCTGTCTTTTTGAAGCTATCTGCCCATCTAATCTTTGTATACGTGCCGTTCGACATCATATTCTGGGGTCGCACATGATTATTCGTTGCGTCCATCGGAGGCAGTGCACTCTAGCGACATGCCCTTCCCATCTCCATTACAGCTGTTGCGCCCGTGAAGCCACGTTGATCATATCTGTCTTCCTCCTAACTTCCTCGTTTGTCATACTGTCCTTCCTTGTCACGTGTAATACTTTTCGCTTCAGTTTGAGATGACAGATTTCTAGCATGGTACTCTGTTTAATTGTTAAAGATCAAGTTCGGCATCCATATAATAACACTGTTAGTCCACAGGTTTTGACTACTTTCTTTATATTTTATTTTTGGAACTTATAATATATTAAATACTTTTCCCAGTATACCTACAACATTAAAATGGTACTAACATTCTGAAAGACAAAGCTGATGTAGAAGGGAAACATTTACGCCAAAACACACATAATTGCCCAATACTACAAAATATGCATATGTGGTTACATATAATACGGATAAATAATAGACATTTGACTATCATTGGCTATTATAATTGACAAATGGTTACTCACGATCTCTTGCATAGAATATCATGGAATTGAGGTATGCAGTTTACAAAAAGTGATACTAATACACATGTAGATCAGTTTTTTTCTTTTTAAACTTGCGTCCTTCAACATTACCATATCGGACAATGAATGAAGTGCATGAAACGATCTTCATCAGCCGAGCTACCATAGAGCTTAGAATTATCCGGCATTCATCCATCAGGATAACAGAAAACCCCGGAAAAATATTCAGATAACTCACCCTGACCGAAATTTGAACTCGGGACCTCCTGAACTTGAGGCAGATGTGCTATCACCTACGTTATAGACGCGAACATATAGTGCAGCGAATGATGTTATTCAGCCTTACTGGCCATTGTTGGTTAACCAGTTACTTTGTATTTGTTATTGCTCTAACCGTTAAAGGATAACTATCCATTAATCCTTGCGAGCGCTGCGTACTCTTAGGACTCCTGGTACCTCTGACGTTACCAGAGGATCCTCGGGCCGAACATTCGAGCCCCTCCCTGATTGGGAGTTGTTCAGATTATGTCGGATTCGAGGGGGTAGTGTGTTCCCGTTACGCGCGGGAGATCGGGCACCTCCAACCAGGCTTCGGCCGCCTGGAGGCAGAGGGTTGCCTAATAAGTCCCGGGTACTAGCGTGCAGAGCTAGTAGAAGGTGTACTAGATCACCAGGCGGCCCCACCGAGGCTATTCGGTAGTCTTCACTGCGGAGTTGACGCGCGTAAGTGGCGTTCCACTTCCAATCGTCTTGACGTTGTTGTCGATGGGGGGAGGGGCTTTTTAGAGTCAAGATACTGCCCCAAGGAAAGAACCCCGGAGTTTTCCATTGCTCCCGGGCTGATAGAGACCGGAGTCTTCAAACTTTCGGGTAGACCTCTTGACAAAAAAAGTATCTATTAATCCTTAAGTTAGTAAACATTCTGCTATTTTCTGTATATTTCTAATTTATAGTTATAAGGTAAAACAAAGTGTGTGTGCGTGTGTGCGTGTGTGCGTGCGTGCGTGCAGCCAAGGAAAATGGCTGGTCTTCCTGACGTATACCGACTATAAGGCAGTTTCTAATTTTAACTCCTAAAGACTAAAGCTGTTCTGGATATTAAAATAATATATTGAACTCATAACAGACCAGGATAGCTTTGACTTCCTTACTTGTAGATTAGGTTTTGAAATCCTGATCATAGCACCACGGTATAGCTATGAAGAAGCATTTAAAATCATGTGAAGAGTTATTGAAATTCTCGGGACTTCTAGGAAGAAGAGGTGAAGTGCAGGATACAGAGGGCAACAAGAACAGGTCGAAGACAAACGCAAGCGAAGTCCATAACGTCTTGAGAGGTTTCTGAATTCAGCGAACCCCCTTCACAGGTTTACTATGGCTATGGGAAGGTGTCTCTAAGTGCTCGTCCCATATTAGGAGCCAGAGCGAACAGTTCCTCAAAGCAAACTCCACCCCCACATGCCCTTCCCATCATACATTCACCTAACCCTTCAACATGAAACGTGAAAATGAGATTATACGACAGCAAATGAGGGACAGGAAAATGTATGGCAATATATATTCCACTCGAAAGAGAGAGTTACAAAAACATACAAAGTCGGAGAGACCGATAAAACTCCTTAACGTGAGGCACACATGTTACCTCGGAGCCATCTGCACTACAGTACGTAGAGAACTTTGAAATTATTTTACTCAAGTATATTTGTATTTACGGTGGATGAGTGCGCAGCTTATCTAGTTTAGAGTTCCACCTCCCGGCGCCGACTTCACAATAACCTTGCCATTATTGCTGCGTCACGATACTAATATTCTATATTAAGTACATAATTTTCATACATAATTTTAATTTGGAAAATTATTGAAAGATGACTGTATGGAGGTTATACAGACGAGTTAATATATGCCAGTATTTTACTTCAATTTCCGTTAATACGAGGAGAATTTTAATCCATTATCATGAATAGCTGCATTGTGCTTTAAAAATTACAACTAAAGGGAATAAAGGGATGGATTTGACATAAAAGGCTTTTGTCGCTATGCAATTACTTCACAGAGTATGGAGAGAGAGTTGAATTAAATCAATCAATGGTCATTCGATATTAAACACATTATTATTTTAACCCTGAGTAAACCAAATAATGTTTATTAACATTCCGTGATGAGCTTATTTATTTAAATGCTAATTTTATGTATGCGATGAATATATCTTCTTAAAAGATTTACTTTTTCTTCGTGATCTTGGTGAAAAAAGTGACTAACTCTGTGAAAGAGAAAGCTACATATTTTTTATCTTTATTAGCTTTAATTATTTTTCCTGTAGTAAATATTTTTCTATGATTTATAGAGGTGCTGGTGAGCCATGTGCCACATCCAGGAAAGAGAGCTTTAAAGGAATATCGTGGCTTTATGGGAGTAGCTTTAAAAGTCTGCAATGTCTATTAAAATACATGGTACGCATTACACGGGAAAATAAACACAAGGGGTTTTCTTCTTTTCTGAAGCTCTGGGTACCTGATTCTTATTAAATGGATAAAGTAAATGTAATACCGCTTATACATCTACTGAAAACACGAAAATCAATCCTTAGTAGAACTTTAGCAAGACGTATAAATTGAATTCTAGCACCCTCTTTGCTGCAAAATATAAATGAACTCGTGATTCCCTAAATATCGGACAAAATCTTGTGAAACGCATCTTATAATTGAGGATGGTGGTGCCCCACCATTGGATTAGAAGACTACTTTGATGCTACAAACAGCAAAACAGAAGGGGAGGTGTGGAAATTGTTCGACCACTATCAGTTGTTCAAGAATGATGCCTACAGTTACCTCGTGGTTTCCTAGTAATACACAAGCTATACTAAATGATAAGAACACGTCAGAGAATATTCATACAAACTTTTGTATATTATATATTCATTAGGCATATAATAATGCTGAACTTTTAGGGTTTAAATCAATTTTTTGACACTTTCGATTAATTCAAAATGCAATATTTCCATGTAAAAGTTCGGCTTGTAAGGTGAATTTTTCTTTAATACACTTAATGTTGTATCCCTGAATTAAATACCTCATTGATCAGGCCCTTTTTGTTTTGGGTTATACTGCTTAAACACTTCTTTTTGGAGAATTTCTGGGATTACGAAATAAACAGTTTTGGTGAAACATCTATTTTTTTCCGTTGAATACAAGTTCCCATTTTTCGTTTTTGATTATATAACGAATTCAAAGAGTGTAAATTTAATAATCATATATTCTTTAGGTAATTTAATTTAGTTTTTAATTGTTTAGTTATTTATTATCAGAATGTGAATTTTTTTTTAAAGAACATTGTATTTGTACACAATCTTTATGCAGAATATTTGCTCCTAGTACACCAGAGTAAATAATAAACGCTCCTCTTAAATACCTGAGTACCAACCAATATAAGGAAGTGTTTAGATTAATTATACAATCCCTATTCACTTTTTGGGATTGTTCAGAAAGAATAAATAAAACAGTATCCATTTGAGACTGTATAAAGGAAAACTTTAGGAAACATAACTTGAGTTCACCAGGCAAAGCTTTCCTAGAACAGAGAATGACGATCTTATAATATAAAGTCGCTGGGAGGCTGTTGCAGATGTTATGAACACATTGTGCTTCTTCATGTCCGGAGACATCTGTTGTTTCGCCTTCCTACAAAATGGTTTCCTTCGGAACGCCGGTTTGAGCTCCATACTCTACTGTCGCATTTTATAACTCCCAACACTCGACTGTAATCTGAAAAACTGTGTGTTATACTCACTTGAATCTCTCTATCTGTTCCTTTGCAAACAATTCTTACAAAAACACATTTCTAGCATTCCTTGTATGTTAATTACCATAAAAATTAACTAGAGTAAGGGTTTGAATATACATTAAGCATGCTTAAGGTGGAAAAGGGACTTAGCGGCTTGAAGTTAAGGTTAAACGTTGAACCCTTTATTGCATAGCGTTGTACAATGGCAACAAAGATGTTTAGTCAAAGTTACTGAATATTTTAATATAGTTTATTATTAATTTCATTTGATAATAATACTCATTGATGTTATGCGGTTTTATTTAATAATAAGTCAAAAATTATACAAAGTACTCAGTTGTAGTAATGCTATTAGCCATGCATGTTATCACACTGGTTATTTTACGTGGCCCAACCCATCCTTTACTTATGACACTTTTCACTGAGGTCACCAGGATTCAAACTTGCTACAAGTTGTTTCTGTAATAACATCTTCTGGTGTTGTTTAACATATTCACTGCTTTATTCGGGAATTCTTTGATCAAATTTAATTGCTATAATCTATCTCACCGTAGTTAATCCTGCTGTAAGCATCTGGGCGGGAAGAGAGACAGAGATAGAGATATTAGGACAAAAAACGGTTAAGCTGTTAATTGGTTCAGCGAAGTTAATGGGCGTTTTCTTTTATTTGCATGCTTACGATAAACCCCTCCTTTAAGTACAGTACTGTAAGTAGTTTTCTGATCACTGCTCTGCGAGAGCTGATTTCGGAGAGAGGAAACTATGCAAATGTTTGGATTCTTATAAACGTAATAGTACCACATTTTATATGTCTGCTTCACACACCACATAGATTAGACAGAAGACAGGTGAAATTATACACACTATTAACTTACTGAAATTATAAAAGAGATCAATACAATGGATGGATATAAAATGGGAAATAAAAACCTTAACATTGTATGCTACGCTGACGATGTTGTCCTGATGGAAAACACTGAGGATGACTTACACAGACTGCTATATATATTCTATCTTGGATGTAGAAACTATAACATGAAAGTATCTTTAAGGGTATGTATGACTGAAATTTTCAAATTCTGAACTAATAATGCCAGCTTTTTCAAATTTACACCATAGGTGTAGTATATTGTAAACATGTTGCAACCTAAATTTAAACCATTTTTCTCCAGCAGTTTAGAAATTATGATAAATTTTGTATGTTTTTTGTTGCGTCACTAAAAAAGTCCCTTGCGACAAAATATTTTGAATTTTGGTCTAATATTTGAACCCTATGTTGATAATACACATACTTTTTGAAATTGCTCTGGGATTTTCTGTGTCTCGTTTAGTTTAGGTCACAAAAATTGTTTAGTTTACAAATATTCTTTTTTGTCTAAAAAACTGTAAGTTTTGTGTTTGAAAATTAAAAATATATGCTTATATACATTTCACAATAAAACCTAGGGCAATTTCCATTCCTCATGATATTCTGAACCTGTTTAGGAAATTTCATGAATGTAGTACAAAAACTGCATCGCAAGGAGCATTTTACAGGAAGAAAAATGCTGAAAATATGAACATTGAGAAAACAGCGATTAAAGATTTGATTGCATAACTCACATTAAATTCCACCAGGCTGATAGGTTGGACCCTCAGATTTCTGTTTCCTCTCCTCTGTTGCTGCTTTTTCCACCTTTTTCTTCTTTAGATGTTGCTTTTCTTCTGCACAACTTCGCTTCTTGCTTTGCAGGATACGAGTCTGATCTCGCTGCACTGAAGTTTTCCTTGCTGAGTCTACTACACTTTCACCTCTGATATTTTGCTGCAGCTCCAATGACTTAAGACTACCCATGTTAAACTCACTGATGCTTTTAATAACAGCAAGATCCAATTTTTGTTTTGATATGAAAACTTCCTTTGGGCATTTATTCCATATGACATGATGCAAAGATTCATTGGCATTCTGTGTTTTTCCTGTTTTGCACCTCTCTAGTAATGCTGTAGAAGCCAGCCTCTGATATATTGGCAACATTTTAGGAACTAGTTTGTCTGAAAGCCTTATTTTTCTTTTCTTGAATTGAAAATTTAAGAACGGAAAACAGACAAAGAATGTGGATGTAGGCAAAAGAGGGCGTGACTCTGACTGAGTTTAAAGGCCACCGACATTTAAATAAGCATTTAAAAATGGCGTCCGGAGGCAAATTATGCATTTTTCACATTCGGGAGTGTCTAAATTATTTTACAGAATTGAAATAAAAAAGTCGTTATTTTCACGATTTTCATGAAATTTCAGTCATACATACCCTTAACAAAAACGAAATCAATGACCATAAGTAAATTCCCCTTGAGATGTAAATTGGAACTAGAGAGGAAAATAATAGAACAGGTAATGACAATAAAGTACCTGGGTGTTGAGTTAAATAGTTGGGGAGCACTGCAGAATGAAGTTACCTATCAAGAGAATAAAGCAGCGAGAATTGCAGGCTGCATAAATGATATTATATGTAAAAACAAATATTTAAATAAAGAAACCAAGACTAGAATCTATAAAGCGGTAATACGCCCAATATCCACCTATGCCTGTGAAGTAAGAGCGGACACTTCAAAAACGAAACAGATTCTAGAGACAAATGAAATGAACGTCTTAAGAAAAATTACAGGAAGAACAAGAAGAGATAAAATAAGAAGTGAAGATATTAAACATACAAGCAATAGGTGATTGGATGGATAGAAGACGAAGCGAATGGAATGACCATGTATCCGTATGACATCGGACAGAATCGCACTTATTAGCAAGAGACTACTTACCAGCGGAAGATCTCCTGGAAGACCAAAATAAAAAAAATAAAAAAAAAAAGATGGAAGGACTCCTAATTTCTGAAGGAACAGGCCGTAGGCTCATATGATGAGAAGAAGAAGAAGAAGAAGAAGAAGAAGAAGACGAAGAAGAAGAAGAAGAAGATGAAGAAGAAGAAGAAGAAGACGAAGAAGAAGAAGAAGAAGAAGAAGAAGAAGAAGAAGAAGAAGAAGAAGAAGAAGAAGAAGAAGAAGAAGAAGAAAGAAGAAGATGAAGAAGAAGAAGAAGAAGAAGAAGAAGAAGAAGAAGAAGAAGAAGAAGAAGATGAAGAAGAAGAAGAAAGATGAAGAAGAAGAAGAAGAAGAAGAAGAAGAGAAGAAGAAGAAGAAGAAGAAGAAGAAGAAGAGAAGAAGAAGACGAAGAAGAAGAAGAAGAAGAAGAAGAAGAGAAGAAGAAGAAGAAGAAGAAGAAGAGAAGAAGAAGAGAAGAAGAAGAAGAAAAGAAGAAGAAGAAGAAGAAGAAGAAGAAGAAGAAGAAGAAGAAGAAGAAGAAGAAGAAGAAGAAGAAGAAGAAGAAGAAGAAGAAGAAGAAGAAGAAGAAGAAGAAGAAGAAGAAGAAGAAGAAGAGAAGAAGAAGAAGAGAAGAAAGAAGAAGAAGGAAGAAGAAGAAGAAGAAGAAGAAAGAAGAAGAAGAAGAAGAAGAAGAATTTATTGTGTTGTGCATTTTATTTAACAATAATTACAAAAGGACACTGCTATTGTATATGTTTGCATTTCTATACCAGTCAGCTCTCTCACTACGAGGTCTGTATAGTTGAATGATGATTAAGATATTGTTTATAGCGTGAAGTTGATTCTGATATTTAACACTGTATTTCCTGTACATCGCGCGTATAATACCTCACAAGCCCAAGACAACTTATGTATATGCAATTTATAATCAATAAGCTTTTCATCATGGAGCAGGACGGTGCTTCACAGCCGAAATGAAACACAATCGAAGCAAACCCTTAAAATGTGGCGAGGGGCGAATGATCGCGCATTGTTTCGCGGTGCTTAAAGAAACAAATCCGGAATCGTCTATAACAACATTGAGAAAGAAACTGTTGATCTCCTTGGTGTTTTCGCAAGTAGCCCACATAGTGTTAGAATGAAACAGCAACCATCCGGAAGTCTAAGAACACCAGGAAAATCGCGTAAATGAAAACAGCGCGTGGAGAAGTACGACGATTTTACGAAAGGTGCTATACGCAGCAAAGTTCATGATTCTTTTTTCAGAAATGAACCAAGTCATCGATTTAATAAGTTAATGTGTAACCAAAATCTATTTGTTTATTGTCTAGAAGTTAGCACTGCTATATACCTATACCGCTAGTGCTGCAAACCTTAGGACGGGCATGTAGTGTCTAACACGTAGCGAGTTCAGTCAGCTCCACCTTGTTGTTTACAGCAGGATTAAACTAGAGTGAGATAGAGTATAGAACACTTAAATTACGAACTCGTGAGTTTCAGCAATCCCTGAAACAAGAGATTCTGGTTCGACACTAGGTATTGGCACTTACATATATAGAATGAACTTGTGATTATTTGGTCCCCTCCCGCAAAAAAATGGTGGAATAGACATGTCGTGGGCTGTTTACAGAATATCACTGTATTTTCTCTATGATATTTTCAAACTTATCTTAATTTGTTTAGTACTTTTTATTCCTATATCTCTATGTTGGAGTACCTATTGTAAGAAAATCGGACGTGGTACGTAGAAACCAATAACGGATCCGTGTACAGGGACCCAAAATTAGTTAGGATCATATGCCACATCTCTTGCAACAAAAAAAGTTTCTAAATACTCATTTTTATAATGTCATTAATGTAATTCGTCTCACCATTATGGTAAAGAGTATACGAATTACAAAACCAATGTGACAAGTAAAAAAACGGGACATATTTAAGACTAAAATTAAATAAAAGGTTAAAATATGGATGGTTATATCTTGGCTTTGAAATTCACTTTACATGGCATGACAAAAACAAAAGAATGCAATGAATACGAATCTTCTGATGGCTTTACATTATCTATAAGATCTTAGTGGAGCTAAGTTTCCAGCCTTATTTGTTTTAATATATTACAGTCTCTAATGCAATGAAAGAAAAGCATACATGTTTTTATCTTCCCGCGTTTTCCCCTGTAGTAAGGCTTCGTCTATGTTTCATACAGGTATGTGCTATCACCGTGTCACATGCAATTCCATTAACAACAATGCTTCGGTAATGCTACACATTTGTTTCATACAGCAGGGAGTTTAAATAAAGTGTGCAGCTTTATTATTATATTTTCGCCTGTTTCTTGCTACTTACATACCAAATTCTGTTGTATTGAATAAGACTTTATTGGCTATTCGTGGAAAGTGATCAACAATTTTTGTTTCTCAAAAGTTTCTAAAGCAATGGATGTGAAAATTGATCTGAAAAAGGTGTTAGTAGAGTACAAACCAAGTTTCTGCTAAGTAAAACCTGTTTACTAAATGGTTTCACGCAAAAAATACAAATTTACAGGTTTTTTCCATTAAACTTAGGAGGTATAAACTTAAGGTCATATTGTGATGGCCTAACAATGGATTGTACAGGATAGGTAAGGAACATATGGCCCGATCGTACACGGGGAGAATTGCTCAGAGGTAGGGAATACCGGCTTTGCAAGAGGTTGGGATTTTCTATCAGATTACAAAAGAACTACAAAAGATAGGGGTGACACTAATTAACATTACAATTCACTTAATAAGAATATTTACTAAAATGATTAATTACAAAAACTGGCCCTTCGGACCAGTACCTTGCACAGTCAGGGCATTCCGCCCTGTCAGGTCGAAGACCTGCACACAAAGAGTATGAGATTCACACTTTATATTCACTTATAACTGAGCTGCAGGAGTGGGACTAGTGACGTCACACGTACTACTGAAGTAATATGAACTATCATTGGGTTAATTAAAACAGTCACTTGTGACATCTCTCTCTCGCTTCCTCGAACATCAATGTTTACATTGACCTTAAAACAATTTTACATTTCATTTTTCACAAAGACAATTTATTTTTTCTCTTCTTCTTGTTTTTTAAAAAGTTTAATTTGTTCACAGTACAAGATATGCAATTATGTGACGGGCTAACCATGGATTGCTAAAGGATAAAGGAACACGTGGTCAGATCGTACACGGCGGGGGGGGGGGGGGGTTGCTCAGAGGTACGGAATATCGGCTTGGCGAGAGGTTGGGATTTTCTATCAGATTACAAAAGAACTACAAAAGATAGGGGTGACACTAATTAACATTACAATTCACTTAATAAGAATATTTACTAAAATAATTAATTACAAAAACTGGCCCTTTGGACCAGTACCTTGCACAGTCAGGGCATTCCGCCCTGTCAGGTCGAAGACCTGCACACAAAGAGTATGAGATTCACACTTTATATTCACTTATAACTGAGCTGCAGGAGTGGGACTAGTGACGTCACACGTACTACTGAAGTAATATGAACTATTATTGGGTTAATTAAAACAGTCACTTGTAACATCTCTCCCTCGCTTCCTCGAACATCAATGTTTACATTGACCTTAAAACAATTTTACATTTCATTATTCACAAAGACAATTTATTTTTTCTCTTCTTCTTGTTTTTTTTTAAGTTTAATTTGTTCACAGTACAAGATATGCAATTATGTGACGAGCTAACCATGGATTGCTAAAGGATAAAGGAACACGTGATCAGATCGTACACGGAGGGGGGGGGGGTTGCTCAGAGGTACGGAATACCGGCTTGCCGAGAGGTTGGGATTTTCTATCAGATTACAAAAGAACTACAAAAGATAGGGGTGACACTAATTAACATTACAATTCACTTAATAAGAATATTTACTAAAATAATTAATTACAAAAACTGGCCCTTTGGACCAGTACCTTGCACAGTCAGGGCATTCCGCCCTGTCAGGTCGAAGACCTGCACACAAAGAGTATGAGATTCACACTTTATATTCACTTATAACTGAGCTGCAGGAGTGGGACTAGTGACGTCACACGTACTACTGAAGTAATATGAACTATTATTGGGTTAATTAAAACAGTCACTTGTAACATCTCTCCCTCGCTTCCTCGAACATCAATGTTTACATTGACCTTAAAACAATTTTACATTTCATTATTCACAAAGACAATTTATTTTTTCTCTTCTTCTTGTTTTTTAAAAAGTTTAATTTGTTCACAGTACAAGATATGCAATTATGTGACGGGCTAACCATGGATTGCTAAAGGATAAAGGAACACGTGGTCAGATCGTACACGGCGGGGGGGGGGGGGTTGCTCAGAGGTACGGAATATCGGCTTGGCGAGAGGTTGGGATTTTCTATCAGGTTACAAAAGAACTAAAAAAGATAGGGGTGACACTAATTAGCATTACAATTATTTACTAAAATAATTAATTGCAAAGTACCTTGCACAGTCAGGGAATTCCGCCCTGTCACGTCGAAGACCTGCATACAAAGAGGATGAGATTCACACTTTACATTCAGTTATACCAGAGCTGGAGGAGTGAGGGGAGTGACGTCACACGTACAACTGAAGTCACATGATTTTTTTATTGTGTTAAATAAAACAGTCACTTACCTGTGATAATATACACATATTTTGAACCAAATAAAATTTGAGACCTTCCGGTTCGATTCCATTAAATGGCCCATTCTGACCATCATTGCTTTTAATGGCTTTTTCTCAGAGACGAACAGGATCGTTTTTTTTTTTTTTTTTTTTTTTTTTTTTTTTTTTTTTTTGTTATACACCACGACCTATTATTGGTCTTTCTTTTCGTTTCTTTCTCATTCTTCAAGTGCTCTTCCTGGTTTCGTGGCATTTGGAGATGAAGAACAAATGGAACGGATGCTTCGTCATAGGAAAATGACTCTATGAAAAAACTACCTTGACGAATTGTTCATTGCCATGTTGAGGAACTTCTAGAGGACGGGTTTTCATCCTAAAACTCATAGACTTCCGCATGTTCTTGTGGCCTGTCTGCCTGCTCTCTATAGCCTCCTTCTCATTCAGCTGGAACGTGGTAGCCACTTAGATATTTGTAGGCCTTAGTATGAGTGTGTCCCTTTTGGTTATATAAGATAAAGATGAAACATTGCATGTTGGCAAAGATAAACATAAAAATGGTATTCCTGTTTGGTAATAAAATTCAAGTACTTATATTTAAAAAAAAATGAAAGATTGTAAGATCAATACCATCTAATCTCATGTGTAATTGTCTTCACCACCTCAAGTAAATCTGCTATACTTCTAGGCACAGTAACCATATACATCAATGAATTGTAATTTTCGCTGAATGTGGCTCAAATAAAACTTCTTATGAGTGCGCTCGTGATCAAAATGTACAACAAGGAATCCTGACTTTTAACAGTTTAATTCAAATTCTTGTCCATCAACTATAACAAAAATCCACAATGAAGATAATTTACCGAAGCCACAATGAAGATAAGTTTTAAGTTTGGGGCTCCTATTAACACAATTAATTATCATACAAAGGGTGTCTTAAACAAAATTTATACTCGCCTCTCTAGTGTAGGTGGTAACTTGTCTACTTCACGTTCAAGAGGTACCGAGTTCGAATCTCAGTCAGGGTGAGTTATCTGCATAGCTTTTTCTGGGGGTTTCCCATATCCTGAAAGATTCATGTCTGGTAACTCTAGGCTCTATGAACCCTGGGCTCATTTGAGCATCATTTCACCCATTTCATTCATCGTCCTTATGATGAATAAGCTGAAGGATGTAAATTTTTGAGAATTTTTAGTTTTGACTGTGTGTGCTTGTGCTTATATACAATTAATGATCCACAAGAGATACACAAAGTTTACCATACAAAAATTTAGATATTTTTAAAGCATACAGTTCATTTCATACATCTATATACACATACCACACACATACACTTCGAATTTCTTTTTTCTAAAAGTGAAAAGTGTACTTTTGGATTCAGCGAAGCTAAAATCGTATATTTCCATTGGAACGTTGTATTTATTGAATTTATGGATTGACAAGAAAAGTTTAAAATTTGGGTTAACATCTCAACTATGGTATTTTACAACGTAATTCTAGATGTTTAAGAATCCTGTAGAAATGGTTCTGTCCTCCTTCAGGAGGTTCCAGGTTCCACTGACCATGGGTTTTTCGTGGTTTTCCAAGGTCAGTAGGCCAATGCTGGATTAGTTCCCCTTCTACTATGAGTTTTCGAACCATTACTTCCTGTGCCCATATCCTTCTTCATCATCACTTGTTGCAGAATTTATAGGAACAGGTAGCAGTGCACAATTTAGCCTAAACACGGCCAGTGTGAAAGAACAATTAATTTCCATTAAAGCATAAGAGCTATGATAATGAAATTTGTCGTATATATTTTCCATATATATATATATATATATATATATATATATATATGTCCCTGAACTTTCTCAAAGTAATTCATTAAGTAATAGTTCAGAAACAGAGGATTACTTTGTCCAGGATGTACTTGACTAAGCTACACATTTCCCGCTTCCCTATAAACCAAAGCTCAAGCACTGAACTACCTGAACAAGCAGTAGGACTGATACCAGAGAGGAAGTTTCACAACGCACACGTTAACCGTCCAACGAACTCGTATATACAGTGGTTTACCGGAAAAAAAATACGAGTCAGTTGTAGAATTTAATGTCATATCAGCACGTTGGCCATAGTAGCTCTATGGTTAGAGCGACTGGACAGGGACCAGAAGATCCGTGGTTCAAATCCCGTCTATAGCATTGAATTTTTCAGTTTGACTTTACGTTTCCACTTATGCTTTAAGTTTAAAAATTTGATCATAAGTAAACAGAAAGCTTTTAATAAAAATAAGATATATTGCTACCCCAAAATTACAGCACTAAACACTATGAACAGCGTAGCATTGAAATTGCTTACACTTGAGCCGCATGTGTCTGTTCTAACATTGACCTAGTATTAAATAAGTACATCTAATGGTTTCGATAGAATAATTTATAACATGAAAAGAAACAAAATGTAAAATTTACACATTTCTTCCAAAAAGATATGGTTGCCATATTCAAATGGTGAGTCATTCATCATAATTCTAGGTCAATATAAGTAATTCTATATCAAAAACAAGGCTACAAGATTTCAAAACTCTAGCTCTAATAGTTGATAAGAAAAGTGACCACAGAATTGAAATCATTGTTTCCGAAAAAAAGCTCTTGGAGCATGCTATGTTGCCATTTAAATGAAATGCATTCGTATCTTTAAAGCTATTTAAAGAAATAAGAACTGTATATAAAACCATAAATTATATGTATTCTTGTACAGAAAATATCACAGAATTTAACTGAAGTGAAAATGAAAAATGACATTTTTTGACAATTTCACGCTTCCCTAAAAGATGTCAAAGGCGTTCATTAGGGACCCAGTACAAACTTGTGCACGTATTTCCAGTTCTGATCACCCATCTGGTCTCTCTCTTAACGCAAGTGTCACATTGCCCCATTGTGGTCTCAGGTACCTCCTTCGTTCTAAGAAACCATGTGTATTTTTATTTATTACTTCAATATTAATGAGATCTTTAACTAAAAGCTCAGTTTCAGTCAATGCATTAGATTACTGTAACAAAGTTATAATGAACTATATGTACGACAATTCATTGAGATAAATTTCGGATGTATCTATTAGCTAAGCTATTGTTCGCGTAATTCTCTTGGAAACTCATTGAAGAGCACACCATGTTTGCAGTGCTTCTACACAATAAGCCCGTGCTTCCCCAAGCTGAACATATTCTGCTCCCATTCTCAAATAATGGCAACGGAATCCAACAATCATCGGGACGTCGACTATTGCGCTGACATGGGCAATTTTTCTAACTACGTAGCATTGTGCAACAAACGTTAAATTGAGTGCAGTTTCCATTCCCTCTCCAGAGGAACGAACGCCATCTCTGGCGGAATGATTGGGGTTTATTCATCACCATAATCAGAGCAGTAAGCTCCGTGCAAAGTTTTCCTCTCGACATTAGCCGCTTCGGTGATCCCGAAAAGAGTAACCAGGCAGGTTCGTCATGACTCCCATTGTGAGATGCAGGCGCATTACAGGCAAGACCGGGACAAGTTCGCAGATTAATTTTTAGCGCCAGCATTCGATGTAGAACAACTTTGGAGTTTTGGATTCGGACCGGCGAACAGCTCGAATACAAATTCGCATACCCCTATCTCTGATTGCGGCTATTCGCAGAGATAGCATGGGGATATATCCGGAGCAAATGAAACAAGGTCCGTCAAAGTTCTGCGGTTGTTCTTTGCCACGCGGTGTGTCTCCTAAGTTACGCTCAACATAATGACACCTTCAGTAGCTAATTCAAAATCTAGAATAAGGCGCATTTGCAGTGGGATATGTATGCTGCAGGTATTAATTTTCTCTATCATTTAGTTAATGAAGACAAAACCAAGCGAAATAGATCTCCGGTAACAGTAGGGCTTGCATTCAGAAGTCCTGGATTCGAAAACCTTCTTATTCTTATTCTTTTGTCTAAGTTTATGGTTGTATGTCTTCACGTCGAATCTGAAGGGGATGAAAAAAACATCTATGTTTCCATCATTTCTTTGAACGACCTCATCATATCTTTCCTTGGAGTATTAGATCTCTTGCTGCTCTTATTAATCTACGAGGGCTGTTCAAAAAAAGAATGGCCATACTTTTATACAGTCATAATATTTCGCACTAAAATTCAATCTTATTATCTTCTGTTAGCTTAATGTGGAACAAGCACGCCGTAGTACTTTCATTGTTGGTGTTCCTAGTTCCCACCTGTGAGAACCAGACAAGTTCAGACATGCTCAGTATCGCCTACTGCTACAATGGAGGTAACAAGCGAGGAACCATATGGTGATGATGATGATGATTCTGATGATGATAGATGGCGATACAGACCATGTAGGCACTTGGCCTCCCGAACCAACCTCTTCCATTCTACTCAGTCCTCTGCTTTCCTTCTCCAACATTTAACCACCGAATTTCTCAAGTCGTCTTGTACATCATCTACCCATATTTTCCTGGGTCTTCCTCATATCTTTCTGCCATCCAGCTTTCCTATGAATATTTTCTTAACTACACTGGTTTCCGGCATTCTCTGCACATGGCCTATCCACCTTATTCTTCCTTGTTTAATTTTCACTACTATATTTGGTTGTCCAAATAGGCACTGTAACTCCAAGTTAGTCCGCATTCTCCATCCGTCCAAGTCCCTTATTGCTTCAAATATATTTCTCAGGACCTTCCTTTCCCACCGTAATAACCATTGTTCTTCTCTGATTGTCAACACCCAGCTTTCTGAACCATACATTACTATTGGTCTCAGTACTGTTTTTAATTTTAGCAGTCCTACTGACTTTCCTTGATTTAAACATATTCTGCAAGGCATAGAAACATCTGTTACCACTTGCTATTCTTTCTTGAATTTCCACTGATGTTTTATTATCTACTGTTACCATAGATCCCAGGTATTTACATTTTTCCACTCTTTGATATTCTTTCTCACGTAATTTAACTGTAGGTTGTCTTCTTCTTGCATCTCCATCACCTCCCATCTTCATATATTTTGTTTTATTAACGTTCACTACCAATCCTAGATCTTGTGCTTTCTCTTTCAACATTACGTAACTTTCCTCAAGAGCTCTTATATTCCTTGCGAGAATTGCCACATCGTCAGCATATGCCACTATTTCTACTGATCTGGAAAATATGGTTCCTCCAGGGTTTATGGGTATTTGTTGGATTACTTTTTCCAGTGCTAAATTAAACAGTGGTGGAGGAACAATACGCGGCTTTGAAATTCTACTTTCGTCTCAACAAATCTTCATTTGAGGTCTATACAATGTTACAGGAGACCTATGGAGGCCTATATTCTTCCCTACGGCACAGCACGAAGGTGGTTTAAAATGTTTAAAGAGGGGAGACAATCAATTTCAAAGGAAGGTAGACCCGGTGTTCCAGTTACTGCTCTTACGGAAGAAAACATCAAAACTGCTGCTGCCATTGTGAGAGAGGCCCGACGAATTACCTTAAGACCACTTTCTGAAATACTGAACATTTCATTGGGTGCCACACATACGTTGGTGACAGAAACATTACACATGAGACGTGTTTGTGTGCGATGGGTTCCAAGACTGTTGATTCCCAAACAAAAGGACATTCGTATTCAGGTCTGCATGCAGTTAAACTTGATGTTAGAGGAAGATCCGGAGTTTCTTTCAAACGTAATCACTGCTGTTGAAACTTGGCTACATCATTTTGATCCTAAGAGCAAACAGCAAAGCTCAGTGTGGAAATATCCTTCATCACCCCCCCCCCAAAAAAAAAAGCAAAACCGGTTGCTTCTGCTGGGAAAGTTACGGTCATGCCACCATGTTGTGCCCATTGTTACTATGCCCCCAAGCAAGGATGCGGGAAGGAGACAGAGGGTGGCCGACCCAAGGAGCCACGAAAGTACTGAGGGCCGGGTACCTACAGTCCACTTGGATAGAGACTTCCCCCGACAGGCCAGGACGGCGAACCCGCTCCCCTACAACGGGACGGCAACAAGCACAACAGTCGAGCCCTAAAGGTCCCAGGTAGGCGATCCGAGCCCCAAAGGTCCCTGGCTGGCGGTCCCGAAATGGTCCCAGCAGAGGAGCGGTGACCGGCAACCGACCTACGGGAGTAGAATGTATCATCCTGCCATGCATCTCCGAGACATCCACCGACACTTCTACCCTGAAAGAGACCACGAGATGAGAATTTATGTGAAATGATAATGGAGATGAAATGGAGGGATAGGAAATTCGGGGATGTAATTAACCTACCTGGCATTCGCCTAGCGGCTCGCGAAAATCCCCAAAAAATCCATAGGTCAGGTAGTTTGGCCACAGGAATCAAACCCGGAGCTCCCGAATGCGGACCACAGACGAAACCACCTGAGCCATCGCGCTTGGTCTCACCAGGATAACTAATAAGGTTGATCGTATATGATGAAGTAATTTATTGTTGTTAAGCTTAGGGCCTCTGTGGCAAAAGTCGAGTCTGAATCGCTGCACCCAGACCTACCCTGTTAGCTTTACTCACTCCTGATGGACTGAATTATGATTTAAGTTTTCAGGAGATACAGAAAAGAAGAACTATATCTAATAGACGCTAGGTCAAAGTGAACCAGTGGTTCAGGTAGGAATAGTTTATATACATATAATTTGTGTCATGCGCCGAGGTTACGCTACAACGAACAGAATTGGTCTCCACATTTTATATCAATTGACGAAGCTATCAAATAGTTCGAGTTCCACAGTTGTGCTGGAATATCAATTACTTGGCAAATAAATCGAATTTACATACACCGCAAGTTATATAATGTAGGGATTTACCTCGCCCATTTTTTTATTTATTTTAACCATTTGGCATACAATGCAAGAGGTTTCGTCAGCAGGTCCTTAAAATAAATCTACATTTAAGTGCTCTTGTAGTGTATAAAAATTAAGTAACTTAATGCTACTTTTAACTCTAATTTTAAAATAATTTGCATTTAAAATTTGTCTTAGATTTAAAGGTAATTTATTGTATAATTTCACTTCAAGGTACAGATGAGAATCCAGAGATTTCTGTAGGCAAAATTTAGGAGGTACCACATTATTTCTACCCCTAGTATCATGAGGATGTATATCAGAAAAAAGTGCCTTATCTGTCTTTTGAAGATGAATGAAGTTCAAACATGCATATACATACAGAGATGCTACAGTTAAAATACAAAATTCTTTAAAGATAGGTCCACAGTGTTGGCGAGAATCACAATTTTTTATTATTCTAATAGCCTTCTTCTGGAGCAAAAATACCTGGTTGGCTTCTCCACTTCTACCCGATAGCAAAATGCCATAATTCAAGTGACAGTGAAATAAACTCTAATAAACACTTAATAAAATATTAGTGGAAACACACATTTTAAGTCTTCTTAAGAGAAATAAAATATTTGACAACTTCTTGCATATTTCTGTTATGTGGAATTTCCAACAAAGCTTGTTGTCCAACCATATTCCAAGTAGTTTAACCCTCTGTTCATGACTCTATCTTTTAAACCAAATAAAATAGCTTCTGTTTTATCTTTGTTAATATGCAGACCATTTGCCCCAAACCAGTAAGAGAGTTGATCCAAAGTATTTGACCAACTGAAGGTACTTGCAGAAAGAGCATTACGAATTCTGGTATCATCTGCATGAGAAATAACTATACCAGGAGTAGCAGCAGGCAAGTCATTAATAGCTACGGTAAATAAAAAAGGACCCAAAATATATCCTTGAGGAGCTCCCGTAGTTACATCTCGAATTGTTGACATTAGGGCCCACATAGGTCTCTTCTGGCTAACATGTCCTCAGGAAGAGGAGGCAAAACGAATGAAAAGCAGGAGGCTACAGGCCGAAGGAAAGTAGGCAGCAGATACGCACAAAGTGCGCAACATTTCCAGCCTCGAGAACCTCTGCCTCTCCTGCATGCTGGAGCTGCCTATGGAGGGATGGACTACTCCACGGCTAAACAGTCCTCTACTGAAGGGACACTAACCCAACATTAGCTGGGACGATCGAGTGGAATCAAAACACGGCATCCTCTCAATGCGAGCGCCTTAGGTTACATCAGAACTATATTATTTGGTTGTATAAAATAGATATTCAAAGTAGTTTCTTGCTTTTAGCATATAAAATAATAAAATGAAAGGTAAGATGTCACAAAGAGATTTCTGCTTCTAAGATTTCTATTTCAAAGAACTACTGGTTTCGTGGAAACTCATCCTTCGAATTGAATTATCATAGAAACCTCGTAAAGGCACCTGTTGGATGAGCAACCAATAGAAGCACAGATCCATGAAAATAATTACGCTATGTGTGCTACAGTGGAAATTTCCAACCAGCTCGTGCAGGAGAGAAATTATCTGCTAGTTGAGTTTAACAGTGGGACCGCTAAGCTTCGATATAGCCTGTTTGTAACAGTACATTCTGATTTTAGTTTGGCGTATTGTCGGCACAATATTGTCTGGCCAAACTATCCCTCTAAGCTCAAAGAACAGAAAGAATAATGACTGAATTAGGAGAGTTTAAAACTTATACCTTAAATAATAATCTGAAACCAAACTCATTGGACAACCAATTCCCAAAATTACGTGAAAATATATTAAAGTTTAACCATGCTTTTTTCCTATTTGAGCTAGATGCATGCTGAGGCAAATTCCTTTTAATTTAACATATTTTATGTTTTCTTAAGCCAAAAACCTTTCCTTCTGCAAGATATGCATGCAGAATTTGTTAAGATGACTATTTCTTACCCTCACTTCATTACACACCAAGAATATGTAATTCATCAATTCGTGTTTGTTTCTTGCTGTGTCAGGTCAACAATAGAATGAAATGATAATGACCATATGGAAACCAGTGGTAGTTCTATAATTATAAACAAAAAACTCTTAAAAATAGTAGACTGCCTTTTCTGCTTCCCAGAGCACTTGTCTATTATTTTCCAGCTGTTATGTGGAGTTGGTATATTTTGAAGCTGGAGCTTTTGGAACCATCACCGAAATGTAGCCGTATTTCCCACCCATTATTCTAATCCTTTTATCTATATGTAGGAATATTCTAGATTTTCCTAAAAGCTTTTCGTTTGGTTGTTTTCCAGGTACTTCCAAATAATAATTAAATAATTTTTGTTATGTACCAGTAAGCTGTGAAAAAACCATGTTGTACAAACTGCTGATCCCCAGCTCCTACTGCTATATCGAAAACAGGCTACAGAAAGCAGGTGTTGTTTTTTTTATGCACAACACAACACAAAAGTCTGGTACAACGCAACATTTACATTGCTACTCCGGGCTGCTAACCATTTAGCAAATCATGTGTGTAAATATCATAGTAAGGGAGGTTAACTAGTTAACTACGTCAGAGGGGGTGCGGATCGGAATTAAAAATAAAAAAGTACAACAAAAATTAGACCTACATAAAAATGCTCTGTCATAGAAATGAAAAGGCGAAATGAGTATACATAAAAGGGACAAAAAATTTGAAAAAAAAAAGGAATGAATGAATGGACAGTACAGAAAAACTGGTGGCAGAAGTGGGATGAGGTAGGGAGTAATTAATTAATGTTCGTTATTCTGTTGCGCATCGGCGCTTTGTGTTTGCTTTTTATACTCTTTTTTTGCGTTCGCCTGTGCACTCGTGTTTTTTAATGTAAGTAATAAAAAAACGCGATGAGCCTTTATCCGAAACAAACGAAGTTTACAAAGGAGAGTCCGGCAATCACAGTTAACCTTGTTTTTCTTGTTGTTCACTTAAGGCTTATTTCCTTGTTGCTATGGTGAAAGAAAAATAGAATGGTAACGAGCAAGAGGGACAGAGAACCACTTTCATAGATGTATTGGCATCGCCTAGATTGCGTAGAATTAGAGGATTTAACGTTGTGTAACGAGATTGAATTGCTTTTGTCAGTGTGCCCATAATCAGAGTATACTAGAGTGCACGAAAACTGGCCGATAAAGGTTTATTTTGGCAATGGCTCGTTAAAACGCGTTACTTTGCTCTTATCTCTTTCTAACGATATTCACTTATATTGATCGCCAACCTAGACTTTGTTCGTGCATATTAATGCACGAACTGCATATTAATGTAGCTTCGGACTGCATATTAATGATGAAAATATAATTAAAAAGTTAAGCTTTCAAGTAAAGTATGCAGCCTTAATGAATTTTGGATTAATAATGCTCTTTCACTTTTTTAAATGTCATGAGATTTCCAGTATAGTGAACTTAAAAGAATAAATATTTTCTAATTCCACGTATTTGGAATTATTTTGGTTTGTGTATTATAAATGTGGTAGTAACTTACAAAACATATTGTTGTGTATGCAGGAAAATAAATGACATAAAACAGATATAATAAATATTTATTGGAGAAAGCAAATCTTCACATTAAAAAATATTATATACGAGGCATGTTTTTAGGTCAGTACCGTTTTGGAATTTAAAAAAGACGTGCATAGATATCGCAATAATATTATTTTTACATGAAAACCTGTACCTTAATCTACTTTTCTACATAATTATCGTAAATATTGATGCACTTGTCATAACGTGGTACCAGTTTTAGAATACCCTCCTCATAAAATTCTGCCACCTGACGTGTTAACCACTGTATCACAACTGTTTTGACTTCGTTATCGTCTTGAAGACGCTGACCGACCAGATGTTTCTTCAGTGCAGGAACAAATGGTAGTCGCAGGGCGCCAGATCAGGGCTGTATGGAGGATGATCTAAAGTTTCCCATTGAAAAGATTTGATGAGATCTTTGGTCCCATTAGCAACATGTGGACGGGCATTGTCATGCAGCAAAACGATACCCATACTCAACTTGCTCCGTCTTTTTTTTCTGGATTGCACGGCGCAGATTGTTCAATGTCTCAAAATAAAACGCTGCATTGATGTCTCATTACGAGGCAGAAACTCCACTAGTGATACTCCTTTTCTGTCCCAAAAAACTGTGCACATGATATTCCGGGCAGAAATTGTTTGCTTAAACTTCACTCTTGTGGGTGATGATGAATGTCGCCATTCCATGGATTGTTGTTTCGATTCTGGTGTGACGTGGGCCCCCCCATGTTTTTTCTTTAAGTTCAACTATCTAAATGGTTTTATTCATTTAATATAATAATAATAGTAATAATAATAATAATAATAATAATAATGATGATGATGATGATGATGATGATGATGATGATGATGATGATGATGATGATGATGATGATGATGATGATGATGATGATGATGATGATGATGATGATGATAATAATAATAATAATAATAATAATAATAATAATAATAATAATAATAATAATAATAATAATAATTTTTTGCAGTTAACTTTCTCAATACTTGAGTTCTTTTAAAGCAGTATTTTGTTACTATCACTCTTTTATATCGCATTCTAGGGAAACAAATGCCATTTAAAATTCTAGCTAAACCTCTATTTGTACATCTCTTTCTGATCTGCTTTAGATGCATCAGGGAGGCATCTCAGGTTCCCAGATGTGAAGTAAGAGACATTCATCAGAGGATGGAGCTTTTAGTAATCCTGCAGCTAGCGATGCATACATTTAAACTTCCTTTCAGTATACTTGTGTATATCCTGGTTTTTATTTTATTTCTTTCAAGGTAAATGTTTATTCTTTCAAGTGCGTCAACATGTTTTTCTTCCGCTGTGCTTCCACTTTCTTCCTATTCCTGCATCGCCGTCATTTGTCTTGGTAGTGAGGATTTCAGGAATGGAGAAATGCACTAATGTGCCTTTCTTTTAAAATCAGAATCCCTTACAAAATGTTGTGCAAAAGGCGCTTAAGGGATTCGCGTATGTCAGGAAGTATTTAGTGAGTGAGGTAAAAGACCCAGGAAGTCCCAAAAATTAACCCTCTGTAATAGGTACAGAAAGTAAGCACTTCACTGTGCATTGTGCGCAAACGTGCTAGGGACGAACTCTCTTATCATGGCTTGCTTATGACTTTCATTGCAGTTGTGTTAATCTATTTTGTCTGCTACCATTTACGACACGTGTAACTTTGATGACTCTACAATCGATACATGCAAAAGTGTATCTCTCAAGAACCAAAAATTAGACCCATTTAATTACGCACCGTCAGAGTTTAGGGTACACAAACCTCAAGGCCCTAGATGATTATGTATAAATAAGTCACACTTACTGACATTAAAGGAACTTTAAGTTATCATAAAATCAAGATAAACCATTTAGCTTGATATAAATATATTAATAGGAACATATATTGAATATACAGTTGATTGCATTTTTAATCCTTACCGTTTGTACTGATATGAACGTAAAAGTCTGCATTACTTTTATAATCTCTTGATGCATTCTTCTGAATTTAACAAAGTGTCCTAAGTGATAATGAGCGAGGAAATCGATTCTCCATTGCCTGTATGACACCACCAAATTTTATGGTCGTACGGATTTCGTCACCCAAGCTGGTGTCGCCTGAGCTGGTAACACTAATCCTTGTTTCACATAAGCTTGCCCCAAATCTCTTAGAGGTCACGTGACCTAATCACCTCTCATTGGCTGCTGTTGTGGTATAGACTGTTGTGCGGTGAAAATTAGTTCGTTATTTAACATGGTGATATATCTTTATATGTTGGAAGAGAATTGTCAAATTTATATTTTCGTAACTGTTTGAATTGAATATATTACGCAACAGAGTTGATTTATCTGAAATGCATGTTAATTCTTAAACGAAGTAAAGAGGAGGTTCCTTTGCTCTCAGCCCGTCCTTCACATGACACGATAGCACGTGATTTAGCGGTAGTGATGATATATTTGTTTATATAAATTTTATCACTGATCTTGTTTTGAACTGGATTAGTCATATATCGCCATTTGAAGGCGTGTTATGCTGAGTGCGAGAGCTAAATTATTTTATTGATCGTTTATTGCGCGTGTACTTATTATATGTATAATGGCAGAGTGTACCACCAGTTTTTCGCTGAAGTATTCAAAGGGAAAGCCTTTACAAAGCGGCGAAAAAAGAAGTGGTGCATGCACAGAGGAGAATCCGTCTTTGTCAGTGAGAGAAGTCGAACTGCTGTGCTGTGAGCTTACAGTTGTGAGTGTTAGGTGCGTAAGAACATCGCGACATGAAATTGAGACATCAGGAAAGCTTACCACTCCAGGGGTGATATTGCTGTGTGGCGAACTCGTTATTTAAGGACAATCAGATTGTACCGAGATACAAATCGCAAAATATACTAACTTGACGAGACTTGGGTGAATGAAGGACACACGACAAGTATGGCGTGACACGACTTTTAAGACTGAGAGACAAACATTTTTCCAAGGTATGTGTGCTGCTTTTAAAAAATCCCAGTGGAAAAGGCCGAAGGCCTTTCATTATAAACTTGTTTCAGTTTCATTGCTCATTCATTCAGTTTCAACTTGCTCAATTTCCTTATAAACTTGTATTTTTGCATGCCTTTATATTCTTATTTGTATTTTTTCATCTATCTTCCTGGCAATTATTATGACGTTTACTGCAGTTTCAAATGTGACGGGAAAGCACCGTCTATGGCCTATGACGCGAAAGCATTAGCCAATTAGAGTGAGGGGGAGGGTAGTTATACGCGGAGTGATACTTGTCAGCGGGGCAAGATTATATGAAACAGAGATTAGAACTATCTATAGCTAAAGTGAAGTCACGTTGTTGTTGTTATTATTATTGTTGGAAGGCCTTAGGATTATAGACGTTATACACTTAGAGGGATAGAGCTTAGTACATAAAATGGCTACGTTTTCATTGCAAGAACAGCGTGTAATCATACGTTTTCTCCATTTTCGTGGAGTATCGCCTATTGAAATTCATCGCCAGTTGAGTGAGGCATGTGGTGATGCTACCGCGCGCGCGCGCGCGCGCGTGTGTGTGTGTGTGTGTGTGTGTGTGTGTGTGTGTGTGTGTGTGTGTGTGTGTGTGTGTAATGTGCCTTCTGGGATGCAACAGTTCAATGAAGGCAGAACATCTTGTGACAACAATCCAAGACAATCACGGCCACGCACCAGCCGGTCTGACGACTTGATCCGGCGAGTGGAAAACATTTTGGAGGATCGCCGATTGAGTATTTTCAAATCTTCATGCAGGATTGTGTGCTCAGATCTCACGGAAATGCAAATTTTGGAGGCGATGTCTGCAACTGTCTTGGTTTGTTGTCACACGATATTCTGCCTTCATTGAACCTTCGCACCCAGGAACACACATTAGACACATCCATGTTACCTACCACATGCCTCACTCAACTGGCGATGAATTCCAATAAGCTTTACGCCACGAAAATGCAGGAAACGAATGATTAGACGCTGTTCTTGCAATGAAAATGTCACCATTTTAAGTATCTAAAACAGTCCTAACTCTCATTGCTACCACTGGAATTCTATGCACAGTACAGCGCTGCCATCTCTGTCATGCATCCACAAAGAGTCCACGTGTATTTAAAAAGAAACGGAAGTTCCTATCTGCTACCAGTCAGCAAAGAATGTGGGTGTTATAACTTGAAAGCACCTCGTCCTTCTAAGCAGGCATTTGTACTTTTAACAAACACTACTCTTATTGGATACAACTAGCTGATACTACAACTTGAGAGATCGCATAAGAAGCTATATCAAACTCAGTTTTGTAGCTATGCTACTCAATGCAGTGTCATGAAACTATTATCACGCTTCGCACAAGACACTGGAACAGAGCAAAAAGTACAAATAAAATTGTTTCGTGAAGCAACGGTTTTCAAGATCGGCGTCGTTAATGTGCTTCGGAGTAACATTGATAGAAAACTTTGTTAACTTCGGTGAATGTGCTCCCAGCTGCTCCGGTGGTGAACTATCTCTGCACAGGTGGTGTGAGAATAAACAACACCAGTTAGGTTTACTTTACATTTAATGTAGGCTGACAATTATCTATTAGAAGAAAACTGAAATCTTCTGATTTCTAACGTATCAATTCTTTACGAATTAAAGTAATACTGCTGTAGTGGTAGTGACAGCGTAAATTACCGTGAATAGCAGAAATGATAATCGGAGTGTTGTTTACACATATGTCTGTGCACAGCATAATTAAAAAAGGAGAGCTCAGGAACTTACCAAATCTGTTAATATAATTTTAAGTCGAACTAGTACTCGATGATCCACATATTGCTGGTGTTTACCTAGAATGCGTTTCCTTAGGGTCTTCCTAACATCCTCAGCTTGAACTGCACCCGGAGGCTAAGGTACAATTATACAACTTTACTTTGAAAATTTAAAATCTTTAATAAATCTCTTATACACACTGACAGCTTACTTGGACAATTACACTTAACTTAAACTTCCTCGAAAGTTAAACTTTGTACACATTATAACTTCACCCTAACACCTGCTATTACATGATTTTGAACTGCACCCGGGAGCTAAGACAGTTATAAATCACCGTGCGCTGTGAAAGGAGAGCCCCAACTACCTTGTCTCGTCCGCTCGGAGAGCTGTCCGAGAGAGGAACCAAAGCAACCTTCGCGCGCTCACACGGAGAAAATGGGAAACACAAAACAACTGAGGTACACGCCTCAGGAAGGAAAGGTGCAATCAGCACAAGCTAATGTCGACTAGTCAATGCTGATTTGGCAAATTCCTTGATAGGGGCGTCCTTGTTGGCATCTAAATGAACTTGAAGTTTGGGTCTTCTTCAAAGGTGATGTCGAAATTGAGCAGTTTTCCTTCATATTTCTATATGAACAACTTTTCACACTTGTTAAAGTAATTGGACCCGGAAGACTTTTTAGTAGGATTCGGATTAGAATTTCATTACGGAGGGGATTCGGTACGTAGACACCATGCTGGGCCCATTGTTCCTATGTCCCCAAGTGGGGCACCCTCGGGAGGAAGGATGAGGTGAAGGAGACAGGGCGGCCGACCCAAGGATCTACGACAGTACAAAGGGCAGGGTCCCTACAGTTTACTTGGATAGAGACTTCCTCCGACAGGCCAGGGCAACAGATGGGCTCCCCTGCAGCGGCACGGCAACGAAATGAAATGTGTAGTGTTTAACGCCCGCTTTTACTACATACGGCACCGCAGGCGATGACACTGATGATGCATGAGATGAAGATGGAGCACCGGTGGAATGAGATGGCGAGGGAAACCGCCCCAGCGCCGTGTTGTTCACCACAAATCTCATTTTGCGGTCGCCTGGGATCGAACCTGGGCCGCCTTGGTGAGAGCCAAGCGGTCTAACCACTGAGCCACGGCGCGGCCACGGCACGGCAACGAGCCCAGCAGCCGAGCCCCAAAGGTCCCTGGCTGGAGGTCCCGAAAAAGTCTCAGCAGAGGAGCGGAGACCGGCAACCGATCTACCGGAGGAGGAAGTAGTTTTCCTTAGAATATATCATCCTGGCATGCACCGCCAAGACACCCGCCGACACTTCTACCCCGAAAGAGACCACCAGATATGAGATGATAGGAAACGATAATGGAGATGAAATAGAGGGTCAGAAATTTCGGGGGATGTAATTAACCTACCCAGCATTCACCTAGTGACCCGGGAAATCCCCGAAAAAAAACATAGTTTAGGTAGGTTGGCCACGGGAATCAAACCCGGGCCTTCCAAATGCGGGCTACAGACGAAACAGCCTGAGCCATTCCGCTCGGTAGACTTTTTAGTAAGTGAATCTCTTGTTCTATATCGTTCTATATATCGATTTGTCTACTTCTTTGTTCCTGATGTTCCTAAAATATTTAATCCTAAAGTTAAAATTCCTTTTAGTTTTTCCAATGTAAAAGTTGCCACAGACTTTGCAGTTTATCCGGTACACACCACCTACGTGATTTCGAAAGATGTACACTGAATTTATTCTGTGGGGCCAAAGTAATATTGTGTTTGGAAAACGTATGTAGCTCTGGGATGGAAGACCAAATTTCTTATTAAGCTTCAAATATATCAAGAATGCGATACGAATATCTTCAAACTAACTTTTACCCATTAAAGCATTTCTATATTCTCATAAATGGCTTTAAAAGTTTATAAATTGCCATACTTTGAAGATATTTGCATGGCAATCGAGGTGTGTACCTTTAATATTTTGGGAATAACCTCTGAAGTCCTCTACATTCCTAATGAATTTTGTATAAACGTAATCCAAAATCTTAATTTGTATAACAGGTATATATATAGAATAATCTGTAGATATAATAATAAACTTTTTAAAGAACAGCTTGCTTTAGAATGAATTTAGCAATCTAGGTTTTTAAATTTACATTCCTACTTGTGATCTATATCATGGGTTAAAACTGTAATAACTGTAAGAATTAAGAATACTATTAAATAAAGAAGCAATTGGTTGATTTCATGTAGGAAAAGGTCTGTAAATAATCAAAAGATTCGAAGGTGCTTTGTTGCAACGGAATACAGTAAAACCTCTCTAAAACGGAACGCCATCGTTCCGGCATTTATTTTCCTTTTGCGCAGGACTCCATCTTACAGAGAATTGTGTTTGAATACAAATAAATTTCGAAATAGTCCTACAGGTTTACAGTGAAGTATTAATATAGGACGAAATGTAAATAATAATAATAATAATGGGCTGATATGTATTATGTGCTATATTTTCAACATAACTACTTAAATTGTGGCTAATCGCCTAGTTTTCCTGTCAGTTTTCAACTTTCCTTTCTCAATCTGCAACTGTTTGCATAGGTTACAAAATCATTTGCTTCACAACACATAGCTTTTAAAACAATATTTTGACGATGTTGCAACCCTCAAATCATCCATTGGAAGCTCCGAAATTGTCTTTGCCTAATATGAGGAACATAAATGCGTCGGATTGAAGGAGCTGAGAAAAAACACTAACAAAATTGCAAACGCTCTTCGGGAAAGCTCACGTCCATATATTGTAAAATACAATGAGAACGTTAAGTTTAACAAGCTTTTCAATCAACATACCATTAGGGAAGTAGACCAGAAATGATATTTGGTGGACATAATAAAGCGAGGACACTTTAAATAAAGGTAATTTTAAGGAACTTTTGGATACATATACAGAGGGAAGCCCCATCGAAATTTAGAACCACCATTCCAGTGTAATATCCGTTTTTGCGATGCTGATTTTGCGAAATTACGTTAGACAATTTTCCGAAATGAAATGAAATGTGTAGTGTTTAACGCCCGCTTTTACTACATACGGCATCGCAGGCGGTGACACTGATGATGCATGAGATGAAGATGGAGCACCGGTGGAATGAGATGGCGGGGGAAACCGGAGGTCCCGGAGAAAATCCGCCCCAACGCCGTGTTGTCCACTACAAATCTCACTTTGCGGTCGCCTGGGATCTAACCCGGGCCGCCTTGGTGAGAGCCAAGCGGTCTAACCACTGAGCCACGGCGTGGCCTCAACAATTTTCCGAGTCACCTAATGAATTCACCTGATTTTACATAAGAAATAGCTGTGTTCCCAAACTTATTTTCCGTTTTTATAGGTTTCCGGGATATAAGGGGACCGTTTTAAGCATTTTTACTGCATAACACTTCTCAGTTGATTTGGAAGTTGGAAAAGCATGACGGTTGCGCTCCAGTGGGATATCTAGCATAATGGAACTGTACCCCGTAGAAAGCTTTTGGTACTTGTTCCTAAGAGCCAAAGTACTGACAGATCAGTATATAGGTAAACAAAAGGAATAAGCTTGTATCGTTCACAGTCAAATAAAGATAAAGCATAAATAGCAGATTCACACAGGCACAGTTAGCTCCATTTAGTTCAAGGACTCTCACGGTGGAAAGTGAATGCAAGGTTTCTTTCTTCTTATCATACATGCACAGTGTGCGATGGTGGTGTAATGGTCAGCATAGTTGCCTTCCAAGCAGTTGATCCGGGTTCGATTCCCGGCCATCGCACTTGGCTTTTTTATTCCCTTCCATTTCGTACTTTAACTTCCCACATTTAAGCAACCAGTTGTTGCTCAGTTTCTAGGTTAATAGAATTGGTCTATTGTGTTACTTTTACAAGAATGTGGCTAGAAGAAATTTGATGACTTCAGCAACTCTATAAACGTAGGAGGCCTTTTACAGAATTAGCTCTTGTGTTAGCAGTGCTAAATATTAGATGAAGATTCATAAATTATAATATAAGCAATTGATTTATTTTGCTGGAAAATACCGAAATTCCAAATATGGGGGGTTTGTTGCTAAAGCTCCGACTGCTACATTTCTATAATATGTGCTGGAAGAAGCAATGTATCCCAGAAGATTGGCTTATGGCCCAAACCATCTCTATCTTTAAGAGAGGGAAACGGAGTGACTGTAGCAATTATTGAGGAATATGTCTCCTGGATATGGCCTATAAAATATTTGCTAAAATAATAAACAAAAGGTTGCAGAATATAGCTGAATGTCTTCTCTCGGAAGAACAAAGTGGATTTAGAAGAGGCAGATCCTGTGCAGATAACATTTTTATTGTTAAACAACTAATTGAAAAACATCGGGAGTTTAATAAAGAAACGCATATGTCATTTATTGATTTTGAAAAAGCCTTCGATAGGGTAAACCGATGCAAGACGTGGCAAATATAGGAAGAACGAGGATACCGCACAACAATTAATAAAAATGATACAATGTTTCTACTTCCAAACAAAAATAAATGTGAGGAACAATGGTAAAATTAAAAAAAATTCTTACTACTCAGGGTGTCAGACAAAGGTGTACTTTATCACCTACACTTTTTAGTATTTATATTGACGACCTAGTGTGCAAATGGAAGCAGCTGTGAATGTAGGTTTTAAAATTTCAAATAAAAACTTTTTAAATATTTTATTGTTTGCTGACGACTTAGTTATTATACAAAACAGCGAGTCTGCCCTGCAAAAATCTATTTTTAAACTTAGTGAACTTTGTAAGCAATATCATATGAAAATTTATTTTATAAAATCAAAGGTAATGAATGGAATTCATTGGAAAAGCGCCAATTAGAACAAAAATATTTATAAATAATCGATGCGTTGAACAGGTAAACCATTTTAACTACTTGGGAACTGATGTTAGTTATGACAAGGAATATGTTGTCTACAGTAAAATATGCAAGTTTCAAAGAGTGTGTGGAACAATAAATAGAACATTTAGAAACAAAATACGTAAAGAAACAAAATTAGAGTTCTGCAAAGTTATGGCTGTACATATATAATGACATACGGAAGTGAGACTTGGACATTAACTAAAAAGCAACAGATTAAAATACAGGCTTCAGAAATGAAATTCTTGAGAAGTGTGAAAGGATGGACGAAGAGGGACTTAATAAGAAGTGAAAATATAAGAGAAGAGCTGGACATTTTTAGCATGAATGATAGGTTTAAAAGATCTCAAACAAAAATAGAAGGAACATGTTGAAAGAATGCCAGTTAAAATACTTACAAAACAAATATTACAGTATCATCCTAAAGCTAGGAGATCAGTGGGCAGACCCAGGAAACGATGGCTGGAGGACTTCGAAGGTGGAACAGGCACTTCATTGCCTATTCCATGAAGCGAAAAGGAAGAAGAAGAAGAAGAAGAAGAAGAAGAAGAAGAAGAAGAAGAAGAAGAAGAAGAAAAGAAGAAGAAGAAGAAGAAGAGAAGAAGAAGAAGAAGAAGAAGAAGAAGAAGAAGAAGAAGAAGAAGAAGAAGAAGAAGAAGAAGAAGAAGAAGAAGAAGAAGAAGAAGAAGAAGAAGAAGAAGAAGAAGAAGAAGAAGAAGAAGAAGAAGAAGAAGAAGAAGAAGAAGAAGAAGAAGAAAGAAGAAGAAGAAGAAGAAGAAGAAGAAGAAGAAGAAGAAGAAGAAGAAGAAGAAGAAGAAGAAGAAGAAGAAGAAGAAGAAGAAGAAGAAGAAGAAGAAGAAGAAGAAGAGAAGAAGAAGAAGAAGAAGAAGAAGAAGAAGAAGAAGAAGAAGAAGAAGAAGAAGAAGAAGAAGAAGAAGAAGAAGAAGAAGAAGAAGAAGAAGAAGAAGAAGAAGAAGAAGAAGAAGAAGAAGAAGAAGAAGAAGAAGAAGAAGAAGAAGAAGAAGAAGAAGAAGAAGAAGAAGAAGAAGAGAAGAAGAGAAGAAGAAGAAGAAGAAAAGAAGAGAAGAAGAAGAAGAAGAAGAAGAGAAGAAGAAGAAGAAGAAAGAAGAAGAAGAAGAAGAAGAAGAAGAAGAAGAAGAAGAAGAAGAAGAAGAAGAAGAAGAAGAAGAAGAAGAAGGAAAATACCAAAAGTTCAGTTCATCAGCCCTCTTCCACTGAGACTACAGGAGTATACATAAGGTAAGCAAGGTCAATTCCTTCAAGTCTCCAATAAAAACAATCCCACATCTGCAGTTGAAGTGAATGTACCAAACCCTTAACTATTATTGTTCAAAATAATCATTAACTTGTTCACTTGAACCTTCCCCATATTCTCATTCATAATTTGTAGGTCACTTGCCATCTTTTCGCTAGTTCCCCTGTTCCACTAGCTCTACTAGATTTTTTAAATCAGTTACAGCACCAGGAATCTAAGATTTTGACTTTAGGTATAACAGTTTACCTGCAGTTTCTTCTTCCAAAAGCATATTAGTCAAACGTGCCAATAATTTTTTTTCACTGTCGTTATTTTCTTGCAATGGTATACTTGAATCCAGTTTCCCAATTATTCACTTCTTGGGACAGAGACAAAAGAACATCAAGGTGATTGCGCTTGAAGGCTCCAACAATGCAATCAGAAAAATTATATCAAGCTAATATGTTAACAAAAACGTGTATATTTATGATCATTCTCAGATCACAAGTTTCGAAATGTAATGTGCTATTAAGATATTTTTGTTTATAATCAAGACACTTTGATACATAATATGATTTATTAGATATCCTTTCTTTTGTATGCCAATATGTAAGTAATGCTCTAAATTGTAGATCTGTAATCAAGCAAAATGACATGTGATAAAATTTTCTCAATAGCGTTCACAAAATTAGAGTAGAAGAGTAAGAAAATTTCTCTCAGCGTGTTACAAAATAGCAGGGAAAAATATTGTAAAAGGAATATTTGGAAATATTATAGAACACTTGCAGTCCAGAACGAAGGATAAGGTAACAGCAAAGAAGAGAAGAACCAAGCCAAAGAAAGAAATATCTAAAAAACTGATTATATATAGAGCCAACATTTGCTGATAAATAAGAAAGCAGAACAAAATCACACTGAACTAGTCATTCCGTGGCGTTGTGGCGTTCTGGCGTTGTGTCTCGAGTCCTTCCACAGTAAAGCTAAGAGATATTCGGCGATATGAAAGTGGTCACGGGCAGCAAACGGATAACATAGTTGCACAACTTCTGATCATCCTTGAAACGTCTCAGGCAGTGTACGATGGGGGTGTAATGGTCAGCATAGTTGTCTTCCAAGCAGTTGATCCAGGTTGGATTCTCGGCCATCGCACTGAAGTTTTTATTCACTTCCACTCTGATTATGACCAATATATTTAAATGCCAGAAGTGTAGAATAGTTACTTAATTTACATCCCAATGTTTCAATGTGTACTTTTATTCTCTTGTGTGTCATTCCATCATCAAATTTATGCAGGTGATTTCCTTATAACGTCCACCACTTTCTGTTCTATACTCGTATCTGCTTAGTTATTCCATGGCTGGCGTCCGTTCTAAGCTATTGTACTTCAAATTCTCTACTCTACTTAGTTTTAACTAAGAACTAAAGGAATTAAACCTTAATTCTAATGTCCAGCCACTCAGCCTAAGGAAATCCTTAAGCATTGTACGATAGGTACTTAAGTGCAGTTTTATTATTTATGTACATTTAAGTGGCGAAAGCCAGTGCCAGATGGTGTCAAGCGGAAGTTCATTTCCAGACAACTGTAAACTCATTTCAAAGGTGACGTCACAGATTTAAAACCAAAGTACGATAAATGGTGAATACTGTATACTGATTGCCCAGGACAAGAAGGCAAGCTAGAGGAATGTGCAACGTAATCAGTTTTGCCGTCTCCTCGGTGTGTATGCTCACCTTCCGAGTATGAAAAGGATGGAAGGCTCGTTTCAAATACCCGCTCAAGTGCTGTCACATAGCTCACCAATACATAATACCTATCGCTGCAACAAACATTAGATATGGCAGCATAGGTGACTCATATGCAATCTTATACACTCATTTCCTAGGAAACAGATCCGCTATCGGAGCAGATAAACAGTTCAAGCTCCTCTGCCCTTCATACCCCTCTAGCCTTCTTGACGTGGACATATTCAATCTAACAACTTCCTAAGAGTTTTATGTGAGGAAAATCAGGTCAAATGATGATAATGACAAATAAGAACTAACCGTGACGTAACAGCCAAGGCCTGCCAACCCGACCACCGGCCTCACGCCCACATATGCAAAGCGGAAGTGGGCGTTCATCCAACCTATACGGGGAGATACCAGTACCTCGGCACCGCCAGCCGGTAAGTTTGCTTCCGAAACCAGGGTTTGCTGCCTATCCTAGCTCCTCACTTTCTTCACGATGCTCAGTGGGCACCAGTCCTACTCCGCATCCCCATGGCGTGATCGATCCCGGGTCGCATTCCGTGGTACGGAACCAAAGCATGACGCCTTAGCATAATACGCCATAGCGTAGGACGACAAATTTAATAATAATAATAATAATAATAATAATAATAATAATAATAATAATAATAATAATAATAATAATAATAATAATAATAATAATAATAATAATAATAATAATAATAATAATAATAATAATAATAATAATAATAATAATAATAATAATAATAATAATAATAATAATAATAATAATAATAATAATAATAATAATAATAATAATAATAATAATAATAATAATAATAATAATAATAATAATAATAATAATAATAATAATAATAATAATAATAATAATAATAATAATAATAATAATAATAATAATAATAATAATAATAATAATAATAATAATAATAATACAAATAATAATAATAATAATAATAATAATAATAATAATAATAATAATAATAATAATAATAATAATAATAATAATAATAATAATAATAATAATAATAATAATAATAATAATAATAATAATAATAATAATAATAATAATAATAATAATAATAATAATAATAATAATAATAATAATAATAATAATAATAATAATAATAATAATAATAATAATAATAATAATAATAATAATAATAATAATAATAATAATAATAATAATAATAATAAAGTACCTCATATATTTGTGATATAAATGCTTTTCAACTAATATCGGCACACATGACAGCCCATGTGATGAAATATAATGTGACATTCAAGAATGGATTGTGAGTTTTTCTGCAATAAAACATTAAACATTACTTTAGAAATTTAGGCGGCTGTCTGTGAGTATATGAAAGAGGTAGAAGAAATGTATGGATTAATTATTTAAAAGAATTATTGGACAATTTTACATAAATTTAGAAGAAAGAGACTCTGAATTAAGTGATGGTTTTGAAGACGAGTGTGTAATCGAGCATCCAATGATAAAGGAGCTGAGGATAACTGTGTTGGGGCCCTCCAAAATACCCTTAGTAGACGGAATATCCATACTAGCACCATTTACCGCGCTTGGAAGTATTAAAATGGTAACTACTATATAATCACGTGGAGTCTCTCGGATTGGGCAAAAATGGAATACGTACAATGGTGTGATTCTCTCCGAATTCCATGCTTCAAGATACACCAGTCAAACCGATTGTGATAATGTATTCTTCCTTGATTCCTAACACATATTGTGCGATGGTGGTGTAATGGTCAGCATAGTTGCCTTCCAAGCAGTTGATCCGGGTTCGATTCCCGGCCATCGCACTTAGTTTTTTTTATTCCCTTCAAACTTGCTTAATACCAACGGGTTTACTTAGGAATGAGTACTACAGCACATAGTAAATATAATACGTCAATATAATCTATGAATAACACATTAATGCAGATACTATTTGGAATGAAGGTTACCCTGTCGCATGATATTGCTACATAAGATTACAGAAGCCATTCACAGCGGGGTCAGTGAGTTTTTAAGGAAAATTCTACGAGGCAAATTGCCATGGTATTGACTCAATACTCGATAGAAGTTGCTAGAGCTACCTTAGATAGAACAAGTTCTATATCATAAATTGCTATTACACTACGACATTTTAACTCGTAATTTGATACCAGAGCCGAAATTCTACAGCCATTCTGTAAATAATATGACCCGCTAACTCGATTCTCCGGGACATCTCTGGCAGAAACAGAAGAATTTGTACCATGTGCTATAATTTGGGCACTGCAACGAAGTCAACAAACCAACGCTTCTGAAGAATATTCTGTTAAAAATTCATGGGTCACCTAAATCGCTAGGTTTAAGAATAAGTGAACTTTTAATAACTACGGCTCTAGTTTTGATGACATAATTTTTGTCTTATGCAGCATGGGTTGGTTTTTAAATATTTAAGCTAAGCAGGAATAAAACTAATAATTATAGAACGACTATAAAAATAATTATTTCATTGGGCAGTTGTTCTCATAATTTCTGCTATTGAAAGTCCTATCATACTGAACCTAATAGCACTTAGCCTTACTTAAATCATAAAAGCATCGTTCACATCTCTTGGAAATATTAATTCTGGTTTTATAGTTACTGTACATTGAAATAACAGCCCGCCTCGGTAGCGTGGTGGTAGCATGGCTGCCTCACGTCCAAGAGGTTCCAATCTGAGTCAGGGAGAGTTACCTAAATAAGTTTTTCCGGGGATTTTCCTTATCCTAAAAGACTAATGTCAGGTAGCTCTAAGCTCCATGGACCCCTGTCTCATTTGAGCATCATTTCACCCAATTCATTCACCGTCCGATATGACCTAACGTTGGAGGACGTAAATTACAATAAAAAGGAACATAAAAAAACTGAAATAACAAACACTTTCGCAAGTAGTACAGGAAATAAACAACATTCAGTTACACGAGTACATGACTCTAATGGACAATATAGCCAACCAGTGTTCATTTGGTTGTGCATTTTAATAATTATTATCATTTTTGGTTCAATTCCTTATGTATCTACACTATATATGTTTAATATTTTATTTCCTCAATCTTGTTAAAAGTACTAAAGAATTTTGTGTCTCTTGAAACTTATTTTCACGTATTATTGTTATTGCATTTTCGTTGCATGGAACCAGTCCCAAGAAAAGTTAGATCGGTTGTTATAAAGCTGTACCTGGACGCACCAGAGATTATCTTTAAAATTTTAATGCATTATATTACTTATCTCAGGTTTGTTGCAACACATCATTGCAGAACAACAACAATAATAATAATAATAATAATAATAATAATAATAATAATAATAATAATAATAATAATAATAATAATAATAATAATAATAATAATAATAATAATAATAATAATAATAATAATAATAATAATAATAATAATAATAATAATAATAATAATAATAATAATAATAATAATAATAATAATAATAATAATAATAATAATAATAATAATAATAATAATAATAATAATAATAATAATAATAATAATAATAATAATAATAATAATAATAATAATAATAATAATAATAATAATAATAATAATAATAATAATAATAATAATAATAATAATAATAATAATAATAATAATAATAATAATAATAATAATAATAATAATAATAATAATAATAATAATAATAATAATAATAATAATAATAATAATAATAATAAATACCTCATATATTTGTGACAATAAGTGTTTTCAAACTAATATCGGCACACATGACAGCCCATGTGATGAAATATAATGTGACATTCAAGAATGGAATGTGAATTTTTCTGCAATGAAGCATTAAAAATTACTTCAGAAATTTCTGCGGCTGTCTGTGAGCATGTGAAAGAGGTAGAAGAAATGTGCTGAGAAAAGTATGGATTAACTATTTCAATGAAGCATTGGACAATTCAATATAAATTGAGAAGAAAGTGACTCTGAATCAAGCGATGAATTTGAAGACGAGGGTGTAATCCAGCATCCAATGTCAAATGAGCTCAGGATATTAGTGTCCAGCAACGCAAAGAAGGCCCCTGAAACAAATGCGTCCCCTTCCACAGTGGGACAAGGACAGCGAATGTGTGTGAGGGAACGCATGCTACAGAAGGGGTAGAACCGTTAAAAAAATAAAACATACGGCCTGTTCAGTCTGTACACTAAAACCGAGAACATTCACTCATTAAAGTAGAAGCCGTCATAATGTTTTTGAATGATCTGTAGCTGTACTGACATGGGGTGTCATAAACCTGTCCAGGAAGGGTGTGGAAACCTTCTCCAACCCCCCTGCGTCTCAGGCCACGGAGTTTGTCTCTCCTGTGGAGGACAATAGCAGTTTTTTGGGACCCTCCAAAATACCTCTAGTAGAAGGAATATCCATACTACCGTCATCTACCAGTAGTCTCTAAAGCGCAGCGCTTGGAAGTATCAAAGTGGTAACTAATATACATATATATAACCACGCGGAGTCAGTCGGAGCGTTACATGAATATGATGCACTGTGCTATTGGACAGAAATGGGTTACGGACAACAAACAGTGTGCTTCTCTCTAAATTCCATGCTTCAAGATACACCAGTCAAACCGGATCCGTAAGTGTATTCTTCCTTGATTCTTCACTGGCATCGTGCGATGGTGCTGTAATGGTCAGCATAGTTGCCTTCCAAGCAGTTGATCCGGGTTCGATTCCCGGCCATCGCACTGATTTTTTTTTATTCCCTCCCATCCTTCTTCGAACCAACGGGTTTACATAGCAATGAGTACTACTGCACATAGTACCTATAATGCGTCAATATAATCTATATATGGATCATCTGTGCAGATAGGAAGGTTATCCTGTCCTATAATATTGCTACATAAGATTATATATGTCTTTCACAGCGGGGGGAGTAAGAGAAGACTCTATGAAGCAAATATTGGCATGGTATTGACTCAATATCTATAGAAGTTGCTTGTTCTTGAGCTATCCTAGATAGGACAAGTTTTAAAGCTAAATTGCTATTGCACTAGGACATTTTAACTCCTAAACCGACACCAGAGCCGAAATTCTGCAGGCATTCTACAAAAAATATGACCCGCTAACTCGTTTCTCCGGGGCATTACTGGCAGAAACAGAACAATTTGTACCAGGTGCTATAATTTGGGCACTGCAACGAAGTCAAGAAACCAACGCTTCTGAAGATTATTCTCTTTAATATTCATGGATCACTTAAATCGCTAGGTTTAAGAGTATGAGAATTTTTAATAATTATGGCTCTAGTTTTGATGACAATTCTTATCATATGCAGATTGGGTTGGTTTTTAAGTATTTAAACTCTAAGCAGGAATAAACATAATTATTTCATTGGGCAGTTTTTCTCATACTTTCTGCTATGAAAGTCCTATCATACTGAACTTAATAGCACTTAGCCTTACTTAAATCATTATAGCATCGTTCACAGCTCTTGGAAATATTAATTCTGGTTTTATAGTTACTATACATTTAAATAACTAACACTTTCGCAAGTAGTACAGGGAGTAAACAACATTCAGTTACACGAGTACATTACCATAATGGACAATATAGCCAACCAGTGCTCATTTGGTTGTGCATTTCAATAATTACTATTTTAGGTTCAATCCCCTAGGTATCTACACTATATATATTCAAAATTCTATTTCCTCAATTTTGTTGAAAGTACTAAAGAAATATGTGTCTCTTGAAACGTATTTCCACGTATTATTGTTATTTCATTTTCGATGCATACATCAGTCTCAAGAAAGGTGAGATGGGTTGTTATATAGCTGTACATGGAAGTTCTAAATATTATCTATAAAATTTAAGTAGTATATTACTTATTTCAGGTTTGTTGCAACTCATCATTACAACACAATAATAATAATAATAATAATAATAATAATAATAATAATAATAATAATAATAATAATAATAATAATAATAATAATAATAATAATAATAATAATAATAATAATAATAATAATAATAATAATAATAATAATAATAATAATAATAATAATAATAATAATAATAATAATAATAATAATAATAATAATAATAATAATAATAATAATAATAATAATAATAATAATAATAATAATAATAATAATAATAATAATAATAATAATAATAATAATAATAATAATAATAATAATAATAATAATAATAATAATAATAATAATAATAATAATAATAATAATAATAATAATAATAATAATAATAATAATAATAATAATAATAATAATAATAATAATAATAATAATAATAATAATAATAATAATAATAATAATAATAATAATAATAATAATAATAATAATAATAATAATAATAATAATAATAATAATAATAATAATAATAATAATAATAATAATAATAATAATAATAATAATAATAATAATAATAATAATAATAATAATAATAATAATAATAATAATAATAATAATAATAATAATAATAATAATAATAATAATAATAATAATAATAATAATAATAATAATAATAATAATAATAATAATAATAATAATAATAATAATAATAATAATAATAATAATAATAATAATAATAATGTGGCGGTGGTGTTGGTGATCCTCTGCACGCCCCAACTTAACCAACCAGTGCCATAGGGCATATGTGTCGTTGGGGAGAAGGACGTAGGACCTCCCTTAGGTTTTCGAGCTATCCACGTCCCGATTCTATTTTGTTTCATCAGTTGGCACTTGCAACGTGATAACACGTGGACGTTGAGCTAGTGACAAGTGAGAGAGAGATATAAATCCACACGTTGCAGGAGACGGAATGAGAGAAATGTCGAAGCTCAAGGCCTACAAATTCATTAAGCTAACATTAATTGTTACATAACTTTAAAATGTTCACATTCGTCTGCTTGCAAATGCTTAGTTGGAAAACGTATGCTGGGGTACATTGATCTTGTTTCTTGGGTACCACGTACGAAATAAGTAGTAAGGAAAACATAGTCAATGTTACCAACGTTTCGCCCCACTATGTATGGCTTCTCAGGGTTACTCCTCCTTATGACGGCATCGCAGGAACTCTAGTAGAGCAAAACTTTGGCAACAGATATCAACTGTAGTGCACGAGATTTAACTTGGCCCCTGGTTTGAAGAAAGAGAAAGAAATACGTACTTACGATCTCTTTCTAACCCACCCCTGTTTTATGGCCTGCCAGGCAGGGCTGACTCATTAGCGAATGATCCTTTATCGCCCTCCAAATTTGGTTCCTGTTCTCCTTTTTCAGTGTTAGAAATTTCAAAATTTTCCTCATATTTCCAATCCGAATCGTCTTTTAAATTAATTATGTACCTATCACTAATTTCATCTATTAATCCATTTTTCTCCCAATAAAACTGTTCGATTTTTTAGCATGTCCAGGAGCTCCCCGCCAGATTTGTTCGGACAAATCTACCTACTACACTATCAAACAACACTTTTATGTCACTATGCTTAAATGACGCGTTTGGGAAATTATTTCTTTTAATGTGCCCATGTAAGATGTATCGCATTAAGGAGCAATGATACGGAGGTAGCCTTATTACAGCATGGTCGTGTAGTTGTGCTATGCGATCTATTTCATAAATTTTGAGACCACATTTTTTCAGCTTTATTAGTTCGTATAGCACAGCTTTGTTGGAATGCAGATCAAATTCAATATTATTATCAAGGAGTCGTGACTGCATTACTGATTTAATTGATGATTATATCGCAGTCTTGTTGATTTGAATAGAGTGATAAGATACTGGTCTATTACTATAGCACTATAAGAGGGAATGTTGGGTGACAAGAGATTAATAAACCAATTTTTAAATGTTTCACTATACATTTCTTCATGATAGTCTTGGCTTGATTTCCATTTAAAACCCGGAAGATCGTTGGAATAAAACCCGTCAAACTCCCCGGGCTAGCCTTTGCCTATTGCAATGAGTAGTAGAATTTCATAATCGTCCTCCTCAGTTTTCCACACTTTATTTTTGTATAATTTATATTTATACACGTTTCATCTGAAGCTGATATATATGGACTTATTAAGTAAACAAGGTAATCTGTAATTCAACGTAAGTTAATAACCAAGCAGGCCATAAAGATGATGCAACAAATGCTGAAGTTTATTGAAATCCCAAATTCTGATGTAGTATTACGGTAACTTAGCAACCAAAACAGAAAAAAGAACCAATTTTTTTTTTTTTTTTTTTTGGCTTGAACTCTCGAAGAGGGTAGACTCGTTTTCGGTAAAAGACTTCTTGAAACTACGAGAAGTTATTGGAGTTCATCATTTATGAACGTTTAGTAAACGTTTAAAATATACATCGAATGCGCGACGCTACGATACATAATTTAAGCAAAAAACCGTTGCATCATTTATAAATAAAAGGAGAAAATTAATATATAGTAAAGGGCTATGTACATCAGTGGAAAAAGTAGCATGTAAAGAAGAAATGATGTCGAGAAATATAATTTAAAGTAATGTGAAACGGTATTAATTATTTTATTACATAGTCGCCCAAAAGTGAAATCCCTTTTGTATCGATACCACTGAGAAGTTTCACATCTCATCGCTTGCCGCAGCTGCCGGAGAGAAGATTTATAGAAATCTTCGAGAACATCATCTTCACGGCTTTTAGACGAAAGGTTCATCGCTTCTACATCAAGGTAAGTTTTGGCTTCTACACACGTCGCCACACCGAAGGAGCGCGAAACTTTGGCGCGTGTGGGGCGTAGACTTCACGACGGGGCGAATTCTACTTCAGATGTCACTGCATCGTGTGATATAAATCCAACCCTCAAGGAGGGGAAGCGCTCCACATATAAGTAAATAATACGGGCATCGGAAACCCTCATTTCTTTCATTTTTCTTAGATATACCAACAATTTTACACAACGTCTGGCCGTTCTGTCTGAAAGTTTCCTCTGCCTGAGTTCTTTACAAATGTAAATTTCATTATGCTCGACATAGATGTAGACGGCTTTTCTGCATTTTAGGGCCTCGCATTCGTCTTTAAATATTATAGACATTGAACACAATTTCCTTGCCATCTGTTCTTACAGCTTTTCCTTTCTTCTCACGTCTCCTATATCTAGCAAGGACATTAACACTATTCCCAACACCGTTTAAAATAATGACAAATTTATCAAATTCTGAAAACAATTTTCACATTTGTAACACGTTGACAACCGATACTTCACTTGCAACACCACTGATGTCTGCTTGTGCTTACCCTCATACCACAGTAGGTAATTAGGGAATACAATAGGGGACTGACCATTTCAAGTAAAGAAACCCAGCGCCCATTCTAAACAAGGATAGTGCAAAAAGTGCCAAGTTAAATCTGGTGCATTATAAGACGCGGATTTCCCCGGAAGACTTTGGTACTATGGACACCGGCCAACGAAGCCTACGTAACGAATTGAGTCTGTGTTAGTCCATTATAGTGTAATTACTTAGTTATTTTCAAATAGGAAAAAAGCATGGTCACTTTTGGTTAGTGGAAGGTGAACTGCTAATTATATACGATATTATGTGTTGTGGAAATTCATGTGATTTATATCTGTGTATGAACAGTAACTCGCTATTTCTTTATAATTAAATAAAGTAACATTATATAGAATTTGTTGAATGTGCTCATGCAGCACTAATCACTCGTTTCATCAGTTGATACCTTCATGGAAAATATTGTAGGTTGACTGCAATGCACCATTTGGAATAAAGAAAATACTTTGCTTTCCGAAAGGAAACATTTTTATCTGACGCGTAATGCGTTAATAATTGGTAAATGGATTGTAGATTAGTCGGAACAGGCAAGTTACCACATTTCCAGACAACATAGTCTATTCTTCCTTGAAGTACTGCGTATATTCTGCGATGGTGGTGTAATGGTCAGCATAGTTGCCTTCCAAGCAGTTGATCCGGGTTCGATTCCCGGCCATCGCACTTACTTTTTATTACTTTTAGTTGAAAGTGATAATTACGTGAACGAAATTATATAACTGGCAGAAAAGGAAGAGATGTGATAAAATAAGTTAAAAATGCAAGAGGATCAATAATGTTAATTCCTTTAAACCTTGTTAGTTTGAAATTATTTAAAGTTGTAATTGAGTATTTGATTATTTAAATTCGTTTTAAACAGAAAGATTATAAAAACAATCAAATAGGGTTTATTGTACAGGTCATTTATAATGACATGGCTAGTAAGAAATATTTAACTGCCAGAGTTACGGTAAAAACCAATATACTTTGTTTTAGCCAAATGTTTTCTATTTTGAGGCATGATAGATGGTAAAAATCTTCTTAGTGTAGGGACACAAGAGGTTACATGTTGGTAAAATTTCTGATGTAAATTCTTGAAAAGAGCATCCATCTGTGTTAATGTAAAAAGTGTTAACATTGTATTTATTGAATACAAGTGTTGAATATAAGGTATATGAAAGGAATTGAAGTTACGAGGGCTGTTCAATAAAGAATGATCATAATCTTTTTACAGCCATAATTTTCACACTAAAATTCAACTTTATTATATTTTGTTAATTTAATGTGAAAAAGACACGCCGTAGTAGTTTCATTGTTGGTAATCCTGGTTCCCGCCTGTGAGACCAAGGCAAGTTCAGACATGTTCAATCGCCTACCGCTGCATTGGAGGTAACACGCAAGGAACAATATGCGGCTTTGAAATTCTAATTTCGTCTCAACAAATATTTAGTTGAGGCCTATGTCATGTTAAGGGAGGCCTTTGGAGTGTCTGTCCTTCCCTATAGTACAGCTCGAAGGTGGCTTAAAATGTTTAAAGAAGAGTGACAATCAATTTCAAAGGAATGTGGACCCGGTGCTCCAGTTACTGCTCTAACGGAAGGTAACTTCAACACTGCTGCTGCCATTGCGAGAGAGGATCGACGAATTACCTTAAGATCACTTTCTGAAATACTGAAAATTTCATTGGGTGCCACTCACCATTGGTGACAGGAACATTACACACGAGACGTGTTTGTGCGCCATGGGTTCCAAGACTGTTGATTCCAGAACAATAGGACATTCGAAAGCAGGTCTGCATGCAGTTAAAGTTGATGTTAGAGGAGTATTCGGGAGACATAAATCCGCACGTTGCTTGAGGCGGAATGAGAGAAAAAACGGAGCTCATTGCCTACAAATTCATTACAAAATCATTAATTGCTACATAACATTATAATGTTCACATTCGTCTCCTTGCAAATGCTCATTTGAAAAACGTGTGCTCTAGTACATAGGGATTAGGATTTCACTACGGGGAGCATTCAGTACGTAGGCCACCATGCTGAGCCCTTTGTTCCTATGCCCCTAAGTGGGGACACCTTCGGGAGGAAGGAGGAGGCGATGGAGACAGAGGGCGGCTGTCCCAGGGAGCCACGACAGTACAGAGGGCAGGGTCCCTACAGCTTACTTGGAGAGAGACCTCACCTGACAGTCCAGGGTAACGAACCCGCTCCCTTGCAGCTGGATGGCAACGAGCCCAGCAGCCGAGCCCTAATAGCCCCAGGCAGGTGACGGTCCCGAAAGTCTCCCAGCAAAGGAGCTGATGCCGGCAACCAACCTAGTGGAGTAGGAAGTAGTTTTCCTCAGAGCATATCATCCTGCCATGCACCGCCGAGACTCCACCGACACTTCTGGCCTGAAAGAGCCCATCAGATGGGAGATGATATGAAATGAGGAGGGATAGAAAATTCGGGGAATGTAATTAACCTACCCAGCATTCGCCTAGCAACCCGGGAAACCCGCCGAAAAGTGGTAGGTCAGCCACGGGAATCGAACACGGGGCTCCCGAATGCGGGGCACAGACGAAACGGCCTGAGCCATTTCGCTCGGTATTGGGTTACATTGATCTTGTTTTTTGTATGTCACATACGAAATATTTTGTAAGTAAAACATAGTCTATGTTACCAACGTTTCCCCTACTATGTAGGGCTTCTCAGGGTTACTTCTCCTTATGACGGCACTGAAGGAACTCTAATAGCACAAAACTTTGGCAACAGTTATCAGCCGCCGAAGCCCACGTAGTGAATGGAGTTGTGTTAGTCCATTATACTGTAATTATTTAATGATATTCCAATAAATAAAAGTAATGGCTACATTTTATTAGTGGAAGGCGAATTGCCAAGTATATACCTTATTATGTGTTGTGGAAACTCGTGTGATTTATATGTGTCTATGAACAGTAACTCTCTAATGCTTTATAATTAAATAAAGTAACATTTTATAGGATTTGTTGAATGTGCTCTTGCAGCACTAACCACACGATTTCTCAGTTGATACCTTCATGGAAAATATTGTAGGTTGACTGCAATGCGCCATTTGGTATAAAGAAAATCTGTTGCTTTCAGAAAGGGAACACGTTTCTTTCAAAGCTCAATGCGTTAATAATTGGTAAATGAATTGGAGATTAGTCGCAACAGGCAAGTTACCACAATTCCAGACAAATTAAGAAAAAGCTAATGGGCAGGTATACAGGCTCATGGTTGGCTGCACTGTGTTCAATAGAGGTTAAGCTGTAACTCTGCTCTTCCTTGAAACATGCTATTATACTGCGATGGTGGTGTAATGGTCAGCATAGTTGCCTTCCAAGCAGTTGATCCGGGTTCGATTCCCGGCCATCGCACGTACTTTTTATTATTTTTAGTTTAAAGTGATAGTTAACGTGAACGAGATAATATAACGAGCAGAAAAGGAAAAGATGTGATATAATAAGTTAGGAATGGAAGAGGATCAATAATTTTAATTCGTTTAAACCATGATAGCTTAAAATTATTTAAAGTTACAATTGAGTATTTGATTATTTAAATACAGTTTTAAACAGAAAGATTATAAGATAATCAAGTAGGAATGTTTTATTATACTGGTCGTTAAGAATGACGTGGCCAATAAGAAAATGTTTAACTGCCATTGCTACGGTAAAAGCCAATAAACTTCGTTTTAGCTAAAAGTTTTCTATTTTGAGACATGATAGTTCGCGAATATCTTCTTAGTGTAGGGACACCAGAGGTTACATGCTGGTAAAATTTTCTATAACAAATTCTTGAAAAGAACATCTATCTGTATTAATGTAAAAGGTGTTAACATTGCATTTATTATATTTACGTGTCAAACATAAGGAATATCTTATTTAATCAATTTTGTTGAAAGTGCATAAAATGTCTATCCCTTAAAGCTTATTTTCACGTATTATGACATTTTCGTTGCATATATCCAGTCTCCTAAAAAGTGAGATCGGTAATTATATAGCTATACATGGACGTTCCAAATGTTATCTATAAAATTTAAATACATTATATTACTAATTGCAGATGTGTTTCAACTCATTATTACAGCACAACAATAATGATGTTACTCAAATTAATAATAATAATAATAATAATAATAATAATAATAATAATAATAATAATAATAATAATAATAATAATAATAATAATAATAATAATAATAATAATAATAATAATAATAATAATAATAATAATAATAATAATAATAATAATAATAATAATAATAATAATAATAATAATAATAATAATAATAATAATAATAATAATAATAATAATAATAATAATAATAATAATAATAATAATAATAATAATAATAATAATAATAATAATAATAATAATAATAATAATAATAATAATAATAATAATAATAATAATAATAATAATAATAATAATAATAATAATAATAATAATAATAATAATAATAATAATAATAATAATAATAATAATAATAATAATAATAATAAGAATAAGAATAATAATAAGAATAAGAATAAGAATAATAATAATAATAATAATAATAATAATAATAATAATAATAATAATAATAATAATAATAATAATAATAATAATAATAATAATAATAATAATAATAATAATAATAATAATAATAATAATAATAATAATAATAATAATAATAATAATAATAATAATAATAATAATAATAATAATAATAATAATAATAATAATAATAATAATAATAATAATAATAATAATAATAATAATAATAATAATAATAATAATAATAATAATAATAATAATAATAATAATAATAATAATAATAATAATAATAATAATAATAATAATAATAATAATAATAATAATAATAATAATAATAATAATAATAATAATAATAATACCTCATAATTTTATGATATAAATGCTTTCAAGCTAATCGGCACACATGTGATGAAATATAATGTGACATTCAAGAATGGAATGTGAGTTTTTGTGCAATGAAGCATTAAAAATTACTTCAGAAATTTGGGCGGCTGTCTGTGAGCATGTGAAAGAGGTAGAAGTAATGTGCTGAGAAACGTATGGATCAATTATTTCAATGAAGCATTGGACAATTTGATATAAACTTAGAAGAAAGTGACTCTGAATCAAGCGATGACTTTGAAGACGAGGGTATAATCCAGCATCCAATGACAAAGGAGCTGAGGATAAGTGTGCTACGGCCCTCCAAAATAGCCCTAGTAGACGGAATATCCATACCACCGCCATGTACCATCTACCGCGCTTGGAAGTATTAAAGTGGTAACTACTATATAATCACGTGGAGTCTTTCGGAGCGTTTCATGAATATGATGCTGTGTATGTAATGGGCAGAAATGGGTTACGTACAACAGTGCGCTTCTTTCTAAATTCCATGCTTCAAGATACACCAGTTAAATCGGTTGCGTACGTGTATTCTTCCTTCTTTGTGGAGTGACATCGTGCGATGGTGGTGTAATGGTCAGCATAGTTGCCTTCCAAGCAGTTGATCCGGGTTCGATTCCCGGCCATCGCACTTGTTTTTTATTCCCTTCCATCCTTCTTCGAACCAACGGGTTTACATAACAATGAATACTGCGGCATGTAGTACATATAATGCGTCAATATTACCTATACATGGAACATCTGTGGAGATACTATTTGGAAGGAAGGTTATCCTGTCCTATAATATTGCTACATAAGATTATAGAAGCCGTTCACAGCGGGGGAAGTATGAGAAGATTCTATGAAGCAAATATTGGCATGGTATTGACTCAATACTCGATAGAAGTTGCTTGTTCTTGAGCTATATTAAATATAACAAGTTTTTAATTGTAAATCGCTGTTACACTAGGACATTTTAACTCCTAATCCGTCACCAGAGCCGATATTCTGCAGCCATTCTACAAATAATCTGACCTGCTAACTCGTTTCTCCGGGGCATCTCTGATAGAAACAGAACAATTTGTACCACGTGCTATAACACATGCTAGTCAACAAACCAACGCTTCTGAGGAATATTGTGTTTAATATTCATGGATCACTTAAATCGCTAGGTTTTATGAGTAAGAGAATTTTTAATAATTATGGCTATAGTTATGGTGACATAAGTTTTATCTTATGCAGCATGGGTTGGTTTTTAAGTATTTAAACTCTAAGCGGGAATAAAAATAATTATTTCATTGGGCAGTTTTTCTCATTATTTGTGCTATTGAAAATCCTATCATACTGAACCTAGTAACACTTAGCCTTACTTAAATCATTATAGCATTTGTTCACAGCTCTTTGAAATATTAATTTTGGCTTTATGGTTTTTGTACATATAAATAACAAACACTTTCGCAAGTAGTACAGGAAATAAACAACATTGAGTTACACGAGTACATGACTATAATGGACAATATAGCCAACCAGTCCTCATTTGGTTGGGCATGTTAATAATT
>CM060956.1:77820449-77840449 GCA_030765055.1 Mantis religiosa
CCAACATTTAACCACCGAATTTCTCAAGTCGTCTTGTACATCATCTACCCATATTTTCCTGGGTCTTCCTCATATCTTTCTGCCATCCAGCTTTCCTATGAGTATTTTCTTAACTACACTGGTTTCCGGCATTCTCTGCACATGGCCTATCCATCTTATTCTTCCTTGTTTAATTTTCACTACTATATTTGGTTGTCCAAATAGGCGCTGTAACTCCAAGTTAGTCCGCATTCTCCATCCGTCCAAGTCCCTTATTGCTTCAAATATATTTCTCAGGACCTTTCTTTCCCACCGTAATAACCATTGTTCTTCTCTGATTGTCAACACCCAGCTTTCTGAACCATACATTACTATTGGTCTCAGTACTGTTTTTAATTTTAGCATTCCTACTGACTTTCCTTGATTTAAACATATTCTGCAAGGCATAGAAACATCTGTTACCACTTGCTATTCTTTCTTGAATTTCCACTGATGTTTTATTATCTACTGTTACCATAGATCCCAGGTATTTACATTTTTCCACTCTTTGATATTCTTTCTCACGTAATTTAACTGTAGGTTGTCTTCTTCTTGCATCTCCATCACCTCCCATCTTCATATATTTTGTTTTATTAACGTTCACTACCAATCCTAGATCTTGTGCCTTCTCTTTCAACATTACGTAACTTTCCTCAAGAGCTCTTATATTCCTTGCGAGAATTGCACATCGTCAGCATATGCCACTATTTGTACTGATCTGGAAAATATGGTTCCTCCAGGGTTTATGGGTAATTGTCGGATTACTTTTTCCAGTGCTAAATTAAACAGTGGTGGAGGAACAATACGCGGCTTTGAAATTCTACTTTCGTCTCAACAAATCTTCATTTGAGGTCTATACAATGTTACAGGAGACCTATGGAGGCCTATATTCTTCCCTACGGCACAGCACGAAGGTGGTTTAAAATGTTTAAAGAGGGGAGACAATCAATTTCAAAGGAAGGTAGACCCGGTGTTCCAGTTACTGCTCTTACGGAAGAAAACATCAAAACTGCTGCTGCCATTGTGAGAGAGGCCCGACGAATTACCTTAAGACCACTTTCTGAAATACTGAACATTTCATTGGGTGCCACACATACGTTGGTGACAGAAACATTATACATGAGACGTGTTTGTGTGCGATGGGTTCCAAGACTGTTGATTCTCAAACAAAAGGACATTCGTATTCAGGTCTGCATGCAGTTAAACTTGATGTTAGAGGAAGATCCGGAGTTTCTTTCAAACGTAATCACTGCTGTTGAAACTTGGCTACATCATTTTGATCCTAAGAGCAAACAGCAAAGCTCAGTGTGGAAATATCCTTCATCACCCCCCCCCCCAAAAAAAAGCAAAACCGGTTGCTTCTGCTGGGAAAGTTACGATCATGCCACCATGTTGTGCCCATTGTTACTATGCCCCCAAGCAAGGATGCGGGAAGGAGAAAGAGGGTGGCCGACCCAAGGAGCCACGAAAGTACTGAGGGCCGGGTACCTACAGTCCACTTGGATAGAGACTTCCCCCGACAGGCCAGGACGGCGAACCCGCTCCCCTACAACGGGACGGCAACAAGCCCAACAGTCGAGCCCTAAAGTTCCCTGGCTGGCGGTCCCGAAATGGTCCCAGCAGAGGAGCGGTGACCGGCAACCGACCTACGGGAGTAGAATGTATCATCCTGCCATGCATCTCCGAGACATCCACCGACACTTCTACCCTGAAAGAGACCACGAGATGAGAAATTATGTGAAATGATAATGGAGATGAAATGGAGGGATAGGAAATTCGGGGATGTAATTAACCTACCCGGCATTCGCCTATGGACTCGCGAAAATCCCCAAAAAATCCATAGGTCAGGTAGTTTGGCCACAGGAATCAAACCCGGAGCTCCCGAATGCGGACCACAGACGAAACCACCTGAGCCATCGCGCTTGGTCTCACCAAGATAACTAATAAGGTTGATCGTATATGATGAAGTAATTTATTGTTGTTAAGCTTAGGGCCTCTGTGGCAAAAGTCGAGTCTTAATCGCTGCACCCAGACCTACCCTGTTAGCTTTACTCACTCCTGATGGACTGAATTATGATTTAAGTTTTCAGGAGATACAGAAAAGAAGAACTATATCTAATAGACGCTAGGTCAAAGTGAACCAGTGGTTCAGGTAGGAATAGTTTATATACATATAATTTGTGTCATGCGCCGAGGTTACGCTACAACGAACAGAATTGGTCTCCACATTTTATATCAATTGACGAAGCTATCAAATAGTTCGAGTTCCACAGTTGTGCTGGAATATCAATTACTTGGCAAATAAATCGAATTTACATACACCGCAAGTTATATAATGTAGGGATTTACCTCGCCCATTTTTTTTATTTATTTTAACCATTTGGCATACAATGCAAGAGGTTTCGTCAGCAGGTCCTTAAAATAAATCTACATTTAAGTGCTCTAGTAGTGTATAAAAATTAAGTAACTTAATGCTACTTTTAACTCTAATTTTAAAATATGTAATTTGCATTTAAAATTTGTCTTAGATTTAAAGGTAATTTATTGTATAATTTCACTTCAAGGTACAGATGAGAATCCAGAGATTTCTGTAGGCAAAATTTAGGAGGTACCACATTATTTCTACCCCTAGTATCATGAGGATGTATATCAGAAAAAAGTGCCTTATCTGTCTTTTGAAGATGAATGAAGTTCAAACATGCATATACATACAGAGATGCTACAGTTAAAATACAAAATTCTTTAAAGATAGGTCCACAGTGTTGGCGAGAATCACAATTTTTTATTATTCTAATAGCCTTCTTCTGGAGCAAAAATACCTGGTTGGCTTCTCCACTTCTACCCGATAGCAAAATGCCATAATTCAAGTGACAGTGAAATAAACTCTAATAAACACTTAATAAAATATTAGTGGAAACACACGTTTTAAGTCTTCTTAAGAGAAATAAAATATTTGACAACTTCTTGCATATTTCTGTTATGTGGAATTTCCAACAAAGCTTGTTGTCCAACCATATTCCAAGTAGTTTAACCCTCTGTTCATGACTCTATCTTTTAAACCAAATAAAATAGCTTCTGTTTTATCTTTGTTAATATGCAGACCATTTGCCCCAAACCAGTAAGAGAGTTGATCCAAAGTATTTGACCAACTGAAGGTACTTGCAGAAAGAGCATTACGAATTCTGGTATCATCTGCATGAGAAATAACTATACCAGGAGTAGCAGCAGGCAAGTCATTAATAGCTACGGTAAATAAAAAAGGACCCAAAATATATCCTTGAGGAGCTCCCGTAGTTACATCTCGAATTGTTGACATTAGGGCCCACATAGGTCTCTTCTGGCTAACATGTCCTCAGGAAGAGGAGGCAAAACGAATGAAAAGCAGGAGGCTACAGGCCGAAGGAAAGTAGGCAGCAGATACGCACAAAGTGCGCAACATTTCCAGCCTCGAGAACCTCTGCCTCTCCTGCATGCTGGAGCTGCCTATGGAGGGATGGACTACTCCACGGCTAAACAGTCCTCTACTGAAGGGACACTAACCCAACATTAGCTGGGACGATCGAGTGGAATCAAAACACGGCATCCTCTCAATGCGAGCGCCTTAGGTTACATCAGAACTATATTATTTGGTTGTATAAAATAGATATTCAAAGTAGTGTCTTGCTTTTAGCATATAAAATAATAAAATGAAAGGTAAGATGTCACAAAGAGATTTCTGCTTCTAAGATTTCTATTTCAAAGAACTACTGGTTTCGTGGAAACTCATCCTTCGAATTGAATTATCATAGAAACCTCGTAAAGGCACCTGTTGGATGAGCGACCAATAGAAGCACAGATCCATGAAAATAATTACGCTATGTGTGCTACAGTGGAAATTTCCAACCAGCTCGTGCAGGAGAGAAATTATCTGCTAGTTGAGTTTAACAGTGGGACCGCTAAGCTTCGATATAGCCTGTTTGTAACAGTACATTCTGATTTTAGTTTGGCGTATTGTCGGCACAATATTGTCTGGCCAAACTATCCCTCTAAGCTCAAAGAACAGAAAGAATAATGACTGAATTAGGAGAGTTTAAAACTTATACCTTAAATAATAATCTGAAACCAAACTCATTGGACAACCAATTCCCAAAATTACGTGAAAATATATTAAAGTTTAACCATGCTTTTTTCCTATTTGAGCTAGATGCATGCTGAGGCAAATTCCTTTTAATTTAACATATTTTATGCTTTCTTAAGCCAAAAACCTTTCCTTCTGCAAGATATGCATGCAGAATTTGTTAAGATGACTATTTCTTACCCTCACTTCATTACACACCAAGAATATGTAATTCATCAATTCGTGTTTGTTTCTTGCTGTGTCAGGTCAACAATAGAATGAAATGATAATGACCATATGGAAACCAGTGGTAGTTCTATAATTATAAACAAAAAAACTCTTAAAAATAGTAGACTGCCTTTTCTGCTTCCCAGAGCACTTGTCTATTATTTTCCAGCTGTTATGTGGAGTTGGTATATTTTGAAGCTGGAGCTTTTGGAACCATCACCGAAATGTAGCCGTATTTCCCACCCATTATTCTAATCCTTTTATCTATATGTAGGAATATTCTAGATTTTCCTAAAAGCTTTTCGTTTGGTTGTTTTCCAGGTACTTCCAAATAATAATTAAATAATTTTTGTTATGTACCAGTAAGCTGTGAAAAAACCATGTTGTACAAACTGCTGATCCCCAGCTCCTACTGCTATATCGAAAACAGGCTACAGAAAGCAGGTGTTGGTTTTTTTATGCACAACACAACACAAAAGTCTGGTACAACGCAACATTTACATTGCTACTCCGGGCTGCTAACCATTTAGCAAATCATGTGTGTAAATATCATAGTAAGGAAGGTTAACTAGTTAACTACGTCAGAGGGGGTGCGGATCGGAATTAAAAATAAAAAAGTACAACAAAAATTAGACCTACATAAAAATGCTCTGTCATAGAAATGAAAAGGCGAAATGAGTATACATAAAAGGGACAAAAAATTTGAAAAAAAAAAGGAATGAATGAATGAATGGACAGTACAGAAAAACTGGTGGCAGAAGTGGGATGAGGTAGGGAGTAATTAATTAATGTTCGTTATTCTGTTGCGCATCGGCGCTTTGTGTTTGCTTTTTATACTTTTTTTTTGCGTTCGCCTGTGCACTCGTGTTTTTTAATGTAAGTAATAAAAAAACGCGATGAGCCTTTATCCGAAACAAACGAAGTTTACAAAGGAGAGTCCGGCAATCACAGTTAACCTTGTTTTTCTTGTTGTTCACTTAAGGCTTATTTCCTTGTTGCTATGGTGAAAGAAAAATAGAATGGTAACGAGCAAGAGGGACAGAGAACCACTTTCATAGATGTATTGGCATCGCCTAGATTGCGTAGAATTAGAGGATTTAACGTTGTGTAACGAGATTGAATTGCTTTTGTCAGTGTGCCCATAATCAGAGTATACTAGAGTGCACGAAAACTGGCCGATAAAGGTTTATTTTGGCAATGGCTCGTTAAAACGCGTTACTTTGCTCTTATCTCTTTCTAACGATATTCACTTATATTGATCGCCAACCTAGACTTTGTTCGTGCATATTAATGCACGAACTGCATATTAATGTAGCTTCGGACTGCATATTAATGATGAAAATATAATTAAAAAGTTAAGCTTTCAAGTAAAGTATGCAGCCTTAATGAATTTTGGATTAATAATGCTCTTTCACTTTTTTAAATGTCATGAGATTTCCAGTATAGTGAACTTAAAAGAATAAATATTTTCTAATTCCACGTATTTGGAATTATTTTGGTTTGTGTATTATAAATGTGGTAGTAACTTACAAAACATATTGTTGTGTATGCAGGAAAATAAATGACATAAAACAGATATAATAAATATTTATTGGAGAAAGCAAATCTTCACATTAAAAAATATTATATACGAGGCATGTTTTTAGGTCAGTACCGTTTTGGAATTTAAAAAAGACGTGCATAGATATCGCAATGATATTATTTTTACATGAAAACCTGTACCTTAATCTACTTTTCTACATAATTATCGTGAATATTGATGCACTTGTCATAACGTGGTACCAGTTTTAGAATACCCTCCTCATAAAATTCTGCCACCTGACGTGTTAACCACTGTATCACAACTGTTTTGACTTCGTTATCGTCTTGAAGACGCTGACCGACCAGATGTTTCTTCAAGTGCAGGAACAAATGGTAGTCGCAGGGCGCCAGATCAGGGCTGTATGGAGGATGATCTAAAGTTTCCCATTGAAAAGATTTGATGAGATCTTTGGTCCCATTAGCAACATGTGGACGGGCATTGTCATGCAGCAAAACGATACCCATACTCAACTTGCTCCGTCTTTTTTTTTCTGGATTGCACGGCGCAGATTGTTCAATGTCTCAAAATAAAACGCTGCATTGATGTCTCATTACGAGGCAGAAACTCCACTAGTGATACTCCTTTTCTGTCCCAAAAAACTGTGCACATGATATTCCGGGCAGAAATTGTTTGCTTAAACTTCACTCTTGTGGGTGATGATGAATGTCGCCATTCCATGGATTGTTGTTTCGATTCTGGTGTGACGTGGGCCCCCCCCCCATGTTTTTTCTTTAAGTTCAACTATCTAAATGGTTTTATTCATTTAATATAATAATAATAGTAATAATAATAATAATAATAATAATAATAATAATAATAATAATAATAATAATAATAATAATAATAATAATAATAATAATAATAATAATAATAATAATAATAATAATAATAATAATAATAATAATAATAATAATAATAATAATAATAATAATAATAATAATAATAATAATAATAATAATAATAATAATAATAATAATAATAATAATAATAATAATAATAATAATAATAATAATAATAATAATAATAATAATAATAATAATAATAATAATAATAATAATAATAATAATAATAATAATAATAATAATAATAATAATAATAATAATAATAATAATAATAATAATAATAATAATAATAATAATAATAATAATAATAATAATAATAATAATAATAATAATAATAATAATAATAATAATAATAATAATAATAATAATAATAATAATAATAATAATAATAATAATAATAATAATAATAATAATAATAATAATAATAATAATAATAATAATAATAATAATAATAATAATAATAATAATAATAATAATAATAATAATAATAATAATAATAATAATAATAATAATAATAATAATAATAATAATAATAATAATAATAATAATAATAATAATAATAATAATAATAATAATAATAATAATAATAATAATAATAATAATAATAATAATAATAATAATTTTTTGCAGTTAACTTTCTCAATACTTGAGTTCTTTTAAAGCAGTATTTTGTTACTATCACTCTTTTATATCGCATTCTAGGGAAACAAATGCCATTTAAAATTCTAGCTAAACCTCTATTTGTACATCTCTTTCTGATCTGCTTTAGATGCATCAGGGAGGCATCTCAGGTTCCCAGATGTGAAGTAAGAGACATTCATCAGAGGATGGAGCTTTTAGTAATCCTGCAGCTAGCGATGCATACATTTAAACTTCCTTTCAGTATACTTGTGTATATCCTGGTTTTTATTTTATTTCTTTCAAGGTAAATGTTTATTCTTTCAAGTGCGTCAACATGTTTTTCTTCCGCTGTGCTTCCACTTTCTTCCTATTCCTGCATCGCCGTCATTTGTCTTGGTAGTGAGGATTTCAGGAATGGAGAAATGCACTAATGTGCCTTTCTTTTAAAATCAGAATCCCTTACAAAATGTTGTGCAAAAGGCGCTTAAGGGATTCGCGTATGTCAGGAAGTATTTAGTGAGTGAGGTAAAAGACCCAGGAAGTCCCAAAAATTAACCCTCTGCAATAGGTACAGAAAGTAAGCACTTCACTGTGCATTGTGCGCAAACGTGCTAGGGACGAACTCTCTTATCATGGCTTGCTTATGACTTTCATTGCAGTTGTGTTAATCTATTTTGTCTGCTACCATTTACGACACGTGTAACTTTGATGACTCTACAATCGATACATGCAAAAGTGTATCTCTCAAGAACCAAAAATTAGACCCATTTAATTACGCACCGTCAGAGTTTAGGGTACACAAACCTCAAGGCCCTAGATGATTATGTATAAATAAGTCACACTTACTGACATTAAAGGAACTTTAAGTTATCATAAAATCAAGATAAACCATTTAGCTTGATATAAATATATTAATAGGAACATATATTGAATATACAGTTGATTGCATTTTTAATCCTTACCGTTTGTACTGATATGAACGTAAAAGTCTGCATTACTTTTATAATCTCTTGATGCATTCTTCTGAATTTAACAAAGTGTCCTAAGTGATAATGAGCGAGGAAATCGATTCTCCATTGCCTGTATGACACCACCAAATTTTATGGTCGTACGGATTTCGTCACCCAAGCTGGTGTCGCCTGAGCTGGTAACACTAATCCTTGTTTCACATAAGCTTGCCCCATATCTCTTAGAGGTCACGTGACCTAATCACCTCTCATTGGCTGCTGTTGTGGTATAGACTGTTGTGCGGTGAAAATTAGTTCGTTATTTAACATGGTGATATATCTTTATATGTTGGAAGAGAATTGTCAAATTTATATTTTCGTAACTGTTTGAATTGAATATATTACGCAACAGAGTTGATTTATCTGAAATGCATGTTAATTCTTAAACGAAGTAAAGAGGAGGTTCCTTTGCTCTCAGCCCGTCCTTCACATGACACGATAGCACGTGATTTAGCGGTAGTGATGATATATTTGTTTATATAAATTGTATCACTGATCTTGTTTTGAACTGGATTAGTCATATATCGCCATTTGAAGGCGTGTTATGCTGAGTGCGAGAGCTAAATTATTTTATTGATCGTTTATTGCGCGTGTACTTATTATATGTATAATGGCAGAGTGTACCACCAGTTTTTCGCTGAAGTATTCAAAGGGAAAGCCTTTACAAAGCGGCGAAAAAAGAAGTGGTGCATGCACAGAGGAGAATCCGTCTTTGTCAGTGAGAGAAGTCGAACTGCTGTGCTGTGAGCTTACAGTTGTGAGTGTTAGGTGCGTAAGAACATCGCGACATGAAATTGAGACATCAGGAAAGCTTACCACTCCAGGGGTGATATTGCTGTGTGGCGAAGACGTTATTTAAGGACAATCAGATTGTACCGAGATACAAATCACAAAATATACTAACTTGACGAGACTTGGGTGAATGAAGGACACACGACAAGTATGGCGTGACACGACTTTTAAGACTGAGAGACAAACATTTTTCCAAGGTATGTGTGCTGCTTTTAAAAAATCCCAGTGGAAAAGGCCGAAGGCCTTTCATTATAAACTTGTTTCAGTTTCATTGCTCATTCATTCAGTTTCAACTTGCTCAATTTCCTTATAAACTTGTATTTTTGCATGCCTTTATATTCTTATTTGTATTTTTTCATCTATCTTCCTGGCAATTATTATGACGTTTACTGCAGTTTCAAATGTGACGGGAAAGCACCGTCTATGGCCTATGACGCGAAAGCATTAGCCAATTAGAGTGAGGGGGAGGGTAGTTATACGCGGAGTGATACTTGTCAGCGGGGCAAGATTATATGAAACAGAGATTAGAACTATCTATAGCTAAAGTGAAGTCACGTTGTTGTTGTTATTATTATTGTTGGAAGGCCTTAGGATTATAGACGTTATACACTTAGAGGGATAGAGCTTAGTACATAAAATGGCTACGTTTTCATTGCAAGAACAGCGTGTAATCATACGTTTTCTCCATTTTCGTGGAGTATCGCCTATTGAAATTCATCGCCAGTTGAGTGAGGCATGTGGTGATGCTAACGCGCGCGCGCGCGCGCGCGCGCGTGTGTGTGTGTGTGTGTGTGTGTGTGTGTGTGTGTGTGTGTGTGTGTGTGTAATGTGCCTTCTGGGATGCAACAGTTCAATGAAGGCAGAACATCTTGTGACAACAATCCAAGACAATCACGGCCACGCACCAGCCGGTCTGACGACTTGATCCGGCGAGTGGAAAACATTTTGGAGGATCGCCGATTGAGTATTTTCAAATCTTCATGCAGGATTGTGTGCTCAGATCTCACGGAAATGCAAATTTTGGAGGCGATGTCTGCAACTGTCTTGGTTTGTTGTCACACGATATTCTGCCTTCATTGAACCTTCGCACCCAGGAACACACATTAGACACATCCATGTTACCTACCACATGCCTCACTCAACTGGCGATGAATTCCAATAAGCTTTACGCCACGAAAATGCAGGAAACGAATGATTAGACGCTGTTCTTGCAATGAAAATGTCACCATTTTAAGTATCTAAAACAGTCCTAACTCTCATTGCTACCACTGGAATTCTATGCACAGTACAGCGCTGCCATCTCTGTCATGCATCCACAAAGAGTCCACGTGTATTTAAAAAGAAACGGAAGTTCCTATCTGCTACCAGTCAGCAAAGAATGTGGGTGTTATAACTTGAACGCACCTCGTCCTTCTAAGCAGGCATTTGTACTTTTAACAAACACTACTCTTATTGGATACAACTAGCTGATACTACAACTTGAGAGATCGCATAAGAAGCTATATCAAACTCAGTTTTGTAGCTATGCTACTCAATGCAGTGTCATGAAACTATTATCACGCTTCGCACAAGACACTGGAACAGAGCAAAAAGTACAAATAAAATTGTTTCGTGAAGCAACGGTTTTCAAGATCGGCGTCGTTAATGTGCTTCGGAGTAACATTGATAGAAAACTTTGTTAACTTCGGTGAATGTGCTCCCAGCTGCTCCGGTGGTGAACTATCTCTGCACAGGTGGTGTGAGAATAAACAACACCAGTTAGGTTTACTTTACATTTAATGTAGGCTGACAATTATCTATTAGAAGAAAACTGAAATCTTCTGATTTCTAACGTATCAATTCTTTACGAATTAAAGTAATACTGCTGTAGTGGTAGTGACAGCGTAAATTACCGTGAATAGCAGAAATGATAATCGGAGTGTTGTTTACACATATGTCTGTGCACAGCATAATTAAAAAAGGAGAGCTCAGGAACTTACCAAATCTGTTAATATAATTTTAAGTCGAACTAGTACTCGATGATCCACATATTGCCGGTGTTTACCTAGAATGCGTTTCCTTAGGGTCTTCCTAACATCCTCAGCTTGAACTGCACCCGGAGGCTAAGGTACAATTATACAACTTTACTTTGAAAATTTAAAATCTTTAATAAATCTCTTATACACACTGACAGCTTACTTGGACAATTACACTTAACTTAAACTTCCTCGAAAGTTAAACTTTGTACACATTATAACTTCACCCTAACACCTGCTATTACATGATTTTGAACTGCACCCGGGAGCTAAGACAGTTATAAATCACCGTGCGCTGTGAAAGGAGAGCCCCAACTACCTTGTCTCGTCCGCTCGGAGAGCTGTCCGAGAGAGGAACCAAAGCAACCTTCGCGCGCTCACACGGAGAAAATGGGAAACACAAAACAACTGAGGTACACGCCTCAGGAAGGAAAGGTGCAATCAGCACAAGCTAATGTCGACTAGTCAATGTTGATTTGGCAAATTCCTTGATAGAGGCGTCCTTGTTGACATCTAAATGAACTTGAAGTTTGGGTCTTCTTCAAAGGTGATGTCGAAATTGAGCAGTTTTCCTTCATATTTCTATATGAACAACTTTTCACACTTGTTAAAGTAATTGGACCCGGAAGACTTTTTAGTAGGATTCGGATTAGGATTTCATTACGGAGGGGATTCGGTACGTAGACACCATGCTGGGCCCATTGTTCCTATGATCCCAAGTTGGACCCACCGGGAGGAAGGATGAGGTGAAGGAGACAGGGCGGCCGACCCAAGGATCTACGACAGTACAAAGGGCAGGGTCCCTACAGTTTACTTGGATAGAGACTACCTCCGACAGGCCAGGGCAACAGATGGGCTCCCCTGCAGCGGCACAACAACGAAATGAAATGTGTAGTGTTTAACGCCCGCTTTTACTACATACGGCACTGCAGGCGAAGACACTGATGATACATGAGATGAAGATGGAGCACCGGTGGAATGAGATGGCGGGGGAAACCGCCCCAGCGCCGTGTTGTTCACCACAAATCTCATTTTGCGGTCGCCTGGGATCGAACCTGGGCCGCCTTGGTGAGAGCCAATCGGTCTAACCACGTCACGGCAACGAGCCCAGCAGCCGAGCCCCAAAGGTCCCTGGCTGGAGGTCCCGAAAAATTCGAAGCAGAGGAGCGGAGACCGGCAACCGATCTACCGGAGGAGGAAGTAGTTTTCCTCAGAATATATCATCCTGGCATGCACCGCCGAGACACCCGCCGACACTTCTACCCCGAAAGAGACCACCAGATATGAGATGATAGGAAACGATAATGGAGATGAAATAGAGGGTCAGAAATTTCGGGGGATGTAATTAACCTACCCAGCATTCACCTAGTGACCCGGGAAATCCCCGAAAAAAACCATAGTTTAGGTAGGTTGGCTACGGGAATCAAACCCGGGCCTTCCGAATGCTGGCCGCAGACGAAACCGGCTGAGCCATTCCGCTCGGTAGACTTTTTAGTAAGTGGATCTCTTGTTCTATATCGTTCTATATATCGATTTGTCTACTTCTTTGTTCCTGATGTTCCTAAAATATTTAATCCTAAAGTTAAAATTCCTTTTAGTTTTTCGAATGTAAAAGTTGCCACAGACTTTGCAGTTTATCCGGTACACACCACCTACGTGATTTCGAAAGATGTACACTGAATTTATTCTGTGGGGCCAAAGTAATATTGTGTTTGGAAAATGTATGTAGCTCTGGGATGGAACACAAATTTGTTATTAAACTCCAAATCTACCAAGAATGCGATACGAATATTTTTCAAACTAACTTTCACCTATTAAAGCATTTCTATATTCTCATAAATGACTTTAAAAATGTATAAATTACTATGCTTTGAAGATATTTTCATGGCAATCGATGTGTATAGCTTGAATTTTTTGGGAATAACCTCTGAAGTCGTGTACATTCCTAATGAATTATGTATTAACGGTAAACCATAAATCTAAACTTTTACAAAGGGTATATATAGATTAGTCTGAAGTAAATATGATAGTAAACTTTTTAAAGAACAGCTTGTTTTATAATGAACTAAGCAATCTAGGTTTTTAAATTGACATTGCTGCTTGTGATTTATATCGTGGGTTAAAACTGTAATAACTGTAAGAGATAAGAATACTATTAAATAAAGAAGCAATTGTTTGATTCTATGTAGGGAAAGGTCTGTAAATAACCAAAAGATTCGAAGATGCTTTGTTGCAAAGGAATACAGTAAAGCCTCTCTAAAAGGGAACGTGATCGTTCCGTCATTTATTTTCCTTTTGCACAGGACTCCATCTTACAGAGAATTGTGTTTGAATACAAAGAAATTACGAAATAGTCCTACAGGTTTACAGTGAAGTATTAATATAGGACGAAATGTAAATAATAATAATAATAATAATAATAATAATAATAATAATAATAATAATAATAATAATAATAATAATAATAATAATAATAATAATAATAATAATAATAATAATAATAATAATAATAATAATAATAATAATAATAATAATAATAATAATAATAATAATAATAATAATAATAATAATAATAATAATAATAATAATAATAATAATAATAATAATAATAATAATAATAATAATAATAATAATAATAATAATAATAATAATAATAATAATAATAATAATAATAATAATAATAATAATAATAATAATAATAATAATAATAATAATAATAATAATAATAATAATAATAATAATAATAATAATAATAATAATAATAATAATAATAATAATAATAATAATAATAATAATAATAATAATAATAATAATAATAATAATAATAATAATAATAATAATAATAATAATAATAATAATAATAATAATAATAATAATAATAATAATAATAATAATAATAATAATAATAATAATAATAATAATAATAATAATAATAATAATAATAATAATAATAATAATAATAATAATAATAATAATAATAATAATAATAATAATAATAATAATAATAATAATAATAATAATAATAATAATAATAATAATAATAATAATAATAATAATAATAATAATAATAATAATAATAATAATAATAATAATAATAATAATAATAATAATAATAATAATAATAATAATAATAATAATAATAATGGGCTGATATGTATTATGTACTATATTTTCAACATAACTACTTCAATTGTAGTTAATCGCCTAGTTTTCCTGTCAGTTTTCAACTTTCCTTTCTCAATCTGCAACTATTTGCATAGGTTACAAAATCATTTGCTTCACAAAACATAGCTTTTAAAACAATATTTTGACGATGTTGCAACCCTCAAAACATACATTGTCTTTGCCTAATATGAGGAACATAAATGCGTCGGATTGAAGGAGCTGAGAAATAACACTAACAAAATTGTAAACGCTCTTCGGGAAAGCTCACGTCCATATATTGTAAAATACAATGAGAACGTTAAGTTTAACAAGCTTTTCAATCAACATACCATTAGGGAAGTAGATAAGAAATGATATTTGGTGGACTCTTTAAATAAAGGTAATTTTAAGGAACTTTTGGATTCATATACAGAGGGAAGCCCCATCGAAATTCAAAACCACTATTCCAGTGTAAAATACGTTTTTGCGAAGCTGATTTTGCGAAATTACGTTAGACAATTTTCCGAAATGAAATGAAATGTGTAGTGTTTAACGCCCGCTTTTACTACATACGGCACCGCAGGCGGTGACACTGATGATGCATGAGATGAAGATGGAGCACCGGTGGAATGAGATGGCGGGGGAAATCGGAGGTCCCGGAGAAAACCCGCCCCAACGCCGTGTTGTCCACCACAAATCTCACTTTACGGTCGCCTGGGATCTAACCCGGGCCGCCTTGGTGAGAGCCAAGCGGTCTAACCACTGAGCCACAGCGTGGCCTCAACAATTTTCCGAGTCACCTAATGAATTCACCTGATTTGACATAAGAAATAGCTGTGTTCCCAAACTTATTTTCCGTTTTTACAGGTTTCCGGGATATAAGGGGACCGTTTTAAGCACGTTTTACTGCATAACACTTCTCAGTTGATTTGGAAGTTGGAAAAGCATGACGGTTGCGCTCCAGTGGGATACCTAGCATAATGGAACTGTACCCCGTAGAAAGCTTTTGGTACTTCTTCCTAAGAGCCAAAGTACTGACAGATCAGTATATAGGTAAACAAAAGGAATAAGCTTGTATCGTTCACAGTCAAATAAAGATAAAGCATAAATAGCAGATTCACACAGGCACAGTTAGCTCCATTTAGTTCAAGGACTCTCACGGTGGAAAGTGAATGCAAGGTTGAATGCAAGGTTTCTTCTTCTTACCATACATGCACAGTGTGCGATGGTGGTGTAATGGTCAGCATAGTTGCCTTCCAAGCAGTTGATCCGGGTTCGATTTCCGGCCATCGCACTTGGCTTTTTTATTCCCTTCCATTTCGTACTTTAACTTCCCACATTTAAGCAACCAGTTGTTGCTCAGTTTCTAGGTTAATAGAATTGGTCTACTGTGTTACTTTTACAAGAATGTGGCTAGAAGAAATTTGATGACTTCAGCAACTCTATAAACGTAGGAGGCCTTTTACAGAATTAGCTCTTGTGTTAGCAGTGCTAAATATTAGATGAAGATTCATAAATTGTAATATAAGCAATTGATTTATTTTGCTGGAAAATACCGAAATTCCAAATATGGGGGGTTGTTGCTAAAGCTCCGACTGCTACATTCTATAATATGTGCTGGAAGAAGCAATGTAATCCCAGAAGATTGGCTTATGGCCCAAACCATCTCTATCTTTAAGAGAGGGAAACGGAAGTGACTGTAGCAATTATTGAGGAATATGTCTCCTGGATATGGCCTATAAAATATTTGCTAAAATAATAAACAAAAGGTTGCAGAATATAGCTGAATGTCTTCTCTCGGAAGAACAAAGTGGATTTAGAAGAGGCAAGATCCTGTGCAGATAACATTTTTATTGTTAAACAACTACATTGAAAAACATCGGGAGTTTAATAAAGAAACGCATATGTCATTTATTGATTTTGAAAAAGCCTTCGATAGGGTAAACCGATGCAAAACGTGGCAAATATAGGAAGAACGAGGATACCCACAACAATTAATAAAAATGATACAATGTTTCTACTTCCAAACAAAAATAAATGTGAGGAACAATGGTAAAATTAAAAAAATTCTTACTACTCAGGGTGTCAGACAAAGGTGTACTTTATCACCTACACTTTTTAGTAGCATATATATTGACGACCTAGTGTGCAAATGGAGCAGCTGGTGAATGTAGGTTTTAAAATTTCAAATAAAAACTTTTTAAAATATTTTATTGTTTGCTGACGACTTAGTTATTATTACAAAACAGCGAGTCTGCCCTGCAAAAATCTATTTTTTAACTTAGTGAACTTTGTAAGCAATATCATATGAAAATTTATTTTATAAAATCAAAGGTAATGAATGGAATTCATTGGAAAAGCGCCAATTAGAACAAAAATATTTATAAATAATCGATGCGTTGAACAGAGTAAACCATTTTAACTACTTGGAACTGATGTTAGTTATGACAAGGAATATGTTGTCTACAGTAAAATATGCAAGTTTCAAAGAGTGTGTGGAACAATAAAATAGAACATTTAGAAACAAAATACGTAAAGAAACAAAATTAGAGTTCTGCAAAGTTATGGGGCTGTACATATAATGACATACGGAAGTGAGACTTGGACATTAACTAAAAAGCAACAGATTAAAATACAGGCTTCAGAAATGAATTCTTGAGAAGTGTGAAAGGATGGACGAAGAGGGACTTAATAAGAAGTGAAAATATAAGAGAAGAGCTGGACATTTTTAGCACATGAATGATAGGTTAAAAGATCTCAACAAAAATAGAAGGAACATGTTGAAAGAATGCCATTTAAAATACTTACAAAACAAATATTACAGTATCATCCTAAAGCTAGGAGATCAGTGGGCAGACCCAGGAAACGATGGCTGGAGGACTTCGAAGGTGGAACAGGCACTTCATTGCCTATTCCATGAAGCGAAAAGGAAGAAGAAGAAGAAGAAGAAGAAGAAGAAGAAGAAGAAGAAGAAGAAGAAGAAGAAGAAGAAGAAGAAGAAGAAGAAGAAGAAGAAGAAGAAGAAGAAGAAGAAGAAGAAGAAGAAGAAGAAGAAGAAGAAGAAGAAGAAGAAGAAGAAGAAGAAGAAGAAGAAGAAGAAGAAGAAGAAGAAGAAGAAGAAGAAGAAGAAGAAGAAGAAGAAGAAGAAGAAGAAGAAGAAGAAGAAGAAGAAGAAGAAGAAGAAGAAGAAGAAGAAGAAGAAGAAGAAGAAGAAGAAGAAGAAGAAGAAGAAGAAGAAGAAGAGAAGAAGAAGAAGAAGAAGAAGAAGAAGAAGAAGAAGAAGAAGAAGAAGAAGAAGAAGAAGAAGAAGAAGAAGAAGAAGAAGAAGAAGAAGAAGAAGAAGAAGAAGAAGAAGAAGAAGAAGAAGAAGAAGAAGAAGAAGAGAAGAAGAAGAAGAAGAAGAAGAAGAAGAAGAAGAAGAAGAAGAAGAAGAAGAAGAAGAAGAAGAAGAAGAAGAAGAAGAAGAAGAAGAAGAAGAAGAAGAAGAAGAAGAAGAAGAAGAAGAAGAAGAAGAAGAAGAAGAAGAAGAAGAAGAAGAAGAAGAAGAAGAAGAAGAAGACCAAAAGTTCAGTTCATCAGCCCTCTTCCACTGAGACTACAGGAGTATACATAAGGTAAGCAAGGTCAATTCCTTCAAGTCTCCAATAAAAACAATCCCACATCTGCAGTTGAAGTGAATGTACCAAACCCTTAACTATTATTGTTCAAAATAATCATTAACTTGTTCACTTGAACCTTCCCCATATTCTCATTCATAATTTGTAGGTCACTTGCCATCTTTTCGCTAGTTCCCCTGTTCCACTAGCTCTACTAGATTTTTTAAATCAGTTACAGCACCAGGAATCTAAGATTTTGACTTTAGGTATAACAGTTTACCTGCAGTTTCTTCTTCCAAAAGCATATTAGTCAAACGTGCCAATAATTTTTTTTCACTGTCGTTATTTTCTTGCAATGGTATACTTGAATCCAGTTTCCCAATTATTCACTTCTTGGGACAGAGACAAAAGAACATCAAGGTGATTGCGCTTGAAGGCTCCAACAATGCAATCAGAAAAATTATATCAAGCTAATATGTTAACAAAAACGTGTATATTTATGATCATTCTCAGATCACAAGTTTCGAAATGTAATGTGCTATTAAGATATTTTTGTTTATAATCAAGACACTTTGATACATAATATGATTTATTAGATATCCTTTCTTTTGTATGCCAATATGTAAGTAATGCTCTAAATTGTAGATCTGTAATCAAGCAAAATGACATGTGATAAAATTTTCTCAATAGCGTTCACAAAATTAGAGTAGAAGAGTAAGATAATTTCTCTCAGCGTGTTACAAAATAGCAGGGAAAAATATTGTAAAAGGAATATTTGGAAATATTATAGAACACTTGCAGTCCAGAACGAAGGATAAGGTAACAGCAAAGAAGAGAAGAACCAAGCCAAAGAAAGAAATATCTAAAAAACTGATTATATATAGAGCCAACATTTGCTGATAAATAAGAAAGCAGAACAAAATCACACTGAACTAGTCATTCCGTGGCGTTGTGGCGTTCTGGCGTTGTGTCTCGAGTCCTTCCACAGTAAAGCTAAGAGATATTCGGCGATATGAAAGTGGTCACGGGCAGCAAACGGATAACATAGTTGCACAACTTCTGATCATCCTTGAAACGTCTCAGGCAGTGTACGATGGGGGTGTAATGGTCAGCATAGTTGTCTTCCAAGCAGTTGATCCAGGTTGGATTCTCGGCCATCGCACTGAAGTTTTTATTCACTTCCACTTTGATTATGACCAATATATTTAAATACCAGAAGTGTAGAATAGTTACTTAATTTACATCCCAATGTTTCAATGTGTACTTTTATTCTCTTGTGTGTCATTCCATCATCAAATTTATGCAGGTGATTTCCTTATAACGTCCACCACTTTCTGTTCTATACTCGTATCTGCTTAGTTATTCCATGGCTGGCGTCCGTTCTAAGCTATTGTACTTCAAATTCTCTACTCTACTTAGTTTTAACTAAGAACTAAAGGAATTAAACCTTAATTCTAATGTCCAGCCACTCAGCCTAAGGAAATCCTTAAGCATTGTACGATAGGTACTTAAGTGCAGTTTTATTATTTATGTACATTTAAGTGGCGAAAGCCAGTGCCAGATGGTGTCAAGCGGAAGTTCATTTCCAGACAACTGTAAACTCATTTCAAAGGTGACGTCACAGATTTAAAACCAAAGTACGATAAATGGTGAATACTGTATACTGATTGCCCAGGACAAGAAGGCAAGCTAGAGGAATGTGCAACGTAATCAGTTTTGCCGTCTCCTCGGTGTGTATGCTCACCTTCCGAGTATGAAAAGGATGGAAGGCTCGTTTCAAATACCCGCTCAAGTGCTGTCACATAGCTCACCTATACATAATACCTATCGCTGCAATAAACATTAGATATGGCAGCATAGGTGACTCATATGCAATCTTATACACTCATTTCCTAGGAAACAGATCCGCTATCGGAGCAGATAAACAGTTCAAGCTCCTCTGCCCTTCATACCCCTCTAGCCTTCTTGACGTGGACATATTCAATCTAACAACTTCCTAAGAGTTTTATGTGAGGAAAATCAGGTCAAATGATGATAATGACAAATAAGAACTAACCGT
>CM060956.1:77842949-77857949 GCA_030765055.1 Mantis religiosa
CACGCCCCAACTTAACCAACCGGTGCCATAGGGCATATGTGTCGTAGGGGAGAAGGACGTAGGACCTCCCTTAGGTTTTCGAGCTATCCACGTCCCGATTCTATTTTGTTTCATCAGTTGGCACTTGCAGTGTGAGAACACGTGGACGTTGAGCTAGTGACAAGTGAGAGATATAAATCCACACGTTGCAGGAGACGGAATGAGAGAAATGACGAAGCTCAAGGCCTACAAATTCATTAAGCTAACATTAATTGTTACATAACTTTAAAATGTTCACATTCGTCTGCTTGCAAATGCTTAGTTGGAAAACGTATGCTGGGGTACATTAATCTTGTTTCTTGGGTGCCACGTACGAAATAAGTAGTAAGGAAAACATAGTCTATGTTACCAACGTTTCGCCCCACTATGTATGGCTTCTCAGGGTTACTCCTCCTTATGACGGCATCGCAGGAACTCCAGTAGAGCAAAACTTTGGCAACAGCTATCAACTGTAGTGCACGAGATTTAACTTGGCCCCTGGTATGTAGAAAGAGAAAGAAATACGTACTCACGATCTCTTTCAAACCCACCCCTGTTTTATGGCCTGCCAGGCAGGGCTGACTCATTAACGAATGATCCTTTAACGCCCTCCAAATTTGGTTCCTGTTCCCCTTTTTCAGTGTTAGAAATTTCAAAATTTTCCTCATATTTCCAATCCGAATCGTCTTTTAAATTAATTATGTACCTATCACTAATTTCATCTATTAATCCATTTTTCTCCCAATAAAACTGTTCGATTTTTTAACATGTTCACGCGCTCCCCGCCAGATTTGTTCGGACAAATCTACCTACTACACTATCAAACAACACTTTTATGTCACTATGCTTAAATGACACGTTTGGGAAATTATTTCTTTTAATGTGCCCATGTAAGATGTATAGCATTAAGGAGCAATGATACGGAGGTAGCCTTATTACAGCATGGTCGTGTAGTTGTTCTATGCGATCTATTTCATAAATTTTGAGACCACATTTTTTCAGCTTTATTAGTTCGTATAGCACAGCTTTGTTGGAATGCAGATCAAATTCAATATTATTATCATGGAGTCGTGACTGCATTACTGATTTAATTGATGATTATATCGCAGTCTTGTTGATTTGAATAGAATGATAAGATACTGGTCTATTATTATAGCACTGTTAGAGGGAATGTTGGGTGACAAGAGATTAATAAACCAATTTTTAAATGTTTCACTATACATTTCTTCATGATAGTCTTGGCTTGATTTCCATTTAAAACTCGGAAGAGCGTTGGAATAAAACCCGTCAAACTCCCCGGGCTAGCCTTTGCCTATTGCAATGAGTAGTAGAATTTCAAAATTGACCTCCTCAGTTTTCCACACTTTATTTTTGTATAATTTATATTTATACACGTTTCATCTGAAGCTGATATTGTGACTTTGTGGGTTCGTGAAATGAAAAGTCCAATTACACAAACTCAACAATGTTCTTTATTTCCACCGACTTACAGTTGAACACTTGCCAATTACACAAAATTACGTAATACACCAATTACGATTCACCAGTTCGTCCGTTACCGTTCAGATGCACGTACACAATTACACACAGTCTTCTCGTTCATTAACACGGCGCTAGCACGTCAAACACTGACTGACTCACTGTCTCGCTGAAATCCTTTTTTATAGGAATGTCACTGTTTTTCTAGAAGTCTCTGGTTTCACGAAAGTTCCAGAGGGCAGCAGAAGGGGAGAGAAGCGCCCAGGGTCAAGTGACATTTTCCTAACGACCCCTCAGTTAGTGACAGAGACTAATGGGAGGCGTGGCACGGCTGCACTTTGGTTTCCTCACAGCTGTTGCCCTCATGCCTACCGCTAATTGGGTGACACTGCTCCCTCCTCAAAGCTGGTCGTCCCGAACAGCACCATCGTAGCGGCCTAGTCGATCCAGGTGTACCACCAACATCTTTCCTCGGGGAACCTTCTGGATGCGGTAGACCACGTCGTTAATCCTCTTCACCACCCGGTACGGTCCTTGCCATGGCTGCTGGAGCTTCGGGCAGCGTCCCTTGGTCCGAGTAGGACGGTACAACCAGACCAGGTCACCTTGCTGGAACCCTTGGCTGTTGGCTTGCCTGTCATACCTGGTCTTCATGCGGTCGCTCGCCTTCTGGATGTTCTGGCGAGCCATCTCGTGCATGTCGTGGAGATGGTCCACCAAGTTCTCCACATACTCGGTCGCTGGCTGTTTCGCTTCCGGAGGGCTTCCAAAAGCCAGGTCACAAGGGATGCGTAACTCTCGGCCGAACATTAAGCTGGCTGGCGTCATCCCAGTTGTGTCGTGTGTAGACGAGCGATAGGCCAGCAAGAACAGTGGTACCTTGACGTCCCAGTCTCGCTGATGGCTGGCCACGACCTTCCTCAGGCTAAGGTCTTGATGTACCTTTCGACCATGCCATCCGATTGGGGATGTAGAGGCGTAGTGCGAGTCTTGTTCACCCCAAGCCTTTGTAGTGCCTCCTTCATTAGGTTGGACTCAAAGTTGGTACCCTGGTCACTGTGTAGTTCTAACGGCACCCCAAATCGACAGAATACTTGCTCCACGAGGCAGTCTGTGACTGTCTTTGCCTCTTGGTTTGGGATGGCATACACCTCCGGCCACTTGGTGAAGTAGTCCACGACCACCATTAGGTACTTGTTGCCTCGGTCGGAAACTGGGAACGGTCCAGCAATGTCAACGGCGATCCGTTCGAATGGCGCTCCGACGTTGTACTGCTGCATGCGACCCCGGCTCCTAGTCTGAGGGCCACGACTCGCCGCGCACACGTGACACTGACGGCACCATTTCTCAGCATCTGCTCGGAGTCTCAGCCAGTAGTAGCGCTGCCGTAGTTTGTCAATCGTTCGGTTCGCTCCCAGGTGTCCTCCCGAAGTACCGGCGTGCACTTCCTCCAGGACTTCCGGGACCTTACTCCGGGGAAGTACCAACTGCTCTCTCTGCGTCTTCCCATCGGGTGATTCCCATACCCGGAACAGCACGCCCTCGCTGGTCTTCAACGAGTCCCATTGGGCCCAGTACGACTTGTAGGTGGCGCTCCTCGGTGCGATGTCCTCCCAGGTTGGTCTCATCCCTGCCTCCACTTCCCTCAAGAGTGGCCCCAAGTCTGCGTCCGCCAGCTGCTCCCTCCTCAGGCCTGCGCTATCCCAGCCTTCAGCAGGCACTGCCACAACTACTCGGACTGCTGCGGCACACTCCTTCTCTTCCACTCTTGTGCACTGGCCGCACTCTTCTGGACAGGGTCTTCGGGACATGGCGTCTGCGTTACCGTGGCTCTTCCCTCTACGATGTTCCGAGGTGAAGTCGTACTCCTGCAGCCTCTGGACCCAACGTGCTGTCTGGCCTTCCAGGTTCTTAAAGCTCAATAGCCAGGTCAGGGCGGAATGGTCAGTCCTCAGGTGGAATGGCTGACCGTACAGGTACTTGTGGAAGTGCTCCAATGTCTTTACTACCGCCAGTAACTCCCGTCGCGTGACGCAGTAGTTCTTCTCTGCCTTGGATAGCGTCTTGCTGTAATAGGCTCTCACCCGCTCATGGCCATCCTGGATCTGCGATAGGACACCTCCAATGCAATGGTCGCTGGCGTCGGTGTCCACAATGAAGGCGCCACCCGGTTGTGGGAAACCCAAAATTGGAGCACTGCACAGGGTCTCCTTTAGGTGCTGGAAAGCGTTTTCTGCGTCCTCCGTCCACACATAAGGCCGGTGTTTCTCTGTCAGGCGGGTGAGGGGTTTTGCGATGTTGGAGAACCCCTTTATGAAGCGCCTGTAATAACTGCACAGCCCCAGGAAACTGCGCAATTCTTTCTTATCCTTTGGGCGAGGCCAATCTCTCACAGCCTGTGTCTTCTCCGGGTCTGTGGCCACTCCGGTTGCCGAGACTATGTGGCCCAAGTAGTTAACTTCCTTGCGGAAGAGCTGGCACTTCTTCGCGTTCAGCTTCAAGTTGGTCGCTTGCAGTCTCTGTAGCACCTTACTCAGATTCTCGAGGTGATCTTCAAAAGTCTTCCCGACGATGATGATGTCGTCCAGGTATAGCAGGCAGGCATCGTAAGTCAGCCCTCTCATCACTGACTCCATAAGGCGCTGGAAGGTAGCTGGTGCGTTGCAGAGGCCAAAGGGCATAACCGTGAACTGCCAGAGCCCTTGGCCCGTCGAGAATGCAGTCTTCTCCTTGTCTCTCGGGTCTAGAGCTACCTGCCAGTAGCCCGACTTCAAGTCCAGGGTCGAGAACCACTGTGCACCAGCTAGCGTGTCCAGGGTGTCGTCAATCCGGGGTAAGGGAAAACAGTCCTTCCGGGTGACGGCGTTCAACTTTCTGTAGTCTACGCAGAAGCGCAGCTCGCCGTTCTTCTTTGTCACCAAGACTACAGGGGAACACCAAGGGCTGTCAGACTCTTCAATCACTCCCCTGGATCTCATGTCCTCCAGCAAGTCTCGTACCGCCCCTTGCTTCGCCAGCGGAACGCGTCTGTGTGGTTGCCGAATAGGCCGGGCGTCCCCGGTGTCGATGCGGTGAAGCACTTTGTCCGTGCGCCGTAGTCACTATCACCTTGGCTGAAGACGCGCTGATACCGCCTTAGCCGTTGTCGAACCTTCTCCAGCTGTTCTGTGGTCAGGTGGTCGGCCGCCCTCTCCACCAAGCCTTCTAGCCGGGGCCCCAGGTGTTGCTTCGGCGCCGGCTCCTGTGTCTCGTCGATAGCTGTTACGCTCACCACGGGCTCGCACATTCCCAACTCCGTCCCGGCCTGGACGTCGTGATCGGCGTCCGTAGGATTTAGCAGTCTCACGGGCACCTCCTCTCGGCACGGCAGCAATGCCCTGGCTACACACAGTCCGTTTACAGGCGTCTTCTGGTCCAGCATCATGTTCCTGGTTCTCTGGCCCTCCAGTCGCGCCGTCACCACCACCTCGCTCTTCGCGGGGACAACCACGTCTTCGTCCAAGACGACCCTGCAAATTCCAAGGCGCTCTTCGGGTTGACGGAGTATAACCTCTTCTCCGTTAAGCCGCAGGACCTTCTTGCCGACGTCGACCGTCGCCTCGTGGCTCCTGAGGGCATCCAGTCCCAGAATCACCTCCTCAGCCACCTTCGCGACGAACACCCACAGACGCACGGCACTCCGACCCAAGTTCAGCTCCAGCAGGGCCTCCCTCTCCACAGGCAAGGTGTCGCCCGATGCCGTGACAAGCTGGTATGGCCGGCTTGGCTTCCTTGTCGGCAAACCCTTCGCCACGTCAGGTCTGATGATGGTCACGGCCGCCCCGGTGTCCACCAGCACGCGGCACGGCTTTCCTCTTATCCAACCGTCCGCGATGAGGCTGTCATCCATACGTCGGCTGACGGCGCGATGTGTCACTCGAGGGGATGGTGGTGATGGCGCCGACGTGCCCCTCTCCACGACGGCCCTTACTCGTTTTCCGGCTGCTGTTCCTGGTGTGGGCAGTCTCTCTGCAGGTGTCCGGGCTGTCCACACCCCCAACACAGGCCACTAGGTGTTCGCCGGCGTCCCTCAGCTGGTCTTCTGTCTCCGGCGTAGCGGACACTCCTCGTTCTCGACGTCGGGATGGATGTTATTTTGGCCGCCTCCATCCTTAATGCCGCTGTCAGCGCCTCGTGGATGGTTTTATACTCCCCGAGCATTAGGCGCTGACGAATCTCTGTGTCCCGTACCCCGTCGACAAAATTGTAGGCGGCTTCCCGGGATACGAACTCCAGTGGCAGGTCAACCAAGGCCTTGCTAGCCAGCTGCTCGATCGCAATGGCGAACTCATGCAGCGTCTCCCCCGGCTGCTGTGACCTTGCCTTTAGCTGGCTGCGGTATGCTGCGGCTAAGCGGTGGTTCCCGAAGCGATCCTCCAGGGCTTCCCAGATGTCCTTGGGCGCCGCCGTCGTCTGCACCGCGTTTAGGACTTCCGCGGCTCTTCCCTGTAGGCTGGCTATTAACTGTGTGGCCTCCTCCTCCGGTGACCATCCGTTGTGCCTGGCCACTGTGTCGAACTAGCGGCGGAAGACCTCAAACGCTGACGCACCGTCATACTTGGGATGTTTGACGCGCGCAGATGTTGTGTCGCGTCCCGGCGAGTCGGCCTTCAAATCCTTCAGCTTCCTGCCGACGACGTCCTCCACCATGGCGTTCAGGGACTTGACGCTGCTGTCGGCCTTTCCCTCCAGGTTGTTAACGCGGTTAGCAAGGTCTTCTACGTCTTCCACCACGGCGTTTAGGGTCTTGGCGTTAGTTTTGGCATTTTCCTCTAAATCATTAAGGCAATCGTCTACTTGACCCATCCGCTTGCCCAGGTTCGTGACGTCATCCCTCATGCCAGCCAACTGTTCCTCAAATTTGGCGGCGAGGACCTCATTGGCCTCCTTCATTTCCGTGGCCAGACTGTCGTTCGCTGCCCTCATTTCCGTGGTCAATCCGCTCTTTATTTGTTTCAGTTCCGCGGCCAGGTTGTCATTTGCCGCTTCTGTTTTTGCAGCGAGGTTTTCATTTGCCGTCTTCATTTCTTTCAGTTCCGCTAAAATCTTTTCTAATGCTGCCTCCATTGTGTTATGTCGCACTTCTGACACCAATTGTGACTGTGGGTTCGTGAAATGAAAAGTCCAATTACACAAACTCAACAATGTTCTTTATTTCCACCAACTTACAGTTGAACACTTGCCAATTACACAAAACTACGTAATACACCAATTACGATTCACCAGTTCGTCCGTTACCGTTCAGATGCACGTACACAATTACACACAGTCTTCTCGTTCATTAACACGGCGCTAGCACGTCAAACTCTGACTGACTCACTGTCTCGCTGAAATCCTTTTTTATAGGAATGTCACTGTTTTTCTAGAAGTCTCTGGTTTCACGAAAGTTCCAGAGGGCAGCAGAAGGGGAGAGAAGCGCCCAGGGTCAAGTGACATTTTCCTAACGACCCCTCAGTTAGTGACAGAGACTAATGGGAGGCGTGGGACGGCTGCACTTTGGTTTCCTCACAGCTGTTGCCCTCATGCCTACCGCTAATTGGGTGACAATATATATGGACTTAATAAGTAAACAAAGTAATCTGTAATTCAACGTAAGTTAATAACCAAGCAGGCCATAAAGATGGTGCAACAAATGCTGAAGGTTATTGAAATCCCAAATTCTGATGTATTACGGTAACTTAGCAACCAAAACAGAAAAAAGAACCGATTTTTTTTTTTTTTTTTTTTTTTTTTTTTTTTTTTTTTTTTTTTTTTTTTTTTTGTGGCTTGAACTCTCGAAGAGGGTAGACTCGTTTTCGGTAAAAGACTTCTTGAAACTACGAGAAGTTATTGGAGTTCATCATTTATGAACGTTTAGTATACGTTTAAAATATACATCGAATACGCGACGCTACGATACATAATTTAAGTAAAACCCGTTGCATTATTTATAAATAAAAGGAGAAAATTAATATATAGTAAAGGGCTATATACATCAGTGGAAAAAGTCGCATGTAAAGAAGAAATGATGTCGAGAAATATAATTCAAAGTAATGTGAAACGGTATTAATTATTTTATTACATAGTCGCCCAAAAGTGAAATCACTTTTGTATCGATACGACGCCTCAGATGTTTCACATCTCATCGCTCGCCACAGCTGCCGGAGAGAAGATTTATAGAAATCTTCGAGAATATCATCTTCACGGCTTTTAGACGAAAGGTTCATCGCTTCTACATCAAGGTAAGTTTTGGCTTCTACACACGTCGCCACACCGAGGGAGCGCGAAACTTTGGCGCGTGTGGGGCGTAGACTTCACGACGGGGCGAATTCTACTTCAGATATGTCACTGCATCGTGTGATATAAATCCAACCCTCAAGGAGGGGAAGCGCTCCACATATAAGTAAATAATACGGGCAGCGGAAACCCTCATTTCTTTCATTTTTCTTAGATATACCAACAATTTTACACAACGTCTGGCCGTTCTGTCTGAAAGTTTTCTCTGCCTGAGTTCTTTACAAATGTAAATTTCATTATGCTCGACATAGATGTAGACGGCTTTTCTGCATTTTAGGGCCTCGCATTCGTCTTTAAATATTATAGACATTGAACACAATTTCCCTGCCATCTGTTCTTACAGCTTTTCCTTTCTTCTCACGTCTCCTATATCTAGCAAGGACATTAACACTATTCCCAACACGGTTTAAAATAATGACAAATTTATCAAATTCTGAAAACAATTTTCACATTTGTAACACGTTGACAACCGATACTTCACTTGCAACACCACTGATGTCTGCTTGTGCTTACCCTCATACCACAGTAGGTAATTAGGGAATACAATAGGGGACTGACCATTTCAAGTAAAGAAACCCAGCGCCCATTCTAAACAAGGATAGTGCAAAAAGTGCCAAGTTAAATCTGGTGCATTATAAGACGCGGATTTCCCCGGAAGACTTTGGTAATATGGACACCGGCCAACGAATCCTACGTAACGAATTGAGTCTGTGTTAGTCCATTATAGTGTAATTACTTAATTATTTTCAAATAGGAAAAAAGCATGGTCACTTTTGGTTAGTGGAAGGCGAACTGCTAAATATATACGATATTATGTGTTGTGGAAATTCATGTGATTTATATCTGTGTATGAACAGTAACTCGCTATTTCTTTATAATTAAATAAAGTAATATTATATAGAATTTGTTGAATGTGCTCATGCAGCACTAATCACTCGTTTCATCAGTTGATACCTTCATGGAAAATATTGTAGGTTGACTGCAATGCACCATTTGGAATAAAGAAAATACTTTGCTTTCCGAAAGGAAACATTTTTATCTGACGCGTAATGCGTTAATAATTGGTAAATGGATTGTAGATTAGTCGGAACAGGCAAGTTACCACATTTCCAGACAACATAGTCTATTCTTCCTTGAAGTACTGCGTATATCCTGCGATGGTGGTGTAATGGTCAGCATAGTTGCCTTCCAAGCAGTTGATCCGGGTTCGATTCCCGGCCATCGCACTTACTTTTTATTACTTTTAGTTGAAAGTGATAGTTACGTGAACGAAATTATATAACTGGCAGAAAAGGAAGAGATGTGATAAAATAAGTTAAAAATGCAAGAGGATCAATAATGTTAATTCCTTTAAACCTTGTTAGTTTGAAATTATTTAAAGTTGTAATTGAGTATTTGATTATTTAAATTCCTTTTAAACAGAAAGATTATAAAAACAATCAAATAGGGTTTATTGTACAGGTCATTAATAATGACATGGCTAGTAAGAAATATTTAACTGCCAGAGTTACGGTAAAAACCAATATACTTTGTTTTAGCCAAATGTTTTCTATTTTGAGGCATGATATATGGTAAAAATCTTCTTAGTGTAGGGACACAAGAGGTTACATGTTGGTAAAATTTCTGATGTAAATTCTTGAAAAGAGCATCCATCTGTGTTAATGTAAAAAGTGTTGACATTGTATTTATTGAATACAAGTGTTGAATATAAGGTATATGAAAGGAATTGAAGTTACGAGGGCTGTTCAATAAAGAATGATCATAATCTTTTTACAGCCATAATTTTCAAACTAAAATTCAACTTTATTATATTTTGTTAATTTAATGTGAAAAAGACACGCCGTAGTAGTTTCATTGTTGGTAATCCTGGTTCCCGCCTGTGAGACCAAGGCAAGTTCAGACATATTCAATCGCCTAACGCTGCATTGGAGGTAACACGCAAGGAACAATATGCGGCTTTGAAATTCTAACTTCGTCTCAACAAATATTTAGTTGAGGCCTATGTAATGTTAAGGGAGGCCTTTGGAGTGTCTGTCCTTCCCTATAGTACAGCTCGAAGGTGGCTTAAAATGTTTAAAGAAGAGTGACAATCAATTTCAAAGGAATGTGGACCCGGTGCTCCAGTTACTGCTCTAACGGAAGGTAACTTCAACACTGCTGCTGCCATTGTGAGAGAGGATCGACGAATTACCTTAAGATCACTTTCTGAAATACTGAAAATTTCATTGGGTGCCACTCACCGTTGAGACAGGAACATTACACACGAGACGTGTTTGTGCGCCATGGGTTCCAAGAATATTGATTCCCGAACAATAGGACATTCGAAAGCAGGCCTGCATGCAGTTAAAGTTGATGTTAGAGGAGTATTCGGGAGACATAAATCCGCACGTTGCTTGAGGCGGAATGAGAGAAAAAACGGAGCTCATTGCCTACAAATTCATTACAAAATCATTAATTGCTACATAACATTATAATGTTCGTCTCCTTGCAAATGCTCATTTGAAAAACGTGTGCTCTAGTACATAGGGATTAGGATTTCACTACGGGGAGCATTCAGTACGTAGGCCACCATGCTGAGCCCTTTGTTCCTATGCCCCTAAGTGGGGACACCTTCGGGAGGAAGGAAGAGGCGATGGAGACAGAGGGCGGCTGTCCCAGGGAGCCACGACAGTACAGAGGGCAGGGTCCCTACAGCTTACTTGGAGAGAGACCTCACCTGACAGTCCAGGGTAACGAACCCGCTCCCTTGCAGCTGGATGGCAACGAGCCCAGCAGCCGAGCCCTAATAGCCCCAGGCAGGTGACGGTCCCGAAAGTCTCCCAGCAAAGGAGCTGATGCCGGCAACCAACCTAGTGGAGTAGGAAGTAGTTTTCCTCAGAGCATATCATCCTGCCATGCACCGCCGAGACTCCACCGACACTTCTGGCCTGAAAGAGCCCATCAGATGGAGATGATATGAAATGAGGAGGGATAGAAAATTCGGGGAATGTAATTAACCTACCCAGCATTCGCCTAGCAACCCGGGAAACCCGCCGAAAAGTGGTAGGTCAGCCACGGGAATCGAACACGGGGCTCCCGAATGCGGGGCACAGACGAAACGGCCTGAGCCATTTCGCTCGGTATTGGGTTACATTGATCTTGTTTTTTGTATGTCACATACGAAATATTTTGTAAGCAAAACATAGTCTATGTTACCAACGTTTCCCCTACTATGTAGGGCTTCTCAGGGTTACTTCTCCTTATGACGGCACTGAAGGAACTCTAATAGCACAAAACTTGGCAACAGTTATCAGCCGCCGAAGCCCACGTAGTGAATGGAGTTGTGTTAGTCCATTATACTGTAATTATTTAATGATATTCAATAAATAAAAGTAATGGCTACATTTTATTAGTGGAAGGCGAATTGCCAAGTATATACCTTATTATGTGTTGTGGAAACTCGTGTGATTTATATGTGTCTATGAACAGTAACTCTCTAATGCTTTATAATTAAATAAAGTAACATTTTATAGGATTTGTTGAATGTGCTCTTGCAGCACTAACCACACGATTTCTCAGTTGATACCTTCATGGAAAATATTGTAGGTTGACTGCAATGCGCCATTTGGTATAAAGAAAATCTGTTGCTTTCAGAAAGGGAACACGTTTCTTTCAAAGCTCAATGCGTTAATAATTGGTAAATGAATTGGAGATTAGTCGGAACAGGCAAGTTACCACAATTCCAGACAAATTAAGAAAAAGCTAATGGGCAGGTATACAGGCTCATGGTTGGCTGCACTGTGTTCAATAGAGGTTAAGCTGTAACTCTGCTCTTCCTTGAAACATGCTAGTATACTGCGATGGTGGTGTAATGGTCAGCATAGTTGCCTTCCAAGCAGTTGATCCGGGTTCGATTCCCGGCAATCGCACGTACTTTTTATTATTTTTAGTTTAAAGTGATAGTTAACGTGAACGAGATAATATAACGAGCAGAAAAGGAAAAGATGTGATATAATAAGTTAGGAATGGAAGAGGATCAATAATTTTAATTCGTTTAAACCATGATAGTTTAAAATTATTTAAAGTTACAATTGAGTATTTGATTATTTAAATACAGTTTTAAACAGAAAGATTATAAGATAATCAAGTAGGAATGTTTTATTATACTGGTCGTTAAGAATGACGTGGCCAATAAGAAAATGTTTAACTGCCATTGCTACGGTAAAAGCCAATAAACTTCGTTTTAGCTAAAAGTTTTCTATTTTGAGACATGATAGTTCGCGAATATCTTCTTAGTGTAGGGACACCAGAGGTTACATGCTGGTAAAATTTTCTATAACAAATTCTTGAAAAGAACATCTATCTGTATTAATGTAAAAGGTGTTAACATTGCATTTATTATATTTACGTGTCAAACATAAGGAATATCTTATTTAATCAATTTTGTTGAAAGTGCATAAAATGTCTATCCCTTAAAGCTTATTTTCACGTATTATGACATTTTCGTTGCATATATCCAGTCTCCTAAAAAGTGAGATCGGTAATTATATAGCTATACATGGACGTTCCAAATGTTATCTATAAAATTTAAATACATTATATTACTAATTGCAGATGTGTTTCAACTCATTATTACAGCACAACAATAATGATGTTACTCAAATTAATAATAATAATAATAATAATAATAATAATAATAATAATAATAATAATAATAATAATAATAATAATAATAATAATAATAATAATAATAATAATAATAATAATAATAATAATAATAATAATAATAATAATAATAATAATAATAATAATAATAATAATAATAATAATAATAATAATAATAATAATAATAATAATAATAATAATAATAATAATAATAATAATAATAATAATAATAATAATAATAATAATAATAATAATAATAATAATAATAATAATAATAATAATAATAATAATAATAATAATAATAATAATAATAATAATAATAATAATAATAATAATAATAATAATAATAATAATAATAATAATAATAATAATAATAATAATAATAATAATAATAATAATAATAATAATAATAATAATAATAATAATAATAATAATAATAATAATAATAATAATAATAATAATAATAATAATAATAATAATAATAATAATAATAATAATAATAATAATAATAATAATAATATAATAATAATATAATAATAATAATAATAATAATAATAATAATAATAATAATAATAATAATAATAATAATAATAATAATAATAATAATAATAATAATAATAATAATAATAATAATAATAATAATAATAATAATAATAATAATAATAATAATAATAATAATAATAATAATAATAATAATAATAATAATAATAATAATAATAATAATAATAATAATAATAATAATAATAATATAATAATAATAATAATAATAATAATAATAATAATAATAATAATAATAATAATAATAATAATAATAATAATAATAATAATAATAATAATAATAATAATAATAATAATAATAATAATAATCATCATCATCATAATAATAATAATAATAATAATAATAATAATAATAATAATAATAATAATAATAATAATAATAATAATAATAATAATAATAATAATCATAATAATAATAATACCTCATAATTTTATGATATAAATGCTTTCAAGCTAATCGGCACACATGTGATGAAATATAATGTGACATTCAAGAATGGAATGTGAGTTTTTGTGCAATGAAGCATTAAAAATTACTTCAGAAATTTGGGCGGCTGTCTGTGAGCATGTGAAAGAGGTAGAAGTAATGTGCTGAGAAACGTATGGATCAATTATTTCAATGAAGCATTGGACAATTTGATATAAACTTAGAAGAAAGTGACTCTGAATCAAGCGATGACTTTGAAGACGAGGGTATAATCCAGCATCCAATGACAAAGGAGCTGAGGATAAGTGTGCTACGGCCCTCCAAAATAGCCCTAGTAGACGGAATATCCATACCACCGCCATGTACCATCTACCGCGCTTGGAAGTATTAAGTGGTAACTACTATATAATCACGTGGAGTCTTTCGGAGCGTTTCATGAATATGATGCTATGTATGTAATGGGCAGAAATGGGTTACGTACAACAGTGCGCTTCTTTCTAAATTCCATGCTTCAAGATACACCAGTTAAATCGGTTGCGTACGTGTATTCTTCCTTCTTTGTGGAGTGACATCGTGCGATGGTGGTGTAATGGTCAGCATAGTTGCCTTCCAAGCAGTTGATCCGGGTTCGATTCCCGGCCATCGCACTTGTTTTTTATTCCCTTCCATCCTTCTTCGAACCAACGGGTTTACATAACAATGAATACTGCGGCATGTAGTACCTATAATGCGTCAATATAATCTATACATGGAACATCTGTGCAGATACTATTTGGAAGGAAGGTTATCCTGTCCTATAATATTGCTACATAAGATTATAGAAGCCATTCACAGCGGGGAAGTATGAGAAGATTCTATGAAGCAAATATTGGCATGGTATTGACTCAATACTCGATAGAAGTTGCTTGTTCTTGAGCTATATTAAATATAACAAGTTTTTAATTGTAAATCGCTGTTACACTAGGACATTTTAACTCCTAATCCGTCACCAGAGCCGATATTCTGCAGCCATTCTACAAATAATCTGACCTGCTAACTCGTTTCTCCGGGGCATCTCTGGCAGAAACAGAACAATTTGTACCACGTGCTATACCACGTGCTAGTCAACAAACCAACGCTTCTGAGGAAAATTGTGTTTAATATTCATGGATCACTTAAATCGCTAGGTTTTATGAGTAAGAGAGTTTTTAATAATTATGGCTATAGTTATGGTGACATAAGTTTTATCTTATGCAGCATGGGTTGGTTTTTAAGTATTTAAACTCTAAGCGGGAATAAACATAATTATTTCATTGGGCAGTTTTTCTCATTATTTGTGCTATTGAAAATCCTATCATACTGAACCTAGTAACACTTAGCCTTACTTAAATCATTATAGCATTGTTCACAGCTCTTTGAAATATTAATTCTGGCTTTATGGTTTTTGTACATATAAATAACTAACACTTTCGCATGTAGAACAGGAAATAAACAACATTCAGTTACACGAGTACATGACTATAATGGACAATATAGCCAACCAGTCCTCATTTGGTTGGACATGTTAATAATTATTATAT
>CM060956.1:77860449-77862949 GCA_030765055.1 Mantis religiosa
AATAATAATAATAATAATAATAATAATAATAATAATAATAATAATAATAATAATAATAATAATAATAATAATAATAATAATAATAATAATAATAATAATAATAATAATAATAATAATAATAATAATAATAATAATAATAATAATAATAATAATAATAATAATAATAATAATAATAATAATAATAATAATAATAATAATAATAATAATAATAATAATAATAATAATAATAATAATAATAATAATAATAATAATAATAATAATAATAATAATTAATAATAATAATAATAATAATAATAATAATAATAATAATAATAATAATAATAATAATAATAATAATAATAATAATAATAATAATAATAATAATAATATAATAATAATAATAATAATAATTAATAATAATAATAATAATAATAATAATAATAATAATAATAATAATAATAATAATAATAATAATAATAATAATAATAATAATAATAATAATAATAATAATAATAATAATAATAATAATAATAATAATAATAATAATAATAATAATAATAATAATAATAATAATAATAATAATAATAATAATAATAATAATAATAATAATAATAATAATAATAATAATAATAATAATAATAATAATAATAATAATAATAATAATAATAATAATAATAATAATAATAATAATAATAATAATAATAATAATAATAATAATAATAATAATAATAATAATAATAATAATAATAATAATAATAATAATAATAATAATAATAATAATAATAATAATAATAATAATAATAATAATAATAATAATAATAATAATAATAATAATAATAATAATAATAATAATAATAATAATAATAATAATAATAATAATAATAATAATAATAATAATAATAATAATAATAATAATAATAATAATAATAATAATAATAATAATAATAATAATAATAATAATAATAATAATAATAATAATAATAATAATAATAATAATAATAATAATAATAATAATAATAATAATAATAATAATAATAATAATAATAATAATAATAATAATAATAATAATAATAATAATAATAATAATAATAATAAATAATAATAATAAAATAATAATAATAATAATAATAATAATAATAATAATAATAATAATAATAATAATAATAATAATAATAATAATAATAATAATAATAATAATAATAATAATAATAATAATAATAATAATAATAATAATAATAATAATAATAACAATAATAACAATAATAACAATAACAAAATAATAATAATAATAATAATAATAATAATAATAATAATAATAATAATAATAATAATAATAATAATAATAATAATAATAATAATAATAATAATAGTAATAATAATAGTAATAATAATAGTAATAGTAATAGTAATAGGTAATAGTAATAGTAATAATAATATAATAGTAATAGTAATAGTAATAATAGTAATAATAATAGTAATAGTAATAGTAATAATAATAGTAATAGTAATAATAATAATAATAATAATAATAATAATAATAATAATAATAATAATAATAATAATAATAATAATAATAATAATAATAATAATAATAATAATAATAATAATAATAATAATAATAATAATAATAATAATAATAATAATAATAATAATACCAATAATAATAATAATAATAATAATAATAATAATAATAATAATAACAATAATAATAATAATAATAATAATAACAATAATAACAATAATAACAATAACAATAATAACAATAATAACAATAATAATAACAACAATAATAATAACAATAATAACAATAATAATAATAATAATAATAATAACAATAATAACAATAATAACAATAATAATAATAACAATAATAACAATAATAACAATAATAACAATAATAACAATAATAATAATAACAATAATAACAATAATAATAATAATAATAATAATAATAATAATAATAATAATAATAATAATAATAATAATAATAATAATAATAATAATAATAATAATAATAATAACAATAATAACAATAACAATAATAACAATAATAACAATAACAATAATAACAATAATAACAATAATAATAATAATAATAATAATAACAATAATAATAATAATAATAATAATAATAATAATAATAATAATAATAATAATAATAATAATAATAATAATAATAATAATAATAATAATAATAATAATAATAATAATAATAATAATAATAATAATAATAATAATAATAATAATAATAATAATAATAATAATAATAATAATAATAATAATAATAATAATAATAATAATAATAATAATAATAATAATAATAATAATAATAATAATAATAATAATAATAATAATAATAATAATAATAATAATAATAATAATAATAATAATAATAATAATAATAATAATAATAATAATAATAATAATAATAATAATAATAATAATAATAATAATAATAATAATAATAATAATAATAATAATAATAATAATAATAATAATATAATAATAATAATAATAATAT
>CM060956.1:77865449-77872949 GCA_030765055.1 Mantis religiosa
TAATAATAATAATAATAATAATAATAATAATAATAATAATAATAATAATAATAATAATAATAATAATAATAATAATAATAATAATAATAATAATAATAATAATAATAATAATAATAATAATAATAATAATAATAATAATAATAGTAATAATAATAATAATAGTAATAATAATAATAATAATAGTAATAATAATAGTAATAGTAATAATAATAATAGTAATAGTAATAGTAATAGTAATAGTAATAGTAATAGTAATACTAATAATAGTAATAGTAATAGTAATAGTAATAGTAATAATAATAATAATAATAATAATAATAATAATAATAATAATAATAATAATAATAATAATAATAATAATAATAATAATAATAATAATAATAATAATAATAATAATAATAATAATAATAATAATAATAATAATAATAATAATAATAATAATAATAATAATAATAATAATAATAATAGTAATAATAATAGTAATAATAATAGTAATAATAATAGTAATAATAATAGTAATAGTAATAATAATAGTAATAATAATAATAGTAATAATAATAGTAATAGTAATAATAGTAATAATAATAGTAATAATAATAGTAATAATAATAGTAATAATAATAATAATAATAATAATAATAATAATAATAATAATAATAATAATAATAATAATAATAATAATAATAATAATAATAATAATAATAATAATAATAATAATAATAATAATAATAATAATAATAATAATAATAATAATAATAATAATAATAATAATAATAATAATAATAATAATAATAATAATAATAATAATAATAATAATAATAATAATAATAATAATAATAATAATAATAATAATAATAATAATAATAATAATAATAATAATAATAATAATAATAATAATAATAATAATAATAATAATAATAATAATAATAATAATAATAACAATAATAACAATAATAATAATAACAATAATAACAATAATAACAATAACAATAATAACAATAATAACAATAATAATAACAATAACAATAACAATAATAACAATAACAATAACAATAATAATAACAATAATAACAATAATAACAACAATAATAATAATAACAACAATAATAATAATAATAATAATAATAATAATAATAATAATAATAATAATAATAATAATAATAATAATAATAATAATAATAATAATAATAATAATAATAATAATAATAATAATAATAATAATAATAATAATAATAATAATAATAATAATAATAATAATAATAATAATAATAATAATAATAATAATAATAATAATAATAATAATAATAATAATAATAATAATAATAATAATAATAATAATAATAATAATAATAATAATAATAATAATAATAATAATAATAATAATAATAATAATAATAATAATAATAATAATAATAATAATAATTAATAATAATAATAATAATAATAATAATAATAATAATAATAATAATAATTAATAATTAATAATAATAATAATAATAATAATAATAATAATAATAATAATAATAATAATAATAATAATAATAATAATAATAATAATAATAATAATAATAATAATAATAATAATAATAATAATAATAATAATAATAATAATAATAATAATAATAATAATAATAATAATAATAATAATAATAATAATAATAATAATAATAATAATAATAATAATAATAATAATAATAATAATAATAATAATAATAATAATAATAATAATAATAATAATAATAATAATAATAATAATAATAATAATAATAATAATAATAATAATAATAATAATAATAATAATAATAATAATAATAATAATAATAATAATAATAATAATAATAATAATAATAATAATAATAATAATAATAATAATAATAATAATAATAATAATATAATAATAATAATAATAATAATAATAATAATAATAATGTGGCGGTGGTGTTGGTGGTCCTCCAACTGCGCGCCCCAAACAACCAGTGGCAGAGGGCGTATGAGTGGTTGGGGAGAAGGACGTGGGACCTTCCTCAGGGTTTCGAACTATCCACGTCTCGATTCTGTTTTGTTTCATCAGTTGGCACTTGCTGCGTGAGAACACGTGGACGTTGAGCTAGTGACAAGTAAGCGAGAGACATAAATCCAGACGTTGCAGGAGACGGAATGAGAGAAAAGACGAAGCTCAAGGCCTACAAATTCATTAAGCTATCATTAATTGTTACATAACATTATAATGTTCACATTCACCTCCTTGCAAATGCTCAGTTGAAAAACGTGTGCTGGTGTACATTGAGATTAGGACTTCATTACATAGGGCATTCAGTACGTAGGTCACCATGCTGGGCCCTTTGTTCCTATGTTCCCTTTGTTCCTATGTTCCCAAGTGGGGACACCCCCGGTAGGAAGGATGAGGCGTAGGACACAAATTTCGGCTGTCTCTAGGAGTCTCCCGTGGGGGAGGGTATTCGTTCAGCTGCCGTGGTGCGGGCGCTGCGGACCCCTAGCACTTGTGGTACCTTCTACGTTACCAGATGAACTTTGGGCCGAACATTCGAGCCCCTTTTTAATAGGCAGTTGTTCGGATTGGGTTGGACCCGAGGGGGCAGTTGTTCCCGATACCCGTGGGAGATCCGGTACGTCTCCGGATGAGGTTGAGGTAAACCATTAATATTCCCGCGTACTAGCCAGCATAGCTAGTAGAAGATGTGCGAGATCAACAAGCGGCCCCACTGAGGTCATATCGGTAGCCTTCCCATTTTGGAGCTTAGCATATCCACTTCCATCCCGTCTTGAGTCCACAGGACCAGCTGGAGGGGGCTTGTTAGTCTCTAGGTCTTGCCGATGGAAAGGGCCTCGGAGGCGCCGGGCGCACTTTCGGGACAGCTCGGTAACTCCATGGTAATGGGAGTAGAACCTCTGGCATTAACTAACTCTCCCAAGTGGCCGCGACAGTTTAGATGGCAGGGTCCGTACAGTTTATTTGGATAGAGACCTCCCCCAGCAGGCCAAGGTAACGAAACAGCTCCCCTCAGCTGGACGGCAACGAGCCCAGTAGCCGAGCCCTAATAGCCCCAGGCAGGTAATCCGAGTCCCAGAGGTCCCAAAAGGGTCCAAGGGGAGGAGCTGAGGCCGGCAACCGACCTACCGGAGTAGGAAGTAGTTTTCCTCAAAGCATATCATCGTGCCATGCACCGCCGAGACATTTGCCGACCCTGCTGGCCTGAAAGACACCATTAGATGGGAGATGATACGAAATGATAATGGAGATGAAATCGAGGGGCAGAAAATTCTGGGTATGTACCTAACCTACTCAGCATTCGCCTAGCGCCCCGGGAAAACCACCGAAAAAGCCCATTGCAGAGGTAGGTCAGCCACGGGAGTCAATCACGGGCCTCCCGAATGCGGGCCACAGACGAAACCACCTGAACCATTCCGTTCGGTGCTGGGTTACATTGATCTTGTTTTTTGTGTGTCACGTACGAAATATGCAGTAAGCAAAACAGACAGTCTATGTTACCAACGTTTCGCTCTACTATGTAGGGCTTCTCAGGGCTACTCATTCTTATGACGGCACTGCAGGAACTCTAATAGCGCAAAACTTTAGCAACAGCTATCAAATAAGACGCGGCTTTCCCCGGACACCGGCCGCCGAAGCCCACGTAGTGAATTGAGTCTGTGTTAATCCATTATAGTGTAATTAATTAATAATTTTCAATTAGGAAAAGAGCATGGTCACTTTTTGTTAGTGAAAGGCGAATTGCTGAGTATATACGATATTCTGAGTTGTGGAAATTCATGTGATTTGTATCTGTGCATGAACAGTAACTCACTAAAACTTTATGATTAAATAAAGTAAAATTTTATAGGATTTATTGCATGTGCTCTTGCAGCACTAACCACACGATTTCTCAGTTGATACCTTCATGGAAGATATTGTAGGTTGACTGCAATGCACCATTTGCTTTCAGAAAGTGAACAAGTTTTATCTGAAGCGTATAGCGTTAATAATTTGTAAATGGATTGTAGATTAGTCGGAATAGGCAGGTTACATTTCCAGACAAATTAAGAAAAGGTTAATGAACAGGTAGACATGCTCATGGTTGGCTGCACTGTGTTCAATGGTGGTTGAGCTGGAACGTAATTGCACATAGTCTATTCTTCCTTGAAACACTGCGAATATCCTGCGATGGTGGTGTAATTAGCATAGTTGCCTTCCAAGCAGTTGATCCGGGTTCGGTTCCCGGCCTTCGCAATTGTTTTTTATTATTTTTAGTTTAATGTGATAGTTACGTGAACGAGATTATATAACTGGCAGAACAGGACGAGATGTGATAAAGTAAGTTAGGAATGGAAGAGAATCAATAATCTTAATTCGTTTAAACCATGTTAGTTTAAAATTATTTAACGTTGTTGTTGAGCATTTGATTATTTAAATTCAGTTTTAAACAAAAATACTATAAAAATAATCAAATAGATTTGATTGTATGGGTCATTAAGAATGACATGGCCAATAAGAAAATGTTTAACTGCCATAGCTACGGTAAAAACCAATAAATTTCGTTTTAGCAAAAATGTTTGTATTTTGAGACGTGATAGATGTTAAAAATTTTCTTAGTGTAGGGACACATGCCGGTAACATTTTCTGTTATAAATTCTTGAAAGGAGTATCCATCTGTGTTAATGTATAAAATGTTAACATTGTATTTATTATATTTACGTGTTAAGTATAAGATATATGAAAAGAAATTAGGTTACGAGGGCTGGTCAACAGAGAAGGATCATAATTTTTTATGGTCATAATCTTTCGCACTAAAATTCAATCTTATTATAGTCTGTTAGCTTAATGTGAATCAAACATGCCGTTGTAGTTTCATTGTTGGTTCTCCTGGTTCTCGCCTGTGACAACCAGGCAATTTCAGACATGTTCAGTATCGCCTGCTGCTGCAATGGAGGTAACACGCGAGGAAAAAAATGCGGCTTTGAAATTGTACTTTCGTCTCAACAAATCTTTAGTTGAGGCCTATACAATGTTAAAGGAGGGCTTTTGGAGAGTCTGTTCTTCCCTACAGCACAGCTCGAAGGTGGTTTAAAGTGTTTAAAGAAGGGGGACAATCAATTTCAAAGGAAGGTGGAGCCGGTGCTCCAGTTACTGCTCTAACGGAAGGAAACATCAACACTGCTGCTGCCATTGTGAGAGAGGATCGACGAATTATCTTAAGATCACTTTCAGAAATACAGAAATTTTCATTGGGCGCCACCCACACGTTGGTGACAGAAACATTACACATGAGACATATTTGTGCGCGATGGGTTCCAAGACTATTGATTCCCGAGCAAAAGGACATTCGAATGCAGGTCTGCATGCATTAAAGTTGATGTTAGAGGTGTATTCGGAGTTTCTTTCAATCGTAATCACTGCTGATGAAACTTGGCTACATCATTTTGATCCTGAGAGCAAAGAGCAAAGTTCAGTGTGGAAATCTCCTTCATCACCAATCCCCCAAAAAGGCAAAAGTGTTGCTTCTGCTGGGAAAGATATGGTCATCTCATTCTTTGATATTCATGGAATGGTTTATCAGCATGTTGTACCTGCACAAACTTCAGTAACTGGACAATACTACAGAGATGTCCTGAAAACATTGAAAGTCCACATCAGGCGCAAAAGACCACATTTCCGTGAAGCAGGCTGGATGCTGCACTACGATAGTGCGCGGCTGCATGTTGCCAATGCTATTGCTGAATATCTTGCAAAAATCAACGTGAAGTTGTATTCATTATGCATCATCAGAAGCAGTGGTGAAGGCTGCGGAGACGATTTTGAAGGATCTCTCACAAAATGGTTTCCAGTATGTCTTTGAATACTGGCAGAAATGCTGCGACAAATGCATCAGATTCAGGGGAGACTATTTTGAGAATGACCATCAAAATTATGAGGATAAGTAAAGGTACGTTATCAAACAAAACTTGTGATCATTCTTTATTGAACAGCCCTCGTACAGTTATTTGTCAAACCACACCTAGTTTCTCCATCTCGATTTGAGAGCACAACCTGAGGAAAAAATTTAACTACCTCACGAACCCAAACTAATTCTCATCGCAACGAGGAACTTCAAATCGAATGAAGGATTATTCCCCAAAATAAACACAACTATATTTCTCTACAAAGTGATGTGCCATTTTAAGCATCATTTTCATAATCTACTTGTAAAAAGAATAAAAAAACACACATCTTCGCTGAGGTAAATGTCATGTTGGGTGGTGTTATCATTTTTTATTCAATCGCATATGCCAGAACTTTAGTATCTCATTTATTAAATTTTGTTGAAAGTGCATGAAAATGTCTATCCCTTAAACCTTATTTGCACGTATCATGCCATTTTCGTTTCATACACTGAGTCTCATAAAAAGTGAGATATGTTGTTTATATAACTGTACATAAACGTTCCAAATGTTATCTATAAAATTTAAATACATTATATCACTAATCTCAGATTTGTTGCAACTAATCATTACAGCACAACAATAAAGACTTTATCAAATTATTAATAATTATAATAATAACAATAATAATACATAAATAAATACCTCATATATTTGTGATATAAATGCTTTCAAACTGATATCGGCACACATGACAGCCCATGTGATGAAATATAATGTGACATTCAAGATTGGAATGTGAATTTTTCTGCAATGAAGCATTAAAAATTACTTCGAAATTTCTGCGGCTGTCTGTGAGCATGTGAAAGAGGTAGAAGAAATGTGCTGAGAAAAGTATGGATTAACTATTTCAATGAAGCATTGGACAATTCAATATAAATTGAGAAGAAAGTGACTCTGAATCAAGCGATGACTTTAAAGACGAGGGTGTAATCCAGCATCCAATGACAAAGGAGCTCAGGTTATTACTGTCCAGCAACGCAAAGAAAGCCCCTGAAAGGAATGCGTCCCCTTACACAGTGGGACAAGGACAGCGAATGTGTGTGACGGAACGCATGCTACACAAGGGGTAGAACCGTTATAAAAGTAAAACATACGCCCTGTTCAGTCTGTACACTAAAACCGAGAACATTCACTCATTGAAGTAGAAGCCGTCATAATGTTTTTGAATGATCTGTAACTGTACTGAAATGGGGTGTCATAAACCTCTCCAGAAAGGATGTGGGAACCTTCTCCAACCCCCCTGCGTCTCAGGCCTTGGAATTTGTCTCTCCTGTGGAGTACAATAGCAGTGTGTTGGGCCCTTCAAAATACCCCTAGTAGACGGAATACTCATACTACCGTCATCTACCAGGAGTGATGGTAATTTCTCGGGCTAACAGCCAGGTCAGATTAGGGTAACTACTAAAATACTCCACTGTTTAAAATAATACTAAATAATAAATACTAAAATATTCCATGCTTCAAGATACACCAGTCAAACCTGTTCCATAAGTGTATTCTTCCTTGATTCTTCACTGACATCGTGCGATGGTGTTGTAATGGTCAGCATAGTGGCCTTCCGAG
>CM060956.1:77877949-77959089 GCA_030765055.1 Mantis religiosa
TCAGTGATAGAGGAAAAACGATCTGCCAAAACATCTGCATCAGGACACAGTTATGTGCCTTCTGAATCCCCCATCTTGTGGCTTACAGTGAATTTATCGAATAGCCCGCTCTGTTCTCATGTGAAAATGTGTGTTGTTGTTATTATTCATTGATTAAATCTATTTGGTGAGATATGAAACAACCTTAAGCTGCCAGTACTCACAGTGTCTCTCTTTTTATGCTTCCCCTTCTCCTCTTTCACTTGGGATTGGGATTGGAATATCATTTCGGAGAGGATTCGGTACATAGGCCACCATGCTGGGCCCATTTTTCCTATGTCCCCAAGTAATGGCACCCCTGGTAGGAAGGATGAGGCAAAGGATACAGAGGATGGCCGACCCAAGGACCCACGTCAGTACGGAGAGCAGGGTCCCTACAGTTTACTTAGAGACTTCCCCCGACAGGCCAGGAAAACGAACGCGCAACCCTGAAGCAGGACGGCAATGAGCCCAGCAGCCGAACCCTAAAAGTCCCAGGCAAGGCGATCTGAGCCCCAGAGGTCCCTGGCTGGCGGTCCCGAAATATTACCATCAGAGGAGCTGAAGCCGGCAACCGCAAGAGGAAGTAGCTTTCTTTAGCGTATATCATCCTGCCATGCACCGGCGAGACACCCGCCGACACTTCTACCCTGAAAGAAACCACCTGATTAGAGATGATATGAAATTACACTGGAGATGAAATTGAGGGACAGGAAATTCGGGGGATGTAATTAACCTGCCCAAATTCGCCTTGCGAGCCGGGAAAACCTCGAAAACATCCCCGGGCCAGGTAAGTCGGCCACGGAAATCGAACCGGGGCGTCCCAAATGTGGGCCACAGACGAAACCGCCTGAGCCATCCTACTCTGTCTCCTCTTTCCCTTAGTACACCCTTAATTACTCAAACCAGGGGACATAACAGATAGTTAATGTACAGTTCTAAGGAGTTGAGGAAGTTTGCAACACGACCTTAGGTAAAACAAGTGATTGGGTTAGTGAGAGAAAAGAAATAAAACATAGTGAAGCACGACAGATTTTTTTATAGAATGTATGAGTTTTTAAACAGAGGAAAGGTAAAAACTAGATTTTAAAAAGTTTCAGAAGTTAACTTGTTCAGTCCTGTAGAGTGAATCAGTCAACTGTTTCTCGGATCACTTCAGATGGAAAAAGATGTGAGACATGTTCTGCAGAAGCTTTAGCAGACATTAATATACCAACAAGAACAACGCCCTTAGACGATTTTGAAAAACAAGTTTAGTACTTCGTAGAACCGTTTTGTAATTTTACGACCGCCTGTATTATCAAAAAGATGAGGCCTACTTTACGAGAAAACATACCTTACAACTGTTCTACTTCTACCAAACGAAAAACCAAATATTTAATGATGGATTACACAGATAATGTTGATTTACACCTTCCGGTAAACAATGTAAGTAGACTTCTCTGGCGTATCTAGCTTAAGGCAAACGTTTCGCTTGTAGAAATGAGAACGCACCTCTTCTAAAGTGTAATGCAGTAAATAATTGGTAAATAAATGGATATATCTTGGAGCAGGAAGGATACTACTAGACTTCCAGGCATTTTATGGAAGGATTATTGAGGATGTACGCGCGGTCATGGATGGCTGCACGGTGTTCAATGGCGCTTAACCTGGAGGTAATTGCATATAATCTCTTTTTTCTTGAAGTAAGTAGACAGCATGCGATGGTGGTGTAATGGTCAGCATAGTTGCCTTCCAAGCAGTTGATCCGGGTTCGATTCCCGGCCATCGCACTAAAATTTTATTCCCTTCCATACTACAGATGTTTAAGAGGCTTATATACTATAGGTAGTATGGTATTTCTTTACTATGACCCCTTAAAGTTTCGGTGCATTGTAAAACTCTCCGCGTATCTTTTCAGAAGAGTTAGCGCACAAAAACCTATGGAAAGTTTTCGTGTTAGGGAAATGTATTATATGAGACAAAATGACAATGCAAGTCATCCTGTGCCACAAACTCATATTTAGGCATTAACATTGTTTTGGATATGACCAAAGTCAAACAGGTTTTAAATGCAGAAACTGCCTAAAGTTTGCCATCTTATCACATAATCATTCCAAGGTTAACATAACACTACTAAAGCGATGCACCGAGATATTTCTGGAAGAAGCGGAAGAATTTTTGACAATTACTATAACTATTCCAAAAACTTCTATTTTCGTTTTGGCATTTCAATTCCACAATACAACAAATTTACATATCTCACAAGTTACTCTCCTCACTGCGACACAACTAGCTCCTGAAGTTCTGGATCGTGCAATCCACACGTATTGCATGATGTAATCCGCGATTCCTCAATTTGATGTGACATGAATTCACCAGCACTGTTAGGTTAGGACGCTGAGCTGTGTTAATTACGTAAACACTAAGCTAATAATAATAATAATAATAATAATAATAATAATAATAATAATAATAATAATAATAATGATGATGATGATGATGATGATGATGATGATGATGATGATGATGATGATGATGATGATGATGATGATGATGATGATGATGATAATAATAATAATAATAATAATAATAATAATAATAATAATAATAATAATAATAATAATAATAATAATAATAATAATAATAATAATAATAATAATAATAATAATAATAATAATAATAATAATAATAATAATAATAATAATAATAATAATAATAATAATAATAATAATAATAATAATAATAATAATAATAATAATAATAATAATAATAATAATAATAATAATAATAATAATAATAATAATAATAATAATAATAATAATAATAATAATAATAATAATAATAATAATAATAATAATAATAATAATAATAATAATAATAATAATAATAATAATAATAATAATAATAATAATAATAATAATAATAATTAATAATAATAATAATTAATAATAATAATAATAATAATAATAATAATAATAATAATAATAATAATAATAATAATAATAATAATAATAATAATAATAATAATAATAATAATAATAATAATAATAATAATAATAATAATAATAATAATAATAATAATAATAATAATAATAATAATAATAATAATAATAATAATAATAATAATAATAATAATAATAATAATAATAATAATAATAATAATAATAATAATAATAATAATAATAATAATAATAATAATAATAATAATAATAATAATAATAATAATAATAATAATAATAATAATAATAATAATAATAATAATAATAATAATAATAATAATAATAATAATAATAATAATAATAATAATAATAATAATAATAATAATAATAATAATAATAATAATAATAATAATAATGTGGCGGTGGTGTTGGTGGTCCTCCAACTGCGCGCCCCAAACAACCAGTGGCAGAGGGCGTATGAGTGGTTGGGGAGAAGGACGTGGGACCTTCCTCAGGGTTTCGAACTATCCACGTCTCGATTCTGTTTTGTTTCATCAGTTGGCACTTGCTGCGTGAGAACACGTGGACGTTGAGCTAGTGACAAGTAAGCGAGAGACATAAATCCAGACGTTGCAGGAGACGGAATGAGAGAAAAGACGAAGCTCAAGGCCTACAAATTCATTAAGCTATCATTAATTGTTACATAACATTATAATGTTCACATTCACCTCCTTGCAAATGCTCAGTTGAAAAACGTGTGCTGGGGTACATTGAGATTAGGACTTCATTACATAGGGCATTCAGTACGTAGGTCACCATGCTGGGCCCTTTGTTCCTATGTTCCCAAGTGGGGACACCCCCGGTAGGAAGGATGAGGCGTAGGACACAAATTTCGGCTGTCTCTAGGAGTCTCCCGTGGGGGAGGGTATTCGTTCAGCTGCCGTGGTGCGGGCGCTGCGGACCCCTAGCACTTGTGGTACCTTCTACGTTACCAGATGAACTTTGGGCCGAACATTCGAGCCCCTTTTTAATAGGCAGTTGTTCGGATTGGGTTGGACCCGAGGGGGCAGTTGTTCCCGATACCTGTGGGAGATCCGGTACGTCTCCGGATGAGGTTGAGGTAAACCATTAATATTCCCGCGTACTAGCCTGCATAGCTAGTAGAAGATGTGCGAGATCACCAGGTGGCCCCACTGAGGTCATATCGGTAGCCTTCTCATTTTGGAGTTTAGCATATCCACTTCCATCCCGTCCTGAGTCCACAGGACCAGCTGGAGGGGGCTTGTTAGTCTCTAGGTCTTGCCGATGGAAAGGGCCTCGTAGGCGCCGGGCGCACTTTCGGGACAGCTCGGTAACTCCATGGTAATGGGAGTAGAACCTCTGGCATTAACTAACTCTCCCAAGTGGCCGCGACAGTCTAGATGGCAGGGTCCGTACAGTTTATTTGGATAGAGACCTCCCCCAGCAGGCCAAGGTAACGAACCAGCTCCCCTCAGCTGGACGGCAACGAGCCCAGCAGCCGAGCCCTAATAGCCCCAGGCAGGTAATCCGAGTCCCAGAGGTCCCAAAAGGGTCCAAGGGGAGGAGCTGAGGCCGGCAACCGACCTACCGGAGTAGGAAGTAGTTTTCCTCAAAGCATATCATCGTGCCATGCACCGCCGAGACATTCGCCGACCCTGCTGGCCTGAAAGACACCATTAGATGGGAGATGATACGAAATGATAATGGAGATGAAATCGAGGGGCAGAAAATTCTGGGTATGTACCTAACCTACTCAGCATTCGCCTAGCGCCCCGGGAAAACCACCGAAAAAGCCCATTGCAGAGGTAGGTCAGCCACGGGAGTCAATCACGGGCCTCCCGAATGCGGGCCACAGACGAAACCACCTGAACCATTCCGTTCGGTGCTGGGTTACATTGATCTTGTTTCTTGTGTGTCACGTACGAAATATGCAGTAAGCAAAACAGACAGTCTGTGTTACCAACGTTTCGCTCTACTATGTAGGGCTTCTCAGGGCTACTCATTCTTATGACGGCACTGCAGGAACTCTAATAGCGCAAAACTTTAGCAACAGCTATCAAATAAGACGCGGCTTTCCCCGGACACCGGCCGCCGAAGCCCACGTAGTGAATTGAGTCTGTGTTAATCCATTATAGTGTAATTAATTAATTATTTTCAATTAGGAAAAGAGCATGGTCACTTTTTGTTAGTGAAAGGCGAATTGCTGAGTATATACGATATTCTGTGTTGCGGAAATTCATGTGATTTGTATCTGTGCATGAACAGTAACTCACTAAAACTTTATGATTAAATAAAGTAAAATTTTATAGGATTTGTTGCATGTGCTCTTGCAGCACTAACCACACGATTTCTCAGTTGATACCTTCATGGAAGATATTGTAGTTTGACTGCAATGCACCATTTGCTTTCAGAAAGTGAACAAGTTTTATCTGAAGCGTATAGCGTTAATAATTTGTAAATGGATTGTAGATTAGTCGGAATAGGCAAGTTACATTTCCAGACAAATTAAGAAAAGGTTAATGAACAGGTAGACATGCTCATGGTTGGCTGCACTGTGTTCAATGGTGGTTGAGCTGGAACGTAATTGCACATAGTCTATTCTTCCTTGAAACACTGCGAATATCCTGCGATGGTGGTGTAATTAGCATAGTTGCCTTCCAAGCAGTTGATCCGGGTTCGGTTCCCGGCCTTCGCAATTGTTTTTTATTATTTTTAGTTTAATGTGATAGTTACGTGAACGAGATTATATAACTGGCAGAACAGGACGAGATGTGATAAAGTAAGTTAGGAATGGAAGAGAATCAATAATCTTAATTCGTTTAAACCATGTTAGTTTAAAATTATTTAACGTTGTTGTTGAGCATTTGATTATTTAAATTCAGTTTTAAACAAAAATACTATAAAAATAATCAAATAGATTTGATTGTATGGGTCATTAAGAATGACATGGCCAATAAGAAAATGTTTAACTGCCATAGCTACGGTAAAAACCAATAAATTTCGTTTTAGCAAAAATGTTTGTATTTTGAGACGTGATAGATGTTAAAAATTTTCTTAGTGTAGGGACACATGCCGGTAACATTTTCTGTTATAAATTCTTGAAAGGAGTATCCATCTGTGTTAATGTATAAAATGTTAACATTGTATTTATTATATTTACGTGTTAAGTATAAGGTATATGAAAAGAAATTAGGTTACGAGGGCTGGTCAACAGAGAAGGATCATAATTTTTTATGGTCATAATCTTTCGCACTAAAATTCAATCTTATTATATTCTGTTAGCTTAATGTGAATCAAACATGCCGTTGTAGTTTCATTGTTGGTTCTCCTGGTTCTCGCCTGTGACAACCAGGCAATTTCAGACATGTTCAGTATCGCCTGCTGCTGCAATGGAGGTAACACGCGAGGAAAAAAATGCGGCTTTGAAATTGTACTTTCGTCTCAACAAATCTTTAGTTGAGGCCTATACAATGTTAAAGGAGGGCTTTTGGAGAGTCTGTTCTTCCCTACAGCACAGCTCGAAGGTGGTTTAAAGTGTTTAAAGAAGGGGGACAATCAATTTCAAAGGAAGGTGGAGCCGGTGCTCCAGTTACTGCTCTAACGGAAGGAAACATCAACACTGCTGCTGCCATTGTGAGAGAGGATCGACGAATTATCTTAAGATCACTTTCAGAAATACAGAAATTTTCATTGGGCGCCACCCACACGTTGGTGACAGAAACATTACACATGAGACATATTTGTGCGCGATGGGTTCCAAGACTATTGATTCCCGAGCAAAAGGACATTCGAATGCAGGTCTGCATGCATTAAAGTTGATGTTAGAGGTGTATTCGGAGTTTCTTTCAATCGTAATCACTGCTGATGAAACTTGGCTACATCATTTTGATCCTGAGAGCAAGGAGCAAAGTTCAGTGTGGAAATCTCCTTCATCACCAATCCCCCAAAAAGGCAAAAGTGTTGCTTCTGCTGGGAAAGATATGGTCATCTCATTCTTTGATATTCATGGAATGGTTTATCAGCATGTTGTACCTGCACAAACTTCAGTAACTGGACAATACTACAGAGATGTCCTGAAAACATTGCAAGTCCATATCAGGCGCAAAAGACCACATTTCCATGAAGCGGGCTGGGTGCTGCACCACGATAATACGCGGCCGCATGTTGCCAATGCTATTGCTGAATATCTTGCAAAAATCAACGTGAATTCTGAAGCATTATCCACCATCAGAAGCAGTGGTGAAGCCTGCGGGGCCGATTTTGAAGGATCTCTCAAAAATGGTTGCCAGCATGTCTTTGAAGACTGGCAGAAATGATGTGACTAGTGCATTGCATTCATAGGAGATTATTTTGAGAATGACCATCAAAATTATGAGGATGAGTAAAGGTACGTTATCAAAAAAAGTTGCGATCATTTTTTATTGAACAGCCCTCGTACAATTATTTGTCAAACCACACCTAGTTTCCCCATTTCGATTCGAGAATACAACCGGAGGGAAAAATTAAGTACCTCACGAACCGAAACTAATTCTCATTGCAACGTTTTTTTTTTTTTTTTTTTGTAGGTCCTCCAAGGTTAAGTTATGGCGGACGATGAATGGAGTGGATGAAATGATGCTCAAATGAGCCCAGGGTCCAAGGAGCTTAGAGTTACCCAACATTCGTCTTGAAGGAATAAGGGAAAACCCCGGAAAAAACTGAAATACGTAACTTACCCTGACCGAAATTCGAACACTCAGGACTTCTTGAACGTGAGGCAGATACTCTACGATCCACGCTAACGAGGCGGGCTCTCATCGCAACGTACAACTTCAAATCGATTGAAGGATTATTCAACAAGATAAACACAACTATATTTCGCTACAATGTGATCTACCATTTTAAGCATAATCTTCATAATCTATGTTGTAAAAAGAATTAAAAAACACACATCTTCGCTGATGTAAATTTCATGTTGGGTAGTGTTATCATTTTTGTTTCAGTCGCATATGTCAGAACTTTAATATCTCATTTACTCAATTTTGTTGAAAGTGCATGAAAATGTCTATTTCTTAAACTTTATTTTTACGTATCATGCCATTTTCGTTGCATACACTGAGTCTCATAAAAAGTGAGATAGGTTATTGATATAGCTATACATGAACGTTCCAAACGTTATCTATAAAATTTAAATACATTATATTACTAATCTCAGATTTGTTGCAACTCATCATTACAGCACAACAATAATGATATTAATTAAATTAATGATAATAATAATAATAATAATAATAATAATAATAATAATAATAATAATAATAATAATAATAATAATAATAATAATAATAATAATAATAATAATAATAATAATAATAATAATAATAATAATAATAATAATAATAATAATAATAATAATAATAATAATAATAATAATAATAATAATAATAATAATAATAATAATAATAATAATAATAATAATAATAATAATAATAATAATAATAATAATAATAATAATAATAATAATAATAATAATAATAATAATAATAATAATAATAATAATAATAATAATAATAATAATAATAATAATAATAATAATAATAATAATAATAATAATAATAATAATAATAATAATAATAATAATAATAATAATAATAATAATAATAATAATAATAATAATAATAATAATAATAATAATAATAATAATAATAATAATAATAATAATAATAATAATAATAATAATAATAATAATAATAATAATAATAATAATAATAATAATAATAATAATAATAATAATAATAATAATAATAATAATAATAATAATAATAATAATAATAATAGTAATAATAATAATAGTAATAATAATAATAATAGTAATAATAATAATAGTAATAATAATAATAGTAATAATAATAATAGTAATAATAATAATAGTAATAATAATAATAGTAATAATAATAATAATAATAATAATAATAATAATAATAATAATAATAATAATAATAATAATAATAATAATAATAATAATAATAATAATAATAATAATAATAATAATAATAATAATAATAATAATAATAATAATAATAATAATAATAATAATAATAATAATAATAATAATAATAATAATAATAATGTACCTCACATACTTGCTTTCAAACTAATATCGGCACACATGACAGCCCCTGTAATGAAATATAATGTGACATTCAAGAATGGAATCTGAGTTTTTCTGCAATGAAGTATTAAAAATTACTTCAGAAATTTGGGCGGATGTCTTTTAGCATGTAAAAGAGGTAGAAGAAAGGTGCTGAGAAAAGTATATATTAATTATTTCAATGAAGTATTGGACAATTCAATATAAATTTAGAAGAAAGTGACCCCGAATCAAGCGATGACTTTGAAGAAGAGGGTGTAATCCAGCACCCAAGAACAAATGAGCTCAGGATATTACTGTCCAGCAACGCAAAGAAGGTCCCTGAAAGGAATGCGCCCCCTTACACAGTGGGACAAGGACAGCGAAAGTGTGTGACGGAAGGCATGCTACCCAACGAGTAGAACCGTTAAAAAAAGACATACGCCGTGTTCAATCTGTATCCTAAAACCGAGAAGATTCACTCACAAAAGTAGAAGCCGTCATAATGTTTTTGAATGTTCTATAACTGTACAGGCATGGGGGGTCATAAATCTGTCTAGGGAGGGTGTGGGAACCTTCTGCCATCCCCCTGTGTCTCAGGCCTCGGAGTTTTTCTCTCCTGTAGTGGACGGTAGCAGTTTGTTGGGGCCCTCCAAAATGCCCCTAGTAGACGGAATACCCATACTACCGTCATCTATACCAGTAGTCTTTAAAGCGCCGCCCTTGGAAGTATTAAAAGTAATAACTGCTGTATATAATCACGCGGAGTCAGTAGCAACATTACGAGAATAAGATGCAATGTATTATTGGGCAGAAATGGGTTACGTACAACAGTGTGCTTCTCTTTGAATTCCATGCTTTAAGATGCACCAGTCAAACCGATTGCGTAAGTGTATTCTTCCTTAATTCCCCACTGACATCGTGCGATGGTGGTGTAATGGTCAGCATAGTTGCCTTCCAAGCAGTTGATCCGGGTTCGATTCCCGGCCATCGCACTTGTTTTTTATTTCCTTCCATCCTGCTTAGTACCAACGGCTTTACATATCAATGAGTGGTATGGCGCATAGTACCTATAATGCGTCAATATAATCTATATATGGAACATCACAGATACTGTTTGAAAGGAAGGTTATCCTGTCTAATATTGCTACATAAGATTATAGAAGCCCTACTTTGAGGAGGAAGTATGACAAGATTCTATGAGGCAAATATTGGCATGGTATTGACTCAATACTCAATAGAAGTTGCTTGTTCTCGAGCTATCACAGACAGAACAAGTTTTGAATTGTAAATTGCTGCTACTCTAGGACATTTTAACTCCTAATCCGACACCAGAGCCGAAATGCTGCAGCCATTCTACAAATAATATGACCCACTAACTCGAATCTCCGGGGCATCTCTGGCAGAAGCAGAAGAATTTGTACCACGTGCTTTAATTTGTGCACTGCAACGAAGTCAATAAACCAAACCTTCTGAAGAATATTCCGTTTCATATTCATGGGTCACCTAAATCGCTAGGTTTAAGAGTAAGAGAATTTTTAATAATTACGGCTCTAGTTTTGATGGCATAATTATCTTACGCAGCATGGGTTGGTTTTAAGTATTTAAACTCGAAGCGGGAATAAAAATAACAATTATAAAATGACTATAAAATGATTACATCATTGGGCAGTTTTTCTCATACTTTCTTCTTTTGAACGTCCTATCTTACTGAAACTAATATCACTTAGCCTTACTTAAATCATTATAGCATCTTTCACATCTCTTGGAAATATTAATTCTGGCTTTATGGTTACTGTAAACTGAAATAACAAACGTATTCGCAAGTAGTACAGGAAATAAATAACATTAAGTTACACGAGTACATGACTGTAATGGACAATATAGCCAACAAGTGCTCATTTGGTTGGGCATTTTTATAATTATCATTTTTATTCAATCCCCTATGTATCTATACAGTATATATATATATATATATATATATATATATATATATATATATATATAATTCCTCAATTTTGTTTAAAGTACTAAAGAATTTTGTGTCTCTTGAAACTTATTTCCAAGTTTTATTTTTATTTCATTTTCGTTGCATACATCGAGTCTCAAGAAAAGTGACATAGGTTGTTATACAGCTGTACATGGACGTTCCAAATATTATCTATCGAATTTATGTACGTTATATTACTTAACTTAGGTTTGTTGTAGCTCATCCTTACAGCACAACAACTACAATAATAATAATAATAATAATAATAATAATAATAATAATAATAATAATAATAATAATAATAATAATAATAATAATAATAATAATAATAATAATAACAATAATAATAATAATAATAATAATAATAATAATAATAATAATAATAATAATAATAATAATAATAATAATAATAATAATAATAATAATAATAATAATAATAATAATAATAATAATAATAATAATAATAATAATAATAATAATAATAATAATAATAATAATAATAATAATAATAATAATAATAATAATAATAATAATAATAATAATAATAATAATAATAATAATAATAATAATAATAATAATAATAATAATAATAATAATAATAATAATAATAATAATAATAATAACAATAATAATAATAACAATAACAATAATAACAATAACAATAACAATAATAACAATAACAATAACAATAATAACAATAACAATAACAATAATAACAATAACAATAACAATAACAATAACAATAACAATAACAATAACAATAACAATAACAATAACAATAACAATAACAATAACAATAACAATAACAATAACAATAACAATAACAATAATAATAATAACAATAATAATAATAACAATAATAATAATAATAATAATAATAATAATAATAATAATAATAATAATAATAATAATAATAATAATAATAATAATAATAATAATAATAATAATAATAATAATAATAATAATAATAATAATAATAATAATAATAATAATAATAATAATAATAATAATAATAATAATAATAATAATAATAATAATAATAATAATAATAATAATAATAATAATAATAATAATAATAATAATAATAATAATAATAATAATAATAATAATAATAATAATAATAATAATAATAATAATAATAATAATAATAATAATAATAATAATAATAATAATAATAATAATAATAATAATAATAATAATAATAATAATAATAATAATAATAATAATAATAATAATAATAATAATAATAATAATAATAATAATAATAATAATAATAATGTGGCGGTGGTGTTGGTGGTCCTCCAACTGCGCGCCCCAAACAACCAGTGGCAGAGGGCGTATGAGTGGTTGGGGAGAAGGACGTGGGACCTTCCTCAGGGTTTCGAACTATCCACGTCTCGATTCTGTTTTGTTTCATCAGTTGGCACTTGCTGCGTGAGAACACGTGGACGTTGAGCTAGTGACAAGTAAGCGAGAGACATAAATCCAGACGTTGCAGGAGACGGAATGAGAGAAAAGACGAAGCTCAAGGCCTACAAATTCATTAAGCTATCATTAATTGTTACATAACATTATAATGTTCACATTCACCTCCTTGCAAATGCTCAGTTGAAAAACGTGTGCTGGGGTACATTGAGATTAGGACTTCATTACATAGGGCATTCAGTACGTAGGTCACCATGCTGGGCCCTTTGTTCCTATGTTCCCAAGTGGGGACACCCCCGGTAGGAAGGATGAGGCGTAGGACACAAATTTCGGCTGTCTCTAGGAGTCTCCCGTGGGGGAGGGTATTCGTTCAGCTGCCGTGGTGCGGGTGCTGCGGACCCCTAGCACTTGTGGTACCTTCTACGTTACCAGATGAACTTTGGGCCGAACATTCGAGCCCCTTTTTAATAGGCAGTTGTTCGGATTGGGTTGGACCCGAGGGGGCAGTTGTTCCCGATACCTGTGGGAGATCCGGTACGTCTCCGGATGAGGTTGAGGTAAACCATTAATATTCCCGCGTACTAGCCTGCATAGCTAGTAGAAGATGTGCGAGATCACCAGGTGGCCCCACTGAGGTCATATCGGTAGCCTTCTCATTTTGGAGTTTAGCATATCCACTTCCATCCCGTCCTGAGTCCACAGGACCAGCTGGAGGGAGCTTGCTAGTCTCTAGGTCTTGCCGATGGAAAGGGCTTCGGAGGCGCCGGGCGCACTTTCGGAACAACTCGGTAACTCCATGGTAATGGGAGTAGAACCTCTGGCATTAACTAACTCTCCCAAGTGGCCGCGACAGTCTAGATGGCAGGGTCCGTACAGTTTATTTGGATAGAGACCTCCCCCAGCAGGCCAAGGTAACGAACCAGCTCCCCTCAGCTGGACGGCAACGAGCCCAGCAGCCGAGCCCTAATAGCCCCAGGCAGGTAATCCGAGTCCCAGAGGTCCCAAAAGGGTCCAAGGGGAGGAGCTGAGGCCGGCAACCGACCTACCGGAGTAGGAAGTAGTTTTCCTCAAAGCATATCATCGTGCCATGCACCGCCGAGACATTCGCCGACCCTGCTGGCCTGAAAGACACCATTAGATGGGAGATGATACGAAATGATAATGGAGATGAAATCGAGGGGCAGAAAATTCTGGGTATGTACCTAACCTACTCAGCATTCGCCTAGCGCCCCGGGAAAACCACCGAAAAAGCCCATTGCAGAGGTAGGTCAGCCACGGGAGTCAATCACGGGCCTCCCGAATGCGGGCCACAGACGAAACCACCTGAACCATTCCGTTCGGTGCTGGGTTACATTGATCTTGTTTCTTGTGTGTCACGTACGAAATATGCAGTAAGCAAAACAGACAGTCTGTGTTACCAACGTTTCGCTCTACTATGTAGGGCTTCTCAGGGCTACTCATTCTTATGACGGCACTGCAGGAACTCTAATAGCGCAAAACTTTAGCAACAGCTATCAAATAAGACGCGGCTTTCCCCGGACACCGGCCGCCGAAGCCCACGTAGTGAATTGAGTCTGTGTTAATCCATTATAGTGTAATTAATTAATTATTTTCAATTAGGAAAAGAGCATGGTCACTTTTTGTTAGTGAAAGGCGAATTGCTGAGTATATACGATATTCTGTGTTGCGGAAATTCATGTGATTTGTATCTGTGCATGAACAGTAACTCACTAAAACTTTATGATTAAATAAAGTAAAATTTTATAGGATTTGTTGCATGTGCTCTTGCAGCACTAACCACACGATTTCTCAGTTGATACCTTCATGGAAGATATTGTAGTTTGACTGCAATGCACCATTTGCTTTCAGAAAGTGAACAAGTTTTATCTGAAGCGTATAGCGTTAATAATTTGTAAATGGATTGTAGATTAGTCGGAATAGGCAAGTTACATTTCCAGACAAATTAAGAAAAGGTTAATGAACAGGTAGACATGCTCATGGTTGGCTGCACTGTGTTCAATGGTGGTTGAGCTGGAACGTAATTGCACATAGTCTATTCTTCCTTGAAACACTGCGAATATCCTGCGATGGTGGTGTAATTAGCATAGTTGCCTTCCAAGCAGTTGATCCGGGTTCGGTTCCCGGCCTTCGCAATTGTTTTTTATTATTTTTAGTTTAATGTGATAGTTACGTGAACGAGATTATATAACTGGCAGAACAGGACGAGATGTGATAAAGTAAGTTAGGAATGGAAGAGAATCAATAATCTTAATTCGTTTAAACCATGTTAGTTTAAAATTATTTAACGTTGTTGTTGAGCATTTGATTATTTAAATTCAGTTTTAAACAAAAATACTATAAAAATAATCAAATAGATTTGATTGTATGGGTCATTAAGAATGACATGGCCAATAAGAAAATGTTTAACTGCCATAGCTACGGTAAAAACCAATAAATTTCGTTTTAGCAAAAATGTTTGTATTTTGAGACGTGATAGATGTTAAAAATTTTCTTAGTGTAGGGACACATGCCGGTAACATTTTCTGTTATAAATTCTTGAAAGGAGTATCCATCTGTGTTAATGTATAAAATGTTAACATTGTATTTATTATATTTACGTGTTAAGTATAAGGTATATGAAAAGAAATTAGGTTACGAGGGCTGGTCAACAGAGAAGGATCATAATTTTTTATGGTCATAATCTTTCGCACTAAAATTCAATCTTATTATATTCTGTTAGCTTAATGTGAATCAAACATGCCGTTGTAGTTTCATTGTTGGTTCTCCTGGTTCTCGCCTGTGACAACCAGGCAATTTCAGACATGTTCAGTATCGCCTGCTGCTGCAATGGAGGTAACACGCGAGGAAAAAAATGCGGCTTTGAAATTGTACTTTCGTCTCAACAAATCTTTAGTTGAGGCCTATACAATGTTAAAGGAGGGCTTTTGGAGAGTCTGTTCTTCCCTACAGCACAGCTCGAAGGTGGTTTAAAGTGTTTAAAGAAGGGGGACAATCAATTTCAAAGGAAGGTGGAGCCGGTGCTCCAGTTACTGCTCTAACGGAAGGAAACATCAACACTGCTGCTGCCATTGTGAGAGAGGATCGACGAATTATCTTAAGATCACTTTCAGAAATACAGAAATTTTCATTGGGCGCCACCCACACGTTGGTGACAGAAACATTACACATGAGACATATTTGTGCGCGATGGGTTCCAAGACTATTGATTCCCGAGCAAAAGGACATTCGAATGCAGGTCTGCATGCATTAAAGTTGATGTTAGAGGTGTATTCGGAGTTTCTTTCAATCGTAATCACTGCTGATGAAACTTGGCTACATCATTTTGATCCTGAGAGCAAGGAGCAAAGTTCAGTGTGGAAATCTCCTTCATCACCAATCCCCCAAAAAGGCAAAAGTGTTGCTTCTGCTGGGAAAGATATGGTCATCTCATTCTTTGATATTCATGGAATGGTTTATCAGCATGTTGTACCTGCACAAACTTCAGTAACTGGACAATACTACAGAGATGTCCTGAAAACATTGCAAGTCCATATCAGGCGCAAAAGACCACATTTCCATGAAGCGGGCTGGGTGCTGCACCACGATAATACGCGGCCGCATGTTGCCAATGCTATTGCTGAATATCTTGCAAAAATCAACGTGAATTCTGAAGCATTATCCACCATCAGAAGCAGTGGTGAAGCCTGCGGGGCCGATTTTGAAGGATCTCTCAAAAATGGTTGCCAGCATGTCTTTGAAGACTGGCAGAAATGATGTGACTAGTGCATTGCATTCATAGGAGATTATTTTGAGAATGACCATCAAAATTATGAGGATGAGTAAAGGTACGTTATCAAAAAAAGTTGCGATCATTTTTTATTGAACAGCCCTCGTACAATTATTTGTCAAACCACACCTAGTTTCCCCATTTCGATTCGAGAATACAACCGGAGGGAAAAATTAAGTACCTCACGAACCGAAACTAATTCTCATTGCAACGTTTTTTTTTTTTTTTTTTTGTAGGTCCTCCAAGGTTAAGTTATGGCGGACGATGAATGGAGTGGATGAAATGATGCTCAAATGAGCCCAGGGTCCAAGGAGCTTAGAGTTACCCAACATTCGTCTTGAAGGAATAAGGGAAAACCCCGGAAAAAACTGAAATACGTAACTTACCCTGACCGAAATTCGAACACTCAGGACTTCTTGAACGTGAGGCAGATACTCTACGATCCACGCTAACGAGGCGGGCTCTCATCGCAACGTACAACTTCAAATCGATTGAAGGATTATTCAACAAGATAAACACAACTATATTTCGCTACAATGTGATCTACCATTTTAAGCATAATCTTCATAATCTATGTTGTAAAAAGAATTAAAAAACACACATCTTCGCTGATGTAAATTTCATGTTGGGTAGTGTTATCATTTTTGTTTCAGTCGCATATGTCAGAACTTTAATATCTCATTTACTCAATTTTGTTGAAAGTGCATGAAAATGTCTATTTCTTAAACTTTATTTTTACGTATCATGCCATTTTCGTTGCATACACTGAGTCTCATAAAAAGTGAGATAGGTTATTGATATAGCTATACATGAACGTTCCAAACGTTATCTATAAAATTTAAATACATTATATTACTAATCTCAGATTTGTTGCAACTCATCATTACAGCACAACAATAATGATATTAATTAAATTAATGATAATAATAATAATAATAATAATAATAATAATAATAATAATAATAATAATAATAATAATAATAATAATAATAATAATAATAATAATAATAATAATAATAATAATAATAATAATAATAATAATAATAATAATAATAATAATAATAATAATAATAATAATAATAATAATAATAATAATAATAATAATAATAATAATAATAATAATAATAATAATAATAATAATAATAATAATAATAATAATAATAATAATAATAATAATAATAATAATAATAATAATAATAATAATAATAATAATAATAATAATAATAATAATAATAATAATAATAATAATAATAATAATAATAATAATAATAATAATAATAATAATAATAATAATAATAATAATAATAATAATAATAATAATAATAATAATAATAATAATAATAATAATAATAATAATAATAATAATAATAATAATAATAATAATAATAATAATAATAATAATAATAATAGTAATAATAATAATAATAGTAATAATAATAATAGTAATAATAATAATAGTAATAATAATAATAGTAATAATAATAATAGTAATAATAATAATAGTAATAATAATAATAGTAATAATAATAATAGTAATAATAATAATAATAATAATAATAATAATAATAATAATAATAATAATAATAATAATAATAATAATAATAATAATAATAATAATAATAATAATAATAATAATAATAATAATAATAATAATAATAATAATAATAATAATAATAATAATAATAATAATAATAATAATAATAATAATAATAATAATAATAATAATAATAATAATAATGTACCTCACATACTTGCTTTCAAACTAATATCGGCACACATGACAGCCCCTGTAATGAAATATAATGTGACATTCAAGAATGGAATCTGAGTTTTTCTGCAATGAAGTATTAAAAATTACTTCAGAAATTTGGGCGGATGTCTTTTAGCATGTAAAAGAGGTAGAAGAAAGGTGCTGAGAAAAGTATATATTAATTATTTCAATGAAGTATTGGACAATTCAATATAAATTTAGAAGAAAGTGACCCCGAATCAAGCGATGACTTTGAAGAAGAGGGTGTAATCCAGCACCCAAGAACAAATGAGCTCAGGATATTACTGTCCAGCAACGCAAAGAAGGTCCCTGAAAGGAATGCGCCCCCTTACACAGTGGGACAAGGACAGCGAAAGTGTGTGACGGAAGGCATGCTACCCAACGAGTAGAACCGTTAAAAAAAGACATACGCCGTGTTCAATCTGTATCCTAAAACCGAGAAGATTCACTCACAAAAGTAGAAGCCGTCATAATGTTTTTGAATGTTCTATAACTGTACAGGCATGGGGGGTCATAAATCTGTCTAGGGAGGGTGTGGGAACCTTCTGCCATCCCCCTGTGTCTCAGGCCTCGGAGTTTTTCTCTCCTGTAGTGGACGGTAGCAGTTTGTTGGGGCCCTCCAAAATGCCCCTAGTAGACGGAATACCCATACTACCGTCATCTATACCAGTAGTCTTTAAAGCGCCGCCCTTGGAAGTATTAAAAGTAATAACTGCTGTATATAATCACGCGGAGTCAGTAGCAACATTACGAGAATAAGATGCAATGTATTATTGGGCAGAAATGGGTTACGTACAACAGTGTGCTTCTCTTTGAATTCCATGCTTTAAGATGCACCAGTCAAACCGATTGCGTAAGTGTATTCTTCCTTAATTCCCCACTGACATCGTGCGATGGTGGTGTAATGGTCAGCATAGTTGCCTTCCAAGCAGTTGATCCGGGTTCGATTCCCGGCCATCGCACTTGTTTTTTATTTCCTTCCATCCTGCTTAGTACCAACGGCTTTACATATCAATGAGTGGTATGGCGCATAGTACCTATAATGCGTCAATATAATCTATATATGGAACATCACAGATACTGTTTGAAAGGAAGGTTATCCTGTCTAATATTGCTACATAAGATTATAGAAGCCCTACTTTGAGGAGGAAGTATGACAAGATTCTATGAGGCAAATATTGGCATGGTATTGACTCAATACTCAATAGAAGTTGCTTGTTCTCGAGCTATCACAGACAGAACAAGTTTTGAATTGTAAATTGCTGCTACTCTAGGACATTTTAACTCCTAATCCGACACCAGAGCCGAAATGCTGCAGCCATTCTACAAATAATATGACCCACTAACTCGAATCTCCGGGGCATCTCTGGCAGAAGCAGAAGAATTTGTACCACGTGCTTTAATTTGTGCACTGCAACGAAGTCAATAAACCAAACCTTCTGAAGAATATTCCGTTTCATATTCATGGGTCACCTAAATCGCTAGGTTTAAGAGTAAGAGAATTTTTAATAATTACGGCTCTAGTTTTGATGGCATAATTATCTTACGCAGCATGGGTTGGTTTTAAGTATTTAAACTCGAAGCGGGAATAAAAATAACAATTATAAAATGACTATAAAATGATTACATCATTGGGCAGTTTTTCTCATACTTTCTTCTTTTGAACGTCCTATCTTACTGAAACTAATATCACTTAGCCTTACTTAAATCATTATAGCATCTTTCACATCTCTTGGAAATATTAATTCTGGCTTTATGGTTACTGTAAACTGAAATAACAAACGTATTCGCAAGTAGTACAGGAAATAAATAACATTAAGTTACACGAGTACATGACTGTAATGGACAATATAGCCAACAAGTGCTCATTTGGTTGGGCATTTTTATAATTATCATTTTTATTCAATCCCCTATGTATCTATACAGTATATATATATATATATATATATATATATATATATATATATATATATATATATATATATATATAATTCCTCAATTTTGTTTAAAGTACTAAAGAATTTTGTGTCTCTTGAAACTTATTTCCAAGTTTTATTTTTATTTCATTTTCGTTGCATACATCGAGTCTCAAGAAAAGTGACATAGGTTGTTATACAGCTGTACATGGACGTTCCAAATATTATCTATCGAATTTATGTACGTTATATTACTTAACTTAGGTTTGTTGTAGCTCATCCTTACAGCACAACAACTACAATAATAATAATAATAATAATAATAATAATAATAATAATAATAATAATAATAATAATAATAATAATAATAATAATAATAATAATAATAATAATAACAATAATAATAATAATAATAATAATAATAATAATAATAATAATAATAATAATAATAATAATAATAATAATAATAATAATAATAATAATAATAATAATAATAATAATAATAATAATAATAATAATAATAATAATAATAATAATAATAATAATAATAATAATAATAATAATAATAATAATAATAATAATAATAATAATAATAATAATAATAATAATAATAATAATAATAATAATAATAATAATAATAATAATAATAATAATAATAATAATAATAATAATAATAATAATAATAATAATAATAATAATAATAATAATAATAATAATAATAATAATAATAATAATAATAATAATAATAATAATAATAGTAATAATAATAATAATAATAATAATAATAATAATAACAATAATAATAATAATAATAACAATAATAACAATAACAATAACAATAATAACAATAACAATAACAATAATAACAATAACAATAACAATAATAACAATAACAATAACAATAATAACAATAACAATAACAATAACAATAACAATAACAATAACAATAACAATAACAATAACAATAACAATAACAATAACAATAACAATAACAATAACAATAATAATAATAACAATAATAATAATAACAATAATAATAATAATAATAATAATAATAATAATAATAATAATAATAATAATAATAATAATAATAATAATAATAATAATAATAATAATAATAATAATAATAATAATAATAATAATAATAATAATAATAATAATAATAATAATAATAATAATAATAATAATAATAATAATAATAATAATAATAATAATAATAATAATAATAATAATAATAATAATAATAATAATAATAATAATAATAATAATAATAATAATAATAATAATAATAATAATAATAATAATAATAATAATAATAATAATAATAATAATAATAATAATAATAATAATAATAATAATAATAATAATAATAATAATAATAATAATAATAATAATAATAATAATAATAATAATAATAATAATAATAATAATAATAATAATAATAATAATAATAATAATAATAATAATAATAATAATAATAATAATAATAATAATAATAATAATAATAATAATAATAATAATAATAATAATAATAATAATAATAATAATAATGTGGCGGTGGTGTTGGTGGTCCTCCAACTGCGCGCCCCAAACAACCAGTGGCAGAGGGCGTATGAGTGGTTGGGGAGAAGGACGTGGGACCTTCCTCAGGGTTTCGAACTATCCACGTCTCGATTCTGTTTTGTTTCATCAGTTGGCACTTGCTGCGTGAGAACACGTGGACGTTGAGCTAGTGACAAGTAAGCGAGAGACATAAATCCAGACGTTGCAGGAGACGGAATGAGAGAAAAGACGAAGCTCAAGGCCTACAAATTCATTAAGCTATCATTAATTGTTACATAACATTATAATGTTCACATTCACCTCCTTGCAAATGCTCAGTTGAAAAACGTGTGCTGGGGTACATTGAGATTAGGACTTCATTACATAGGGCATTCAGTACGTAGGTCACCATGCTGGGCCCTTTGTTCCTATGTTCCCAAGTGGGGACACCCCCGGTAGGAAGGATGAGGCGTAGGACACAAATTTCGGCTGTCTCTAGGAGTCTCCCGTGGGGGAGGGTATTCGTTCAGCTGCCGTGGTGCGGGTGCTGCGGACCCCTAGCACTTGTGGTACCTTCTACGTTACCAGATGAACTTTGGGCCGAACATTCGAGCCCCTTTTTAATAGGCAGTTGTTCGGATTGGGTTGGACCCGAGGGGGCAGTTGTTCCCGATACCTGTGGGAGATCCGGTACGTCTCCGGATGAGGTTGAGGTAAACCATTAATATTCCCGCGTACTAGCCTGCATAGCTAGTAGAAGATGTGCGAGATCACCAGGTGGCCCCACTGAGGTCATATCGGTAGCCTTCTCATTTTGGAGTTTAGCATATCCACTTCCATCCCGTCCTGAGTCCACAGGACCAGCTGGAGGGAGCTTGCTAGTCTCTAGGTCTTGCCGATGGAAAGGGCTTCGGAGGCGCCGGGCGCACTTTCGGAACAACTCGGTAACTCCATGGTAATGGGAGTAGAACCTCTGGCATTAACTAACTCTCCCAAGTGGCCGCGACAGTCTAGATGGCAGGGTCCGTACAGTTTATTTGGATAGAGACCTCCCCCAGCAGGCCAAGGTAACGAACCAGCTCCCCTCAGCTGGACGGCAACGAGCCCAGCAGCCGAGCCCTAATAGCCCCAGGCAGGTAATCCGAGTCCCAGAGGTCCCAAAAGGGTCCAAGGGGAGGAGCTGAGGCCGGCAACCGACCTACCGGAGTAGGAAGTAGTTTTCCTCAAAGCATATCATCGTGCCATGCACCGCCGAGACATTCGCCGACCCTGCTGGCCTGAAAGACACCATTAGATGGGAGATGATACGAAATGATAATGGAGATGAAATCGAGGGGCAGAAAATTCTGGGTATGTACCTAACCTACTCAGCATTCGCCTAGCGCCCCGGGAAAACCACCGAAAAAGCCCATTGCAGAGGTAGGTCAGCCACGGGAATCAATCACGGGCCTCCCGTGTCACGTACGAAATATGCAGTAAGCAAAACATAGACAGTCTATGTTACCAACGTTTCGCTCTACTATGTAGGGCTTCTCAGGGCTACTCATCCTTATGACGGCACTGCAGGAACTCTAATAGCGCAAAACTTTAGCAACAGCTATCAAATAAGACGCGGCATTCCCCGGACACCGGCCGCCGAAGCCCACGTAGTGAATTGAGTCTGTGTTAATCCATTATAGTGTAATTAATTAATTATTTTCAATTAGGAAAAGAGCATGGTCACTTTTTGTTAGTGAAAGGCGAATTGCTGAGTATATACGATATTCTGTTTTGTGGAAATTGATGTGATTTGTATCTGTGCATGAACAGTAACTCACTAAAACTTTATGATTAAATAAAGTAAAATTTTATAGGATTTGTTGCATGTGCTCTTGCAGCACTAACCACACGATTTCTCAGTTGATACCTTCATGGAAGATATTGTAGGTTGACTGCAATGCACCATTTGCTTTCAGAAAGTGAACAAGTTTTATCTGAAGCGTATAGCGTTAATAATTTGTAAATGGATTGTAGATTAGTCGGAACAGGCAAGTTACATTTCCAGACAAATTAAGAAAAGGTTAATGAACAGGTAGACATGCTCATGGTTGGCTGCACTGTGTTCAATGGTGGTTGAGCTGGAACGTAATTGCACATAGTGTGTTCTTCCTTGAAACACTGCGAATATCCTGCGATGGTGGTATAATTAGCATAGTTGCCTTCCAAGCAGTTGATCCGGGTTCGGTTCCCGGCCTTCGCAATTGTTTTTTATTATTTTTAGTTTAATGTGATAGTTACGTGAACGAGATTATATAACTGGCAGAGGAGGAAGAGATGTGATAAAGTAAGTTAGGAATGGAAGAGAATCAATAATCTTAATTCGTTTAAACCATGTTAGTTTAAAATTATTTAACGTTGTTGTTGAGCATTTGATTATTTAAATTCAGTTTTAAACAAAAATACTATAAAAATAATCAATTAGATTTGATTGTATGGGTCATTAAGAATGACATGGCCAATAAGAAAATGTTTAACTGCCATAGTTACGGTAAAAACCAATATATTTCGTTTTAGCAAAAATGTTTGTATTTTGAGACGTGATAGATGGTGAAACTTTTCTTAGTGTAGGGACACATGCCGGTAACATTTTCTGTAATAAATTCTTGAAAGGAGTATCCATCTGTGTTAATTTATAAAATGTTAACATTGTATTTATTATATTTACGTGTTAAGTATAAGGTATATGAAAAGAAATTAGGTTACGAGGGCTGGTCAACAGAGAAGGATCATAATTTTTTATGGTCATAATCTTTCGCACTAAAATTCAATCTTATTATATTCTGTTAGCTTAATGTGAATCAAACATGCCGTTGTAGTTTCATTGTTGGTTCTCCTGGTTCTCGCCTGTGACAACCAGGCAATTTCAGACATGTTCAGTATCGCCTGCTGCTGCAATGGAGGTAACACGCGAGGAAAAAAATGCGGCTTTGAAATTGTACTTTCGTCTCAACAAATCTTTAGTTGAGGCCTATACAATGTTAAAGGGGGGCTTTTGGAGAGTCTGTTCTTCCCTACAGCACAGCTCGAAGGTGGTTTAAAATGTTTAAAGAAGGGAGACAGTCAATTTAAAAGGAAGGTGGAGCCGGTGCTCCAGTTACTGCTCTAACGGAAGGAAACATCAACACTGCTGCTGCCATTGTGAGAGAGGATCGACGAATTACCTTAAGATCACTTTCAGAAATACAGAAATTTTCATTGGGCGCCACCCACACGTTGGTGACAGAAACGGTGACAGAAACATTACACATGAGACGTGTTTGTGCGCGATGGGTTCCAAGACTATTGATTCCCGAGCAAAAGGACATTCGAATGCAGGTCTGCATGCATTAAAGTTGATGTTAGAGGAGTATTCGGAGTTTCTTTCAATCGTAATCACTGCTGATGAAACTTGTCTACATCATTTTGATCCTGAGAGCAAAGAGCAAAGCTTGGTGTGGAAATCTCCTTCATCACCAATCCACCAAAAATACAAAAGTGTTGCTTCTGCTGGGAAAGATATGGTCATCTCATTCTTTGATATTCATGGAATGGTTTATCAGCATGTTGTACCTGCACAAACATCAGTAACTGGACAATACTACAGGGATGTCCTGAAAACATTGCAAGTCCATATCAGGCGCAAAAGACCACATTTCCATGAAGCGGGCTGGGTGCTGCACCACGATAATACGCGGCCGCATGTTGCCAATGCTATTGCTGAATATCTTGCAAAAATCAACGTGAATTCTGGAGCATTATCCACCATCAGAAGCAGTGGTGAAGCCTGCGGGGCCGATTTTGAAGGATCTCTCAAAAATGGTTGCCAGCATGTCTTTGAAGACTGGCAGAAATGCTGTGACTAGTGCATTGCATTCATAGGAGATTATTTTGAGAATGACCATCAAAATTATGAGGATGAGTAAAGGTACGTTATCAAAAAAAGTTGCGATCATTCTTTATTGACCATCCCTCGTAAAATTATTTGTCAAACCACACCTAGTTTCCCCATTTCGATTCGAGAATACAACCGCAGGGAAAAATTAAGTACCTCACGAACCGAAACTAATTCTCATTGCAACGTTTTTTTTTTTTTTTTTTTTTTTGTAGGTCCTCCAAGGTTAAGTTATGGCGGACGATGAATGGAGTGGATAAAATGATGCTCAAATGAGCCCAGGGTCCAAGGAGCTTAGAGTTACCCAACATTCGTCTTGAAGGAATAAGGGAAAACCCCGGAAAAAACTGAAATACGTAACTTACCCTGACCGAAATTCGAACACTCAGGACTTCTTGAACGTGAGGCAGATACTCTACGATCCACGCTAACGAGGCGGGCTCTCATCGCAACGTACAACTTCAAATCGATTGAAGGATTATTCAACAAGATAAACACAACTATATTTCGCTACAATGTGATCTACCATTTTAAGCATAATCTTCATAATCTATGTTGTAAAAAGAATTAAAAAACACACATCTTCGCTGATGTAAATTTCATGTTGGGTAGTGTTATCATTTTTGTTTCAGTCGCATATGTCAGAACTTTAATATCTCATTTACTCAATTTTGTTGAAAGTGCATGAAAATGTCTATTTCTTAAACTTTATTTTTACGTATCATGCCATTTTCGTTGCATACACTGAGTCTCATAAAAAGTGAGATAGGTTATTGATATAGCTATACATGAACGTTCCAAACGTTATCTATAAAATTTAAATACATTATATTACTAATCTCAGATTTGTTGCAACTCATCATTACAGCACAACAATAATGATATTAATTAAATTAATAATAATAATAATGATAATAATAATAATAATAATAATAATAATAATAATAATAATAATAATAATAATAATAATAATAATAATAATAATAATAATAATAATAATAATAATAATAATAATAATAATAATAATAATAATAATAATAATAATAATAATAATAATAATAATAATAATAATAATAATAATAATAATAATAATAATAATAATAATAATAATAATGATAATGATAATGATAATGATAATGATAATGATAATGATAATGATAATGATAATGATAATGATAATGATAATGATAATGATAATGATAATGATAATGATAATGATAATGATAATGATAATGATAATGATAATGATAATGATAATGATAATGATAATGATAATGATAATGATAATGATAATGATAATGATAATGATAATGATAATGATAATGATAATGATAATGATAATGATAATGATAATGATAATGATAATGATAATGATAATGATAATGATAATGATAATGATAATGATAATGATAATGATAATGATAATGATAATGATAATGATAATGATAATGATAATGATAATGATAATGATAATGATAATGATAATGATAATGATAATGATAATGATAATGATAATGATAATGATAATGATAATGATAATGATAATGATAATGATAATGATAATGATAATGATAATGATAATGATAATGATAATAATAATGATAATAATAATAATAATAATAATAATAATAATAATAATAATAATAATAATAATAATAATAATAATAATAATAATAATAATAATAATAATAATAATAATAATAATAATAATAATAATAATAATAATAATAATAATAATAATAATAATAATAATAATAATAATAATAATAATAATAATAATAATAATAGTAATAAGCAATGAGCATCAAAAGAAAAACAGGAATTTCGACGCTAGCAGACGAATGGTTCGTTGATGGAGGAAAAACGATCTGCCAAAATATCTTCTCCATCAGGACACACTTATGTGCCTTCTGAATTCCCCATCTTGTGGCGTACAGTGAATTTATCGAATAGCCCGCTCTGTTTCTAGAAGAAATTTTCCCATTCTCATGCGAATATGTCTGTTGCAGCTTTTATTAATAGATTAAATCTATTTCATCAGATATGAAACAACCTTAAGCTGTCAGTAACCTCAGTGTCTGTCTTGTTATGTTTCCCCTTCTCCTCTTTCCCTTGGGATTGGGATTGGAGTTTCATTACGGAGGGAATTCGGTACATAGGCCACCATGCTGGGTCCATTGTTCCTATTTCCCCAAGTGGGGGCACCACCGGTCGGAAGAATGAGGCGGAAAACAGAGGGTGGCCGACCCAAGGAGCCACGACAGTACAGAGGTCAGGGTCCCTACAGTTTACTTAGATAGACTTCCCCCGACAGGCCAGGACAACGAACACGCTCCCCTGCAGCGGGACGGCAACGAGCCCAGCAGCCGAGCACTAATGGTCCCAAGCGGGCGATCCGAGCCCCAAACTTCCCTGGCTGGTGGTCCCGAAATGGTCCCAGCAGAGGAGCTGAGGCCGGCAACCGACCTACCGCAGGAGGAAGTAGTTTTCCGTAGTGTATATCATCCTACCATGCACCGCCGAGACACCCGCCGACGCTTCTACCCTGAAAGAAACCACCAGATGAGTGATGATGTGAAATGATACTGGTGATGAAATTGATTGACAGGAAATTCGGGGATGTGATTAACCTACCCAGCATTCGCCTAGCCACCCGGGAAAACCCTCGAAAAGACCCATGGGTCAGGTAGGTCGGGAATCGAGCCCTGCCCTCCCAAATTAGGGCTACAGACGAAACCGCCTGAGCTATCTCGCTCGGTCTCCTCTTTCCCTTAGTACACCCTTAATTACTCAAACCAAGGGACATAACAGGTAGTTAATATACAGTTCTAAGGAACATAGGCGTCCGCACGCGCCAGCCCTCACGCTTGAAGAGGAGACTACCACAGGACATGCTTCTAAGTGATACCTCTGACTCCAGTGATTCTAGTGCTTGATGTCTGTCTTACATCTTCAATATTGACATAATTTCTCAGAGAGTATTATTGGAGCTCTAACTTAATGTAGTTAGGGGGGGCTGCTAGCCTACCCCTGAGTGTTATTGTTCTTATTGTACTGTTACCTTCTTTTCACTCTGATCTGTAAGGCACTGTACTGCTGATCGATCAATAAAAAATTATAAAAAAAGTTCTAAGTAGTTGTGGAAGTTTACAACACGACCTTAAGTAAAGCAAGTGATTGGGTTAGTGAAAGAAGAGAAACAAAACATAGTGAAGCACGACAGACATTTTATAGATTGTATGAGTTTTTAAAAAGAAGAAAGCTGAAAACTAGATTTTAAAAAGTTTCAGGAGTTAACTATTCAGTCGTGTAGAGAATCAGTCAACTGTTTCTGGCATCACTTCAGAAGAAAAAAGATGTGAGCCTGTAGAAGTTTTAGCAGACAATAATATACCAACAAAAACAAAGCCCTTAAACGATTTTGAAAAACAAATTTAGTAGTTTAAAGAACAGTTTTGAAATTTCATGACTGCTTATATTACCAAAAAGATAACGTCTTCTTTACGAGAAAAAATATCTTCCAAATGTTCAACTTCTTCCACCAAATGGAAACTAAAATATTTAATAATGGATTGGACAGATAATGTTGATTTATAACTTCCGGTAAACATTGTAAGTAGACTTCTCTGGCGTAACTAGCCTAAGGAAAACGTTTTTCTTGTAGAAATGAAAACGCACCTCTTCTAAAGTGTAATGTAATTAATAATTGGTAAATAAATGGCTATAACTTGGAGCTGGAAGGGTACTACAAGACTTCCAGACATGTTACGAAAAGATTATTGAGGATATACTCGTGGTCATAGATGGCTACACGGTGTCCAAAGGCGCTTAACCTGGAGGTAATTGCATATAATCTGTTTTTTTCTTGAAATGTTGTATTCAGCGTGCGATGGTGGTGTAATGGTCAGCATCGTTGCCTTCTAGGCAGTTGATCCGGGTTTGATACCCGGCCATCGCACTGAATTATTTTATTCCCTTCCATTCTACAGATGATTAAGAGGTGTATATAACATATGTAGTATGGTATTTCTTTACTATAATCCCTTAACGTTTCAGTGTATGGTAAAACTCTGCGTGAAATTCTTTCAGTAGAGTTAGCGCACAGTCTTGCGACAAAAGCCTATGGAAGTCTTTCGTAGTAAGGAAATGAATTATGTGAGACAAAATGACAATGCAAGTCATGCTGTGCCACAAAATGGCATTTAAGCATTAACATTGTTCTGGAGATGATCAAAGTCGAACAGGTTTTAAATGCACAAACTGCCTAAAGTTTGTCATCTTATAACATAACCATTCCACATTTAACATATAAATCGATTCCCCGAGATATTTCAGGAAGAAGTGGAAGAATTTGTGATAATTGCTATATCAATTGCAAAAACTTCCTGCTTTTGTTTTGGCATTTCAATTCCACAATACAACAAATTTACACACATCAGAAGTTACTCTCCTCACTACGACACATCTAGCTCCTGAAGTCCTGGATCATGCAATCCACACGTATTGCATGATGTAATTGGCGATTCATCGATTTGATATGTCATGAATTAACCAGCACTGTTAAGTTAGGACGCTGACCTGTGTTAATTACGTAAACGCTTACAAAGCTATTATTTCATAAAATATACTGATATAAATGAACTTTTAATCACATATTATTTTAAAAGCCCATGGGTCAGGGCCAGGTCAACCACGGGAATAAAACCCGGGCCTCCCAAATGCGGGCTAAAGATGAAAATGGCCAATAAATTCGTGAAAAAGAAAGAAAATGAGCGCAAAATGCATCTAAATGTTAAAAAATGACTTTATTATAAACATGATGATAAAATACGTTTTGATGACGCATAAATACCATATATGTCTAACGTATTTGTTCCAGAATGCACTTAATTTCAGAAAAAACGCGACTTTTCATGAAAATCCGGGCCCTACTTATGAGGCAGTATCTATATTACTCCGAGCATGAAAATAGACTGTAGGTATCTATAATATCCAGTAAATGCTTTGCATATGCATCTGCGATATCATTTTCTCCACACAAGCATTAGGTCTTCTAACTTCTCTATAGTCTCTCGGTCTGTAATTGCACATTTGTCCCTGGTTCCTTCATACTTTTATTTTATCACTTTTAAATTCCTCTAATCACTATTTACGCCACTCAGCCCCCATACGTAACTTTTCAATTTTAGTTTGTTATTCAGCATTTTTTCCCTCGCGTTAACTTGAACTATGTGTCTCACTTCTAGTATACACAACTGCCCGCGCTGCAAAATATCGCTAAGGAAACAGATAAACGTAACTAAAATGAGCCATACAGAACCACAAAGATCAGCTTTGGTTTTATTCCCAGGCAGCCTATTTTACATGGTTCACTCCTGACCAAAATGGGAGGAAAAACATCTGAATGTCCTAGCCGTGTCCCAATAGGAGTTGCAGCCGACTCAATATGCCGTAAACAGTTACCTACTTAGCTTTGCAAAACCTATGGCTACCCTATATCATCCTTCTGCAGAGGTTTTTCAATTCTTTATTGTAAAGAGCTTCCCTCGACCGCACTTTACACCTTAGCGCGCTCAACGCTGCAATACACTTTGGTGCTTAGAGCCCCAAATAAGCAGCAATTCGATTTCACTCTAATATTAAGCAGCACTTACGTCCTCCAAAGTAAGTCACATAAAGCGATGAACGAAGTAAGTGAAACTATGCCCAAAAGAATCCAGGGTCCAGGCGCTTAGACTTAACTGACAACTCATCTTTCAGGATAAGAGACAACTTTTGAGGAAACCTGATCCAGAAAACTCACCCTGACCAAGACTGGAACTCGTGAGTGTGGCACACACTACCTCCTACCCTTACGCTACAGAGGCGGACAGCCTACTGGTGGACTTCAGCATCCTAGTAGGCTTGGCAATTATTTCTGCACTTGCGCTTATATCACAGCAACATAGCGCGGTTTCTTCGTATAAAGGCAGTTATTATAAAAGAATTTGAGACAGTAATCGCCTTCGTGGTGTAATAGTCAGCATTGTTGTCCTCCAAGCAGTTGATCCGGGTTCAATTCCCGGCCGTCGCATTCACCTCCTACTTTTAGCATTTAGTTGCTTCCTGTGTAACACATTTTCCTTCTTGTGAAGAAACCGACATCTCGCGATGGTGGTGTAATTGTCAGCGTAGTTGCCTTCCAAGCAGTTGATCCGGATTCGATTCCCGGCCATCGCACTATGCCTCTTTCTTTTCTTTTACCATTTAGCTACTTTCTTTGTACTCTTTCTTATGACGGAATAACTTCCAAGCAGTTGATCCGGGTTCGATTCCCGGCCATTGCACTATGTTTTTTTTTTTCTTTTACCATTTAGTTACTTCCTTTGTGCTCTTTCTTATGACAGAACCCATACCGTGCGATGGCGATGTAATGGTCAGCATAGTTTCCTTCCAAGCAGTTGATCCGGATTCGATTCCCGGCCATCGCACTATGCCTCTTTCTTTTCTTTTACCATTTAGTTACTTCCTTTGTAATATGTTACGCTTTGTTGTGACTGAACCGACACTGTGCTATGGTGATGAAATGGTCAGCATAGTTGCTTTCCAAATAGTTGATCCGGGTTTGATTCCCGGCCATCGCACAATGTTTTCTTTTCTTTTCTTTTACCATTTAGTTACTTCCTTTGTAATATGTTACTCTTTCTTATCATGGAAGCGACACCGTGCGATGCTAATGTAATGGTCAGCATAGTTCCCTTCCAAGCAGTTGATCCGTGTTCGATTTCCGGCCATCGCACAATGATTTCTTTTTTTTTTTCTTTTACCATTTAGTTACTTCCTTTATAATATGTTACTCTTTCTTATCATGGTAGTGATACCGTGCGATGGTAGTGTAATGGTCAGCATAGTTCCCTTCCAAGCAGTTGATCCAGGTTCGATTCCCGGCCATCGCAATATGCTCCTTTTTAAGCGACACCGTGCGATGCTAATGTAATGGTCAACATAGTTGCCTTCCAAGCAGTTGCTCCGGCTTCGATTCCCGACCATCGTACTCAGCATTTTCTTTTAGTATTCAGTTAGTTCCTGTGTAATATCTTACCCTTTCTTGTGCCAGAACCGACTCCCTGCGATGGTGGTGTAATGGTCAACATAGCTGCCTTCCAAGCAATTGATCCGGGTTTGATTTCCGGCCATCTCATTTGATTTGCTATTCACTTCCACTTTGACTATGACCAATAGATTTAAATACCAGAGGTGTAGAAATGTTCCTTAACTTACATCCCAATGTTTCTATGTGTACTTTTATTCTCTTGTGTGTCATTCCGTCATCAAACTTTTGGCAGGTGATTTTATTATAACGTTCAACACTTTCTGTTCTATACTCGTATATGCTTAGTATTCCATGGCCGGCGTCCATTCTAAGCAATTGCACTTTAAATTCTCTATTCTACTTAGATTTATCTAACAACTAAGGGAATTAAAGCATAATTATAATGTTCAGCTACCCAACCGAAAGAAATCATCAAGCACTGTAGGATAGTAATTAAGTGTAGTTTTATTATTTATGTACATTTAAGTGGCAAAAACCATTGTCAGGTTGTGTCAAGCGGAAGTTCATTTCCAGGCAACCGTAGACTCATTTCAAAGGTGACGTCATAGATTTAAAAGCAAAAGTACGATCAAAAGTAAACACTGTATACTGATTGACCAGGGCAAGAAAGCAAGCTAGAGGAATGTGCAATGTAATCAAGGGTGTATGGGGTGTATGCTCACCTTCCGAGAATGACAAGGATAGAAATACACAAATGTTGTCATATAACTCACCAGTACATAATACCCATCTCTGCAACAAACATTAAAACTGGCAGCATGGGTGACTCATGCAGTCTCATACACTCACTTCCTAGTAAACGGATCCGCTACCGGAGTAGATAAACAGTTCAAGCTCTTCTGCCCTTCATACCCTCCTAGCCTTCTTGTCATTGGCATATTCAATCTAACAACTTCCTAAGAGCTTTCTGTGAGAAAATCAAGTCAAATGATGATAATGACAAATATAATTAGAACTAAACCTTGGTGTTACAGCCCTAGAGGGCCAAGGCCTGCCAACCCGACCACAGGCCTCACGCCCACATACGCAGAGCTAAGGTGGGCGTTCATCCAACCGATACGGGGAGATGTTACTATCTCGGCACCGCCAGCCGGTAAGTTGGCTTTCGCAAGCAGGGTTTGCTGCCTATCGCAGCTCCTTACTTTTCTCACGATGCTGAGTGGTCACCAGTACTACACCGGGGACCTAACTCAGCACCCCCATGGGTGATTGATCCCGTGTCGCATTCCATGGTACGGAACCAAAGCATGACGCCTTAGCCTAATACGCCATAGCGCAGGACGACAAATTTAATAATAATAATAATAATAATAATAATAATAATAATAATAATAATAATAATAATAATAATAATAATAATAATAATAATAATAATAATAATAATAATAATAATAATAATAATAATAATAATAATAATAATAATAATAATAATAATAATAATAATAATAATAATAATAATAATAATAATAATAATAATAATAATAATAATAATAATAATAATAATAATAATAATAATAATAATAATAATAATAATAATAATAATAATAATAATAATAATAATAATAATAATAATAATAATAATAATAATAATAATAATAATAATAATAATAATAATAATAATAATAATAATAATAATAATAATAATAATAATAATAATAATAATAATAATAATAATAATAATAATAATAATAATAATAATAATAATAATAATAATAATAATAATAATAATAATAATAATAATAATAATAATAATAATAATAATAATAATAATAATAATAATAATAATAATAATAATAATAATAATAATAATAATAATAATAATAATAATAATAATAATAATAATAATAATAATAATAATAATAATAATAATAATAATAATAATAATAATAATAATAATAATAATAATAATAATAATAATAATAATAATAATAATAATAATAATAATAATAATAATAATAATAATAATAATAATAATAATAATAATAATAATAATAATAATAATAATAATAATAATAATAATAATAATAATAATAATAATAATAATAATAATAATAATAATAATAATAATAATAATAAATGTGGCGCACCGACTTAAACAAGCAGTGCCAAACGGCGTATGACCGGTTGAAGAGAGGGACGTGGGATCTCCCTCAGGGTTTCGAGCTATCCATGTCCCGATTCTGTTCTGTTTCATCAGTTGGCACTTGCAGTGTGAGAACACGTGGACGTTGAGCTAGTAACAAGTGGGCGAGAGACATAAATACACACGTTGCAGGAGAAGGAATGAGAGAAAAGACGAGGCTCATTCATTGCCTATAACTTCATTAAGTTATCATTAATTGTTACATAACCTTAAAATGTTCGCATTCGTCTCCATGCAATTGCTCAGTTGAAAAACGTATGCTGGGGTTCATTGATCTTGTTTTCTGTTTGTCACGTACGAAATATATAGTAAGCAAAACATAGACAGTATATGTTACCAGCGTTTTGCCCTACTATATAGGGCTTCTCAGGGTTACTCCTTATGACGGTACTGTAGGAACTCTAGTAGAGCAAAACTTGGCAACAGCTATCAACTGTAGTGCACGAGATTTAACTTGGCCTCTAGCTTGTAGAAAGAGAAAGAAATACGTACTTACGATCTCTTTCTAACCTGCCCTGCTTTTATGTCCTGCCAGGCAGGGCAGACTCATCAGTGGCGGATGATCCTTCTTCGCCCTCCAAATTTGGTTCTTGTTCCCCTTTTTCAGTGTCAGAAATTTCAAAATTTTCCTCATATTTCATATCTGAATCATCTTTTAAATCAACCATGAACCGATCACTAATTTCATCTATTAATCCATTTTCTCCCAAATAAAACTGTTCAACTTTTTTAACACGTTCACAAGCTCCTCACCAGATTTTTTCGGACAAATTTACCTACGACACAATCAAACAACACCTTTATGTCACTATGCTTAAATGAAATGTTTGAAACTTCATTTTTTTTTTATCTGTGCCCATGTAAGTTGTATTGCATTGATACGATGATACGGAGGTAGTCGTATTACATCATGGTCGTATATTTGCGCTTTGCGATCTATTTTATAAATTTTGAGACCACATTTTTTCAGCTTTATTATTTCGTATAGCACAGCTTTGTTGGAATGCAGATAAAATTCAATATTATTATCAAGGGGCCGTGACTGCATTACTGATTGAAGCGATGATATCGGAGCCTTGTTTATTTGAATAGAATTATAAGATACTTGTCTATTACTATAGCACTATTGGAGGAAATTTCGGGTAACAACTGATTAATAAACCAATTTTTAAGTGTTTCACCATACATTTCTTCATGATAGTCTCTCCTTGATTTTGATTTAAAACTCGCACGAACGTTGGAATAAAATCCGTCAAACTCCCCGTGCTGGCCTTTGCCTATTGCAATGCGTACTGGAAAATCAAAATCGTCTCCTTATATTCCACACTTTATTTTTGTATAATTTATATTGATCCACGTATCATCTTATTTCTTTCATTTTTCTTAGAAATGCCAATAATTTTACATAACGTCTGGCCGTTCAGTCAGTAAGCTTCCTCTGCCTGAGTTCATTACAAATCTAAATTTAATTATGCTCGACATAGATGTAGACGGCTTTTCTGCATTTTCGGGCCTCGCATTCGTCTTTAAATATTAGAGTCATTGAACACAATTTCCCTGCCATCTGATCTTATAGCTTCCGTTTCTTCCCACGCCTCATATACCTAACACAGACACTAACACTATTCCCAACACTGTTTAAAATAAGCACAAATTGATCAAATTGTAAAAACATTTTTCACGTTTCCAACAGGTTAAAAACCGATATTTCACTTGCAACACCACTGATGTCTGCTTGTGCTTACTCTCATACCACAGCAGGTAATTAGGGAATACAATTGAGTTTTCAAGGAGACTGACCCCTTTTAAGGAAGGAAATCCAGCGTCCGTGCTAGACAAGGATAGTGCAAATCGTGTCAACTTAAATCTCGTGCATTATAAGACGCGGATTTCCCCGAAAGACTTTGGAACTATGGCCGCCGAAGCCTACGTAGTCAATTGAGTCTATGTTAATCCATTATAGAGTAATTACTTAATTATTTTCAAATAGGAAAAATGCATGGTCACTTTTTGTTAGTAGAAGGCGAATTGCTAAATATATACGATATTATGTGTTGAGGAAATTCATCTGATTTTTATCTGTGCATGAGCACTAACTCACTAATGCTTTATAATTAAACAAAGTAATATTTTATACGATATGTTGGATGTGCTCTTTCAGCACTAACCACTAGTTTTCTCAGTTGATACCTTCATGGAAAATATTGTAGGTTGACTGCAATGCACCATATGCTTTCAGAAAGGGGACAAGTTTTATCTGAAGCGTATAGCGTTAATAACTTGCAAATGATTTGTAGATCAATCGGAACTGGCAAGTTACCATATTTCCAGACAAATTAAGAAAAGGTTAATGAGCAGGTAGACATGCTCATGGTTGGCTGCACTGTTTTCAATGGTGGTTAATCTGGAAAGTAATTGCACATAGTCTAGTCTTCCTTGAAGCACTATGACTATCTTGCGATGGTGGTGTAATGGTCAGCATAGTTGCCTTCCAGGCAGTTGATCCGGGTTCGATTCCCGGCCATCGAACTAATTCTTTATTATTTTTAGTTGAAAATGGTAATTACGTGAATGAGATCATATAACGAGCAGAAAAGGAAGAGATGTGATAAAGTAAAATAGGGATGGCAGAGAATAAATAATGTTAATTCGTTTAAACCAAGTTTAAAATTATTTAAAGCTATAATTGAGTATTTGATTATTTAAATTCAGTTTTAAACAGAAAGATTATAAAAATAATCCAATAGGTTTGATTGTATTGGTCGTTAAGAATGACGTGGCCAATAAGAAAATATTTAACTGCCAGAGTTACGGTAAAAACCAATAAACTTTGTTTTAGCCAAAAGTTTTCTATTTTGAGACGTGATAGATGGTAAAAATCTTCTTAATGTAGGGACATGAGAGGTTACATGCTGGTAAAATTTTCTGTTATAAATTCTTGAAAAGAGCATCCATCTGTGTTAATGTAAAAAGTGTTAACATTGTATTTATTGAATACAAGTGTTGAATATAAGGTATATGAAAGGAATTGAAGTTACGAGGGCTGTTCAAAAAAGAATGATCATAATCTTTTTACAGCCATAGTTTTTCGCACTAAAATTCAATTTTATTATATTCTGTTAATTTAATGTAAAAAAGACACGCCGTAGTAGTTTCATTTTTGGTAATCTTGGCTCCCGCCTGTGAGACCAAGGCAAGTTCAGACATGTTCAATCGCCTACCGCTGCATTGGAGGTAACAGGCAAGGAACAATATGCGGCTTTGAAATTCTAATTTCGTCTCAACAAATCTTCAGTTGAGGCCTATACAATGTTAAGGGAGGCCTTTGGAGTGTCTGTCCTTCCCTACAGCACAGCTCGAAGGTGGCTTAAAATGTCTAAAGAAGAGTGACAGTCAATTTCAAAGGAATGTGGACCCGGTGCTCCAGTTACTGTTCTAACGGAAGGAAACTTCAACACTGCTGCTGCCATTGTGAGAGAGGATTGACGAATTACCTTAAGATCACTTTTTGAAATACTGAAAATTTCATTGGGTGCCACCCGCACGTTGGTGACAGGGTTCTAAGAATATTGATTCTCGAACAAAAGGGCATTCGAAAGCAGGTCTGCATGCAGTTAAAGTTGATGTTAGAGGAGTATTCGGAGTTTCTTTCAATCGTAATCACTGCTGATGGAACTTGGCTACATCATTTTGATCATGAGAGCAAATAGCAAAGCTCAGTGTGGAAATATCCTTGATCACCAATCCACCAAAAAAGCAAAAGTGGTTGCTTCTGCTGGGAAAGTTATGGTCATCTCATTCTTTGATATTCATGGAATGGTTTATCAGCATGTTGTACCTGCGCACACGTCAGTAACTGGACAATACTACAGGGATGTCCTGAAAACATTGCAAGTCCATATCAGGCGCAAAAGACCACATTTCAGTGAAGCAGGCTGGATACTGCACCACGATAATGCGCGGCCGCATATTGATAATGCTATTGCTGAATATCTTGAATAAATCAACGTGAAGTGGGAGGCATTATCCATCATCAGATGCAGTGTTGAAGGCTGCGGAAGCGATTTTCAAGGATCTCTCTAAAAATGGTTTCCAACATGTCTTTGAAGACAAGCAGAAATGCTGGGACAAGAACATCGCATTCAGGGGAGTCTATTTTGATAATGACCATCAAAATTATGAGGATGAGTAAAGGTACGTTATCAAACAAAATTTGTGATCATTCTTTATTGAACAGCCCTCCTACCATTATTTGCCAAACCAGAACCTAGTTTCTCCATCTCGATTCGGGAACACAACCTAAGGGAGAAATTAACTATCTCACAAACCCAAAATAATTCTCATCTCAACGTGGAACTTCAAATCGATTGAAGGATTATTCCACAAAAGAACACAACTATATTTCGCTACAAAATGATGTCCCATTTTAAGCATCATTTTCATAATCTACTTATAAAAAGAATTAAATAAACCACACAACTTCGCTGAGGTTAACTTCATGTTGGGTAGTGTTATCATTTTTGTTTCAATTGCATATGATAGAACTTCAATATCCTATTTACTCAATTCTGTTGAAAGTGCAAGAAAATGGCTGTCCCTTAAACATAAGGTTTAAGGGATAGCCATTTTCATGCAAGTATTCAAGTATCATGACATTTTCGTTGCATACATTGAGTCTCATAAAAAGTGAGATAGGTTATTTATATAGCTATACATGGACGTTTCAAATGTTATCTATAAAATTTAAATACATTATGTTACTAATCTCAGATTTGTTACAACCAATCATTACAGCACAACAATAAAGATATTTATCAAATTTTTAATAATGATAATAATAACAATAATAATAAATACCTCATATATTTGTGATATAAATGCTTTCAAACCGATATCGGCACACATGATGGTGAAATATAATGTGACATTTAAGAACGGAATGTGAGTTTTTCTGCAATTAAGCATTAAAAATTACTTCGGAAATTTGGGCGGCTGTCTGTGAGCATGTGAAAGAGGTAAAAGAAATGTGCTGAGAAAAGAATGAGTTAATTATTTCCATGAAGCATTGGACAATTTACTATAAATAAAGAAAAAAGTGACTCTGAATCAAGCGTTGACTTTGAAGTCGAAGGTGTAATCCAGCATCCAATGACAAAGGAGCTAAGGATAAGTGTATTGGGGCCCTCCAAAATACCCGTAGTAGACGGAATATCCATACTACGGTCACCTACCAGCAGTCTTTAAAGCGCCGCGCCATGGGTTACGTAGAACAGTGTTGCTCTCTCTAAATTCTGTGCTTCAAGATACACCAGTTAAACCAGTTACGTAAGTGAATACTTCCTTGATTCTTCACTGCCATCGTGCGATGGTGGTGTAATGGTCAGCATAGTTGCCTTCCAAGCAGTTGATCCGGGTTCGATTCCCGGCCATCGCACTTAGTTTTTATTCCCTTCCATCCCGCTTAGTACCAACGGGTTTGCATAGCAATGAGTACTACAGCACATGGTACCTATAAAGCGTCGATATAATCTATATATGGAACATCTGTGCAGATACTATTTGGAAGGAAGGTTATCCTGTACTATATTATCGCTACATAAAATTATAGAAGCCATTCACAGCGGGGGAAGTGAATTGTAAGAGAAGATTCTATGAGGCAAATATTGGCATGGTATTGACTCAATACTCAATAGAAGTTACTTGTTCTTGAGTTATCTTAGATAGAAGAAGTTTTAAATTATAAATTGCTGTTACATTAGGACATTTTAACTCTTAATCTGACACCAGAGCTGAAATTCTGCAGCCATTCTACAGATAATATGACCTGCAGGAGACGGAATGAGAGAAAAGACGAAGCTCACTGCCTATAAGTTCATTAAGTTATCATTAATTGTTACATAACATTAAAATGTTCACATTCGTCTCCTTGCAAATGCTCAGTTGAAAATAGTGCTGGAGTACATTGAGCTTGTTTTTGTGTGTCACGTACGAAATATGTTCTAAGCAAAACATAGACAGTCTATGTTATCAACGTTTTGCCCTTCTATGTAGGGCTTCTCAGAGCTACTCATCCTTATGATGGCACTGCAGGAACTCTAGTAGAGCAAAACTTTGGCAACAGCTATTAGCTATAGTGCACGATATTTAACTTGGCCCCCGGTTTGTAGAAAGAGAAAGAAATACGTACTTACGATCTCTTTCTAACCCGCCCCTATGTTATGGCCTGCCAGGCAGGGCAGACTCATTAGTGGCGGATGATCCTTCTTCGCCCTCCAAATTTGGTTCCTGTTCCCCTTTTTCAGTGTCAGAAATTTCAAAATTTTCCTCATATTTCCTATCTGAATCATATTTTAAATCAATTATGAACCTATCACTAATTTCATCTATTAATTCATTTTTCTCCCAATAAAACTTCATTTTTTTAACATTTTCACAAGCTCTCCGCCAGATTTGTTCGGACACTTTACCTACTACACTATTAAACAACACTGTTACGTCACTATGCTTAAATGACATGTTTGCTACATCAGTTTTTTATCTGTGCCCATGTAAGTTCCATAGCGTTAAGGAACAATGATACGGAGGTAGTCGTATTACAGCATGGTCGTGTATTTGCGCTATGCGATCTATTTCATAAATTTTGAGACCACATTTTTTTAGCATTATTAGTTCTTATAGCACAGCTTTGTTGGAATGCAGATCAAATTCAATAATATTGTCAAGGAGACGTGACTGCATTACTGATTTATTTGATGTAATCGGAGCCTTGTTGATTTGAATAGAATGATAAGATACTGGTCTATTACTATAGCACTGTTAGAGGGAATGTTGGGTAACAAGAGATTAATAAACCAATTTTTAAATGTTTTACTATACATTTCTTCATGATAGTCTTGGCTTGATTTCCATTTAAAACTCGGAAGAGCGTTGGAATAAAACCCGTCAAACTCCCCGGGCTAGCCTTTGCCTATTGCAATGAGTAGTAGAATTTCAAAATCGTCCTCCTCAGTTTTCCACACTTTATTTTTGTATAATTTATATTTATACACGTTTCATCTGAAGCTGATATATATGGACTTATTAAGTAAACAAGGTAATCTGTAATTCAACGTAAGTTAATAACCAAGCAGGCCATAAAGATGATGCAACAAATGCTTAAGTTTATTGAAATCCCAAATTCTGATGTAGGATTACGGTAACTTAGCAACCGAAACAGAAAAAAGAACCAATGTTTTTTTTTTTTTTTTTTATGTGTTGCTTGAACTCTCGAAGAGGGTAGACCCGTTTTCGGTAAAAGACTTCTTGAAACTACGAGAAGTTATTGGAGTTCATTATTTATGAACGTTTAGTAAACGTTTAAAATATACATCGAATACGCGACGCTACGATACATAATTTAAGTAAAAAACCGTTGCATCATTTATAAATAAAACGAGAAAATTAATATATAGTAAAGGCCTATATACATCAGTGTAAAAAGCCGCATGTAAAGAAGAAAATGATGTCGAGAAATATAATTCAAAGTAATGTGAAACGGTATTAATTATTTTATTACATAGTCGCCCAAAAGTGAAATCACTTTTGTATCGATACGACGCCTCAGATGTTTCACATCTCATCGCTCGCCACAGCTGCCGGAGAGAAGATTTATAGAAATCTTCGAGAACATCATCTTCACGGCTTTTAGACGAAAGGTTCATCGCTTCTACATCAAGGTAAGGTAGAAGCCAATTCTACACACGTCGCCACAACGAGGGAGCGCGAAACTTTGGCGCGTGTGGGGCGTAGAATTCACGACGGGGCGAATTCTACTTCAGATGTCACTGCATCGTGTGATATAAATCCAACCCACAAGGAGGGGAATAGCTCCACATATAAGAAAATAATACGGGCATCAAAAACCCTCATTTCTTTCATTTTTCTTAGATATGCCAATAATTTTGCACAACGTCTGGCCGTTCTGTCAGAAAGTTTCCTCTGCCTGAGTTCGTTACAAATCTAAATTTCATGATGCTTGACATAGATGTAGACGGCTTTTCTGCATTTTAGGGCCTCGCATTTGTCTTTAAATATTACACACATTGAACACAATTTCCCTCCATCTGATCTTACAGCTTTTCCCTTTCTTCTCACGCCTCCCATATCTAACACATATACTAACACTATTCCCAACACTGTTTAAAATAATCAAAAATTTATCAAATTCTAACAACATTTTTCAATTTTCCAACACGTTAACAACCGACACTTCACTTGCAACACCACTGATGCCTGCTTGTGCTTACCCTCATGCCACAGCAGGTAATTAGGGAATACAATATAGGCTTTAAAAGGGACTGGCCATTTCAAGGAAAGAAATCCAGCGCCCGTGCTAGACAAGGATAGTGCAAAAGTGCCAAGTTATATCTCGTGCATTATAAGACGCGGCTTTCCCCTGACATCGGCCGCCGAAGCCTACGTAGCGAATTGAGTCCGTGTTAGTCTATGATAGTGTAATTACTTAATTATTTCCAAATAGGAAAAAAGCATGGTCACTTTTTGTTAGTGAAAGGCGAATTGCTAAGTATATACGATATCATGTGTTGTGGAAATTCATGTGACATATCTGTGCATGAACAGTAACTCACTAATGATATATAATTAAATAAAGTAACATTTTATAGGATTTGTTGCAGCACTATTCACTTGTTTTCTCATTTGATACCTTCATGGAAGATATTATAGGTTGACTGCAATGCACCGTCTAGTATAAAGAAAAACTTTTGCTTTCAGAAAAAAGAACACGTTTTATCCGAAGCGTAATGCGTTAATAATTTGTAAATGCATTGTGGAGTAGTCGGAACAGGCCGGCTACCACATTACCAGACAAATTAAGAAAAGGTTAATGAGCAGTTATACGTGCCCATGGTTGGCTGCACTGTCTTCAATGGTGGTTAAGCTGTTAGTCAGCTCTTCCTTGAAACCTTGCGAATATCCTGCGATGGTGGTGTAATGGTCAGCATAGTTGCCTTCCAAGCAGTTGATCCTGGTTCGATTCCTGGCCATCGCACTAATTTTTTATTATTTTTAGTTGAAAATGATAGTTACGTGAACGAGATTATATAACTGGCAGAAAAGGAGGATATGTGAAAAGTAAGTTAGGAATGGAATAGAATCAATAATGCTTATTCGTTCAAACCTTGTTAGTTTAAAATTATTTAAAGTTATAATTGAGTATTTGATTATTTTAATTCGTTTTAAACAGAAAGACTATAAAAATAATAAAATAGGTTTGATTGCATCGCTCGTTAAGAATGACGTGACCACTAAGAAAACTTTTAACTGCCATAGCTACGGTAAAATCCAACAAACTTCGTTTTAGTTAAAAAAAAAAAAATCTATTTTGAGACGTGATTGATGGTAAAAATCTTCTTAGTGTAGCGACACGAGAGGTTACATGTTGGTAAAATGTTCTGTTATAAATTCTTGAAAAGAGCATGCATCTGTGTTAATGTAAAAAGTGTTAGCATTGTATTTATTATATTAACTTGTTAAATATGAACTATAAGAAAGGAACTGAAGTTACGGCGGCTGTTCAATAAAGAATGATCATAATTTTTTTACGGTCATAATTTTTCTTACTAAAATTCAATCTAATTATATTCTGTTAGCTTAATGTGAAACATGTTTCATTGTTGGTTCCTCCGGTTCTCGCCTGTGTGAACCAGGCAATTTCAGACATGTTCAACCGCCTACCACTGCAATGGAGGTAACACGCGAGGAAAAATATGCGGCTTTGAAATTTTGATTTCGTCTCAACAAATCTTCAGTTGAGGCCTATAAAATGTTAAAGCAGGCTTTGGAGACTTTTGTCCTTCCCTACAGCACAGCTCGAAGGTGGTTCAGAATGTCTAAAGAAGGAAAAAAATCAATTTTAAAGGAAGGTGGACCTGGTGCTCCAGTTACTGCTATAACGGAAGGAAACATTAACACTGCTGCTGCCATTGTGAGAGAGGATCGACCAATTACCTTAAAATCACTTTCTGAAATACTGAAAATTTCATTGGGTGCCACCCACACGTTGGTGACAGAAACATCATTACACATGAGACGTGTTTGTGCGCAATGGGTTCCAAGACTGTAGGTTCCCGAACAAAAAGACATTCGCATGCAGTTAAAGTTGATGTTAGAGGAAGATCCGGAGTTTCTTTCAAACGTAATCACTGCTGATAAAACTTGGTTACATCAGTTTGATCCTGAGAGCAAACAGCAAAGCTCAGTGTAGAAATCTCCTTCATCACCAACCCCCCACCCAAAATGCAAAAGTGGTTGCTTCTGCTGGGGAATTTATGGACATCTCATTCTTTGATATTTATGGAATGGTTTGTCAGCATGTTGTACCTGAACACACATCAGTAACTGGAAAATACTACAGGGATGTCCTGAAAACATTGGAAGTTCATACCAGGCGCAAAAGACCACATTTCCGTGAAGCAGGCTGGATGCTGCACTACGATAATGTGTGGCCGCATATTGTCAATGCTATTGCTGAATATCTTGGAAAAATCAACGCCTTCGTGGGAGGCATTATCCATCATCAGAAGCAGTGGTGAAGGCTGCGGAGACGATTTTGAAGGATCTCTCAAAAATGGTTTCCAGCATGTCTTTGAAGATTGGCAGAAACGCTGGGACAAGTGCATCGCATTCAGGGGAGACTATTTTGAGAATGACCATCAAACTTATGAGGATGAGTAAAGGTACTTTATCAAACAAAATTTGTGATCATTCTTTATTGAACAGCCCTCGTACAATTATTTGTCAAACCACACCTAGTTTCTCCATTTCGATTCGAGAGCACAACCTGAGGGCAAAATTAAATTCCTCATGAACCCAAATTAATTCTCATAGCAACGTGGAACTTCAAATCGATTGAAGGATTATTCCACAAGATAAACACAACAATATTTCGGTACAAAGTGATGTGCCATTTTAAGCATCATTTTTATAATCCACTTGTAAAAAGAATAAAACAAACTCACATCTTCGCTGAGGTAAATTTCATGTTGGGTAGTTTTATCATTTTTGTTTCAATCTTATATGTCAGAACTTTAATATCTTATTTACTCAATTTTGTTGAAAGTGCATGAAAATGTCTATCCTTTAAACCTTATTTTCACGTATCATGCCATTTTCGTTGTATACATCAAGTCTCATAAAAAGTGAGGTAGGTTATTTATATAGCTAATGTTATCTATAAAATTTAAATACATCATATTACTAGTCTCAGATTTGTTACAACTCATTATTACAGCACAACAATAATGACATTAATAATAATAATAATAATAATAATAATAATAATAATAATAATAATAATAATAATAATAATAATAATAATAATAATAATAATAATAATAATAATAATAATAATAATAATAATAATAATAATAATAATAATAATAATAATAATAATAATAATAATAATAATAATAATAATAATAATAATAATAATAATAATAATAATAATAATAATAATAATAATAATAATAATAATAATAATAATAATAATAATAATAATAATAATAATAATAATAATAATAATAATAATAATAATAATAATAATAATAATAATAATAATAATAATAATAATAATAATAATAATAATAATAATAATAATAATAATAATAATAATAATAATAATAATAATAATAATAATAATAATAATAATAATAATAATAATAATAATAATAATAATAATAAACGAGGATCAACATAAAAACAGAATGGTTAGTTGATAGAGGAAAAATGATCTGCCAAAATATCTTCTCCATCAGGACACAGTTATGTGCCTTCTGGATCCCCCATCTTGTGGCTTACAGTGAATTTATCGAAAAGCCCGCTCTGTTCCTAGAAGAAATTTTCCCATTCTCATGCGAAAATGTCTGTTGTGGCTTTTATTAATAGACTAAATCTATTTGGTCAGATATGAAACCACCTTAAGCTGTCAGTAACCTCAGTGGCTGTCTTGTTATGCTTCCCCTTCTCCTCTTTTCCTTGGGATTGGGATTGGAGTTTCATTGAGGAGGGGGTTCGTTACGTAGGCCACCATGTTGGGCCCATTGTTCCTATGTCCCCAAGTGGGGTACCCCTGGTGGAAGGATTAGGTGAAGGAGACAGAAGGTGGCCGAACCAAAGGGCCACGACAGTACAGAGGGCAGGATCCCTACAGTTTACTTAGATAGAGACTTCCCCCGACAGGCCAGGACAACGAACTCGCTCCCCTACAGCGGGACGGCAATCAGCCCAGCAGCAGAGCCACAAAGGTCCCAGGAAGGTGATCCGAGCCCCAAAGGTCCCTGGCTGGCGGTCCTGAAATGGTCCCAGCAGAGGAGCTGAGGCCGGCAACCTAACTACCACAGGAGGAAATCATCCTGATATGCCCCGCCGAGACACCTGCCGACGCTTCTACCGTGAAAGAAACCACCAGATGAGAGATTATATGAAATGATACTGGAGATGAAATCAAGGGACAGGTAATTCGGGGATGTGATTAAGCTACCCAGCATTCGCCTTGAGACCCGGGAAAAACCTCGAAAATACCCACGGGCCAGGTAGGTCGGCCACGGAAACCGAACCCGGACCTTCCAAATGCGGGCCGCAGATGAAACCACCTGAGCCATCGCGCTCGGTCTCCTCTTTCCCTACTCCGAATATTTCTGGAAGAAGTGGAAGAATTAGTGACAATTGCTATAACTTGGGCAACGAAGTTAACAAAGAAGCACTTCTGAAGAATATTAAGTTAAATATTGTAGCGATCAAATAAATACTCAGTTTAATTACTCAAACCAGGGGGCAAGACTGCTAGTTAATGAAAAGTTCTTAAAGGTATGTATGACTGAAATTTCATGAAAATCGTGAAAATAACGACTTTTTTATTTTAATTCTATAAAATAATTTAGACATTCCCGAATGTGAAAAATGCATAATTTGCCTCCGAACGCCATTTTTAAATGCTTATTTAAATGTCGGTGGCCTTTAAACTCTGTCAGAGTCACGCCTTCTTTTGCCTACATCCACATTCTTTGTCTGTTTTCCGTTCTTAAATTGTCAATTCAAGAAAAGAAAAATAAGGCTTTCAGACAAAATAGTTCCTAAAATGTTGCCAATATATCAGAGGCTGGCTTCTACAACATTACTAGAGATGTGCAAAACAGGAAAAACACAGAATGCCAATGAATCTTTGCATCATGTGATATGGAATAAGTGCTCAAAGGAAGTTTTCATATCAAAACAAAAATTGGATCTTGCTGTTATTAAAAGCATCAGTGAGTTTAACATGGGTAGTCTTAAGTCATTGGAGCTGCAGCAAAATATCAGAGGTGAAAGTGTAGAAGACTCAGCAAGGAAAACTTCAGTGCAGCGAGATCAGACTCGTATCCTGCAAAGCAAGAAGCGAAGTTGTGCAGAAGAAAAGCAACATCTAAAGAAGAAAAAGGTGGAAAAAGCAGCAACAGAGGAGAGGAAAAAGAAATCTGAGGGTCCAACCTATCAGCCTGGTAGATTTTAATGTGAGTTATGCAATCAAATCTTTAATCGCTGTTTTCTCAATGTTCATATTTTCAGCATTTTTCTTCCTGTAAAATGCTCTTTACGATGCAGTTTTTGTACTACATTCATGAAATTTCCTACACAGGTTCAGAATATCATGAGGAATGGAAATTGCCCTAGGTTTTATTGTGAAATGTATATAAGCATATATTTTTAATTTTCAAACACAAAACTTACAGTTTTTTAGACAAAAAAAGAATATTTGTAAATTAAAAAATTTTTGTGACCTAAACTAAACGAGACACAGAAAAACCCAGAGCAATTTAAAAAAGTATGTGTATTATCAACATAGGGTTAAAATATTAGACCAAAATTCAAAATATTTTGTCGCAAGGGACTTTTTCAGTGACGTAACAAAAAACATAAAAAATTATCATAATTTCTAAACTGCTGGAGAAAAATGGTTTAAATTTAGGTTGTAACATGTTTACATTATACTACACCTATGGTGTAAATTTGAAAAAGCTAGCATTATTAGTTCAGAATTTGAAAATTTCAGTCATACATACCCTTAAGAGTTGTGGAAGTTTGCAACACGACCCTAAGTAAAGCAAGTGATTGGGTTAGTGAGAGAAGAGAAACAAAACCTAGTGAAGCACGACAGATTTTTTTATAGAATGTATGACTTTTTAAAACGAAGAAAGGTGAAAACTAGATTTTAAAAAGTTTCAGGAGTTACTGTTCAGCCGTTTAGAGTGAATCAGTCAACTGTTTCTCGGATCACTTCAAAAGGTAAAATGTGTGCCAGGTTCTTTAGAAGCTTTAGCAGACATTAATATACCAATAAGAACAACGCCCTTAGACCATTTTGAAAAGCAAGTTTAGTACTTCGTAGAACAGTTTTGAAATTTTACGACCGCTTGTATTATCCAAGAGATAACGCCTACTTTACGAGAAAAAATATCTACCAAAGGAAAAATCAAATATTTAATTATGGATTAGGTACATAATGTTGAATTATACCTTCCGGTAAACAATGTAAGTAGACTGCACTGGCGTATCTAGCTTAAGGAAAACCTTTTGCCTGTAGAAATGAGAACACTTCTCTTCTAAAGCGCAATTTCTTCTTCTTCTTTTTTTGTTGTAATTTACGTCCTCCAACATTAAGTCATATCGGACGATGAATGAAATGGGTAAAATGATGCTCAAATGAGTCCACGGTCCATAAAACTTAGAGTTACCCGACATTCGTCCTTCAGGATAACAGAAAACCCCGGAAAAACCTTATCTAGGTGTCTCACCCTGACCCGACATTCGAACTCGGGACCTCTTGAACGTGAGGCAGACACGCTACCACCATCTAAAGCGTAATGCTGTTAATAATTGGTACACAAATGGACATAGCATGGAGCAGGACGGTTACTACGAGACTTCCAGGCATGTTAAGAAAAGATTATTGAGGATATGCTCCCGGTCATAAATGACAGCACTATGTTCAATGGCGCTTAACCTGGAGGTAATTGCATATAACCTCGGTTTCCTTGAAAAGATGCCGTCAACGTGCGATGGTGGTGTAATGGTCAGCATAGTTGCCTTCCAAGCAGTTGATCCGGGTTCGATTCCCGGCCATCGCACTGAGTTTTTTATTCCCCTCCATTCTACAGATGACGAAGAGGTATACATACTGTAGGTAGCACGGTATTTCCTTGCTATAAGTCCTCAGCGTTTCGGTATATGGAAAAACTCTCCGCGTATTGTTTCAGAAGTGTTAGCGCACAGTTTTGCGACAGAAGACTATGGAAGTCTCTCGCAGTAGGGAAATGAATTATCTGAGACAAAATGACAATGCAAGTCATTCCGTGTCACAAAATGGCATTTAAGCATTAACAGATTGAAGTTATTTATTGTTCTTGAGATGACCAAAGTCGAACAGGTTTTAAAAGCAGAAACTGCTCTTAGTTCAAGGCCCCAACTTAAACACAAGAACCTAATGTTTGCCATGTTATCACATAACCATTCCATGGTTAACATAACACTACTCCGAATATTTCTGGAAGAAGTGGAAGAATTAGTGACAATTGCTATAGCTTGGGCACTGCAACGAAGTTAACAAAGAAGCACTTCTGAAGAATATTAAGTTAAATATTGTAGCGATCAAAGAAATACTCAGTTTAAGATGGAAGTTTCAATTACGTTGTTTGTGATTTCAGTTGTAAAATATTAACATGGTTCTTAGAAGAACCGTCTAGCTAATGCTAGGGTTAAAACCAGACCCCAAGGGAATAAAAGCGAGTTTTTACTTAGTAAACAGGACCCAAATCTGGATGACATAATTCATTTGTATAATGTCCAAACGTATTGCTCTTGTATTTAAATTCTGAACGTAATTGCTAGCTAGAAATATGACTATTATCAGACATTTGTGGGTCATATATTCTGTTTTTGAACTCCTACAGAATCATCAATTTAGTATACTTCAGAACCAGTATGCGATGGTGGTGTAGTGGTCAGAATTGTTGCCTTCAAAGCCGTTGAGCCGGGTAGGATTCCCGGCCATCGCAGTTGTATTGTTTATCCCTTCCTTTTGGTCCACTAGCATCAAATTTTCGTACCACTAAGTTTATCCTTTGCTTATACCTAACTCAATATTACTAAGTGTAGCTTTATTCCTTATGCCGTTATCCAGCATCAAAACTTGCGCAGGCGACATTATTCTTTCAGCCACAATTCACTCTTCCAATTATGTATATATCTACTTAGACTTTAATGGCCAGCTCCATTTGAGGTAACATTTGTTTGTTGTATTTTCCTTTAGTTACTAACTTCTTCTTCTTCTTCTTCTTCTTCTTCTTCTTCTTCTTCTTCTTCTTCTTCTTCTTCTTCTTCTTCTTCTTCTTCTTCTTCTTCTTCTTCTTCTTCTTCTTCTTCTTCTTCTTCTTCTTCTTCTTCTTCTTCTTCTTCTTCTTCTTCTTCTTCTTCTTCTTCTTCTTCTTCTTCTTCTTCTTCTTCTTCTTCTTCTTCTTCTTCTTCTTCTTCTTCTTCTTCTTCTTCTTCTTCTTCTTCTTCTTCTTCTTCTTCTTCTTCTTCTTCTTCTTCTTCTTCTTCTTCTTCTTCTTCTTCTTCTTCTTCTTCTTCTTCTTCTTCTTCTTCTTCTTCTTCTTCTTCTTCTTCTTCTTCTTCTTCTTCTTCTTCTTCTTCTTCTTCTTCTTCTTCTTCTTCTTCTTCTTCTTCTTCTTCTTCTTCTTCTTCTTCTTCTTCTTCTTCTTCTTCTTCTTCTTCTTCTTCTTCTTCTTCTTCTTCTTCTTCTTCTTCTTCTTCTTCTTCTTCTTCTTCTTCTTCTTCTTCTTCTTCTTCTTCTTCTTCTTCGTCTTCTTCTTCTTTTTCTTCAACTTCCTTAGTTTTAACACTTTCTTGATGTAAGGGAATTCTTCTTCCTTCAGTTACTAACTTAAATGTTTGTAGGTAGTTGTATTATTCTCGTACATTTGATTGCCAAAACCCATTTGAAATATCGTAGAAATAATAGAATTATCAGGAGACGGGCATAGTAAACATAATGGACAATGTAAGAAACTAGTGTTTCGTTCTGATCGGGCTTTCTGATATCTATAATTCTGCCTGACTCTATTACATGCAAATCTGAACCATGTTATTCCTGCAGATGCCTGGGTACGGTACCGAAGCCTCCTGCGGTCAGAAAAATAGCTCCAAAGCCTCCTGGACCCTTAAAGATGCCCTAATTACATAGCCCCAAAGTCTCCCGGTTCCAGTCCCTAATTACATAGGTCCATAGCCTCCCGAATGAAACACCTAACAGTACCAGTTGATATTTGTAATATTTGATGAAGCATTACATACCTACTTCTAGCTAGATAAATGACCATAGTGTGGAGAAGAGAATGCATTTCCATTGTAGTCAAACAAAGATATGGAGAGAGCAGGCTTGGCTACGTAAATGGGACATTTTGGGGGGTGAAGTAGTAACTAGAAAAATTTTGTCAGTAAAAGGGGAAAAGAACAGGAGAAATATAGGGAATTATTTAGGGAAAGTTAAAGAGAGATGGCTAAGAACAATTAAGAGAAAAATATAGAGTGGTATAGGTGAAATGACAAAAAGTGTAAAAAGGAGTAGAGGGCCTCTAGTACACAAAAACCTAGAGTTAGGTGTATGGGGACCGAATTATTAGTCAATGGTGGGCGACATGAGAGGATTTTCAGGATTTAGGAATATATGGTATTTTTCAGTATGGATTTTATAATTGTAATCTTGATTTTGTATTTACATTTGATGTTGTAAAAGAAAAGATAAGAAATAAATTACAAATATAAGTTGTCTAATTACAAATACCTACTTCTAGTGAAAGATGTTACTTTTTTGCGTTTATGATTAATAACAAAGAAACACTGTTCTAGTACCAAAAGAAAATGAACTTCTAATGCTTACATTTGAATTAGAGGTTGTTCCGGTTCGTTTAGCGTTACCGAGGATACACCACGAGGAGGCGAACTGGCTCGTACCCCAAAAGATTCCACATTTATCAGCTTCGTCATTATTTCTTTATTTTCTGTAATTTATATAATTGATGCACATTTAGATGCTCCGTTATTTTGACATTTTGAAGCTATATCATACAGTAACATGTATTTTCGTCTTTAAAGTAAGTACTTTTTTTCTTTTAGATTTTATTTCCATCTGTTTCCAGGTTTGGTTCTATAAGAAATTGACTTCACGTACTCCTTTCTTGAAATTTTTCCAGCTTTGAAATTTTCTACTTGCTGCATCATGAGTTTTAAGTGTGGATAAGACCTTTCCTGTATTTTATTTCTTAGGGAAATAATTGCTATTTTAGTATCCAGCTGCATTTGCATGATTACTTCAAGAAATCTATAGGATCTGTACACTGAAATAAATCAAAGGAAAAAATTAGGCATACCCATTCCACTCACCTGCTGGCTAATTACAACGGTTTCGCGAGGCTTGGGGGTTTTACCTGCTTACCTCTCGGGAGGCCTGGGGGCTATTACCTGCTAACCTCACGGGAGGCTTGCGGGTTGTAACCTGCTAAGCTTACCTGGATACGGGAGGCTTCAGTCCTGTACCCAAATGCGTTGGGAAACTAGAGAATAAGAATAATTTAAAATCCACTGTTCACATAAGATTTTATTTTCATTATATAAAACTTGCTTTTAGAGAATTGTTGGTCATTAGACTGCGTATCCATAATTTATTTTACGTCGTTAATCAACATATAACATACCACAATCCGGTGGGGTTCCGAATCAACAAATTTAGCAAACCAGTTACCTCTACATAGTGACCTCATACTTCTATTATAATTATGATGATGATGATGATTATTATTATTATTATTATTATTATTATTATTATTATTATTATTATTATTATTATTATTATTATTATTATTATTATTATTATTATTATTATTATTATTATTATTATTATTATTATTATTATTATTATTATTATTATTATTATTATTATTATTATTATTATTATTATTATTATTATTATTATTATTATTATTATTATTATTATTATTATTATTATTATTATTATTATTATTATTATTATTATTATTATTATTATTATTATTATTATTATTATTATTATTATTATTATTATTATTATTATTATTATTATTATTATTATTATTATTATTATTATTATTATTATTATTATTATTATTATTATTATTATTATTATTATTATTATTATTATTATTATTATTATTATTATTATTATTATTATTATTATTATTATTATTATTATTATTATTATTATTATTATTATTATTATTATTATTATTATTATTATTATTATTATTATTATTATTATTATTATTATTATTATTATTATTATTATTATTATTATTATTATTATTATTATTATTATTATTATTATTATTATTATTATTATTATTATTATTATTATTATTATTATTATTATTATTATTATTATTATTATTATTATTATTATTATTATTATTATTATTATTATTATTATTATTATTATTATTATTATTATTATTATTATTATTATTATTATTATTATTATTATTATTATTATTATTATTATTATTATTATTGTTGTTGTTGTTGTTGTTGTTGTTGTTGTTGTTGTTGTTGTTGTTGTTGTTATTATTGTTATTATTATTATTGTTATTATTATTATTATTATTATTATTATTATTATTATTATTATTATTATTATTATTATTATTATTGTTATTGTTGTTGTTGTTGTTGTTGTTGTTGTTGTTGTTGTTGTTGTTGTTGTTGTTATTATTATTATTATTATTATTATTATTATTATTATTATTATTATTATTATTATTATTATTATTATTATTATTATTATTATTATTATTATTATTATTATTATTATTATTATTATTATTATTATTATTATTATTATTATTATTATTATTATTATTATTATTATTATTATTATTATTATTATTATTATTATTATTATTATTATTATTATTATTATTATTATTATTATTATTATTATTATTATTATTATTATTATTATTATTATTATTATTATTATTATTATTATTATTATTATTATTATTATTATTATTATTATTATTATTATTATTATTATTATTATTATTATTATTATTATTATTATTATTATTATTATTATTATTATTATTATTATTATTATTATGTTATGAAGTATTGGACAATTTTATATAAATTTAGAAGAAAGTGATTCTGAATCAGACGATGACTTTGAAGACGAGGGTGTAATCCAGAATCCAATGACAATGGAGCTGAGGATATCAGCAGTTTGCTCCAAAAAGCCCCAAGTAGATGGAATATGTATACCACCGCCATCTACCAAATAACCTTTAAGGCGCAGCGCTTGGAAGTATTAAAGTGATAAGTACTTTATAATCACGCGGAGTGAGCCCAAGCGTTACATGGATGTGAGGCAATGTGTGATTAGGCAGTAATGATTTACGTACAACAGTGTGCTTCTCTAAGATCACCAGTTAAACCGGTTGCGTAACTGTACTCTTGTTTGATGGGCAACTGACATCGTGCGATGGTGGTGTAATGGTCAGCATAGTTGCCTTCCAAGCAGTTGATCCGGGTTCGATTCTCGGCCATCGTATTTGGTTTTTATTACCATCCATCCTGCTAAGGTCCAACGAGTTTACGCACCAATGAGTACTGTTGCACATAGCAGCTATAATGCTTTAATATGATCTATGTATGGAACATCTGTGAATATTATTTCGGAAGGAAGGTTATCCTGTCTCATAACATTATTACAGAAGATTAAAGACGCCTTTAATAGGGGGGAAGTGAACTGTGATAGAAGGTTCTGTGATGCACAGTGGCATGCAATTGACTGGTTCAAATTGCTTGATTTTGAACTATCCTACATAGCCGAAGTTCTGTAATTCCACAGAAATCCACAAAATATTACCCGCAAACTGGATGCTCCTATATATCTCTGGAAGAAATAGAGGAATTTTTACCCAATGTTATAACTTGGGCAATTCAATGAAGTTATCAATCCAACCTTTCTGAATAATATTGAGTTTAATATTTTGGCGGCCTTTCGTTGCCTAGGTAAAGCTGTACACTTGTATAATAATATTCCTTGTGTTTTGAGTTCCAGGAAATAAACGTGGTTCTTAATAGAAACGACTATAAAATGTTTTGATTAAGACCAGGTTCCAATAGGATCTAAGTGAATTTGTAATAATCAGGGCTGGTTTATCAGACGATGACTTTGAAGACGAGGGTGTAATCCAGCATCCAATGACAGTGGAGCTGAGGATATTAGCAATTTGCTCCAAAAAGCCCCAAGTAGATGGAATACCTATACTGTCGCCATTTACCAATTTGGCCGCCTCGGTAGCGTAGATGGTAGCATGACTGCCTCACGTTCAAGAGCTCCCGAGTTTGAATGTCGGTCAAGGTAAGCTACCTGGATAAGGTTTATCCGGGGTTTTCGCTTATCCTTAAACACGAATGTTTGATAGCTCTAAGCTCCATGGAAGCTGGACACATTTGAGCATCATTTCACCCATTTCATTCACTATCCGATATGACTTAAAGTTGAAGGATGTAAACTTGAAGAAGGGGGAAAAAAAACTACCAGTAGACGTTAAAGCGCCGCGCTTGGAAGCATTAAAGTTATAACTACGATATAATCACGCGGAGTCGACGCGTTACATGAATGTGAGGCAATGTGTGATTAGTCAGTTATTGGTTACACTCAGTATGCTTCTCTCTAAATTGCATGATTTAAGATACACCAGTCACGCTGATTGCGTAACTGTCCTCTTGCTTGATAACTAACCCACATCGTGCGATGGTGGTGTAATGGTCAGCATAGTTGCCTTCCAAGCAGTTGATCCGGGTTCGATTCCCGGCCATCGCACTTCGTTTTTTATTCCCTTTCATCCTGTTAAGAACCAACGGGTTTACTCACCAATGAGTAGTACCTATAAAACGTCAATATAATCTATATATGGAACATCTGTGCAGATTGTTTCCGAAGGACGCTTACGCTGTTTCATTACATTGCTACAGAAGATTAAAGAAGCCTTTGGTTGAAGTTGTTTGTTTTTGAGCTATACTAGATAGAACAAGTTTTAAATCATACATCAGTATTAGTACAGCACTCAACTTGTAATTGAACGTAAAGCCGAAGTTCTGTAATTCCACAGAAATTAAAAAAAAAAAAAAATATTACCCGCTAACTGCATGCTCCTATATATCTCTGGCAGAAATTGAGTAATTTTTACTTAGGCAAGGCAGTGAAGTTATCAATCCAACCTTTCTGAATAATATTCAGTTTAATATTTCGATGCCTTTCATTGTGTAGATAAAGCTATACACTTGTATAATAATATTCCTAGTTCCGGAAGTTAAGGTGGTTCTTAATAGAAACGACAACAAAATGCTTGGATTAAGACCATGGCCCAAGGGGATCTAAGTAAATTTGTAATAATCAGGGCTGGTGTATCAGACGACGACTTTGAAGACGAGGGAGTAATCCAGCATCCAATGACAATGGAGCTGAGGATATTAGCAATTTGCTCCAAAAAGCCCCAAGAAGATGGAATATCTATACTATCACCATCTACCAATAATCCCTAAAGCGCCGCGCTTGGAAGTATTAAAGTAGTAACTACGATGTAATCACAAGGAGTCGGAATGTTACATGAATGTAAGGCAATGTGTGATTAGGCAGTAATGGTTTACGTACAACAGTGTGCATCTCTGTAAATCCCATGTTTTAAAAAACACCAGTCACGCCGGTTGCCTAACTGTACTCTTGCTTGATTTGTAACTATCATCGTGCGATGGTGGTGTAATGGTCAGCATAGTTGCCTTCCAAGCAGTTGATCCGGGTTCGATTCCCGGCCATCGCACTTAGTATTTTATTCCCTGCCATCCTGTTAAGAACCATCGGGTTTACATACCAATGAGTACTGTGGCACATAGTAAGTAAAATACGTCAATATAAGCTATGTATGAAACATCTGTGCACATTATTTCGGCAGGAAGGTTATCCTGTTTCATTATATTGATACAGAAGATTAAGGAAGCCTTTGATTGAAGTTGCTTGTTCTTGAACTATCCTAGATAGAACGAGTTTTAAATCAGACATCACTATTAGTACAACACTCAACTTGTAATTGGAACGTAGAGCCAAACTTCTGTAATTCCATAGAAATTCACAAAATATTACCGGATAACTGGATGCTCCTATATATCTCTGACAGAAATAGAGGAATGTTTACCAAATGGTATAACTTGGACAAGGCACTGAAGTTATCCTTCCAGCCTTTCTGAATAATATTCAGTTTAATATTTTGGGGGCATTTCATAGTGTAGGTAGAGCCAGGGGCGGCTGGTGAGACATTGTATTGACGGTGCCATAAATAAATGAATAAATAATAAATAAACATATAATAAATAAATAAGGGTTTACGTCTCGAAGGACCGCAACCGTCATGTTGGCGGATGCGTTGCTTTAGAAGACTTATTTCTTGCTTATGCTTTTTTCTACACTTCCCATGATCTACGAATTTTAATAAATACTTATGAAAAACACGTTCACAAAGAATTAAGCATTTTGGACCTTTCTAAAAACTGCAAAATTAACATCTCTTACTAGAGGGACCGTCATCCGTCATTTTGATGGGTACAGAAGTGTGAACAATAGCTTTCAGATCTGTCCACATCTATTGTTGTTTTCCTTCCTAATGGGTTTATGGCACTCTGCAGACCCTTTGTCGATGAGTAAGAAACTTTATTATCCAAGTGACGCAATTCGTACTGCCACTTTTGAATTTACGAGGTTTTGGAGCAAAAAAAATTCCGCTGAAGTTGTTATGGTCGAATACCTGGAGACCACCATTTTTCAGGAACACATTGAGCAGAAACAAATTCCCTGAAATTTTGTGGTGTATGCGATTTTATGACAAGGACACACGTTCTCAAAGGCTAAGTACAGATCGCTTTGTAGCTGCTACTCCTGTCTGGAATCCTTTTATTGCCAATTCCTTGCAGAGTTACATTCTAAGTGAAAATATCACTGTGGATGAACACCTGTTTCCTTGCAAGGCTAGATGCTCTTTCATTCAGTATATGAGCAATAAACCGGACAAATTTGGAATCAAGTTTTGACTTGCATTTGATGCAAATTCAAAGTATTTGGTGAATGGTTTTCCTCACCTGGGCAAAGACGAGCAGCGTTCCATAGGTGTTCCTCTTGCAGAGCATGTTGTAATGCGTTTTATACAGCCCTTTGTTTTTGCAGGAAGAAATATTACATGTGACAATTTTTCCACAACCAAATGCCTTGTAGAAAGTATGAAGTGTAAAAGTACAAACATTGTGGGCACAGTAAAGCAATGTAGACAGGAAATCCCTCAATCAGCAAAATGTGCTACAGCACCTTAGCACATAACTGTACTTTATAAGTCAGGTGACATGACTCTGATATGCTATCAGGGAAAAAGAACAAAAATGTGCTTCTTTTGAGTTAATTGCATGACACAGTTACTATAAATAAACAACATCCTAAAAAGCTACAGAATCAGTGGCGTACTACAATAACACCAGGTATGGCATTAACGTCAATCAAATATCTCGACTGTACACAGTGAAATATGGATGCAGGAGGCAGCCTATGCATTTTTTTTCTCAATGTGTTGGCCTTGGCAGCTATTCTTGCATGGTTACTCTATAAGGAAGTAACAGGTGAGAAAGTAAGCAGACATCAGTTCATATACATTTTTGCAGCAAGTATGTTTGTGGACCATGTTTAGCCAACGCTGAACACAGGTGCGTTAGGTGCTACGTTGCTGCAGGTGGCTTTGAATGAGCGAAATCAAGTTAATAAGTGCTTTTGCTAATATATATTGTGGTATTCATAATTTTATGTTGAAACACATGTTTCAATTTTACATTTGGTTATCGCATATATTTGGATTAATTTTTAGGCTTAAAATGTTTATTTTATTATTTAATTCTTCAAACAAAAGCAACATTGTATACCTACTGGTAAACTGTATAATTAATATTAAATAAATTGGTATGAATTCAAATTTGTTTACCATTTTAAAAAGGGCAAGTAAAACATGCACCCGTCAAAATGACGGGTTGGTCCTTCTCGGTAAACCATACACCAATTTCGAACGATTTAGGTAGTATTATCAATAATCCATCCTATTTTATAATATACTGTACGAAACAGAACGTACAGGGAAACGGAAATAGATATTTATTACATCCGTACTCTCGTTACGCACAGGTATAACGAGCACAATAAAAGTTTGGTAGCAGAATTAAAGGAGAATGTGATACGAAGCGTTTGTGTACGATTTCGCGACAGAGAGACAGCTATCTTAAGTCCCGTGCTTTATTGCATTCTAGTAGTTAAAGCGTAAATTATGCGCCAGAGCAATCTCGGCATCACCTTCTCCCATAAGAAGCCGTGTATAAGCAGACATCTTAGCTCTTAACACAGGCGCTTATGAGCGTAGACGTTGCCGTTCTGGAATCGGTGCCAAGCCACGGAAATCAACCAGGACAGCTCCTATTCTCAAGAGGGAGCAGATACTCAGAAATAATCTTTTTGCGCAATTTCTATACACTTCTCTTTCTTTCGTTCTCATACAGATGGTGCCATGGCACAGCGCCAATACCTCAGGAGTCGCCCCTGAGTAAAGCTATACACTTGTGTGATAATATTCCTTGTGTTTTGAGTTCCAGAAAATAACGTGGTTCTTAATAGAAACGACTGTAAAATGTTTTGCTTATGACGACGTCCCAATAGGATCTAAGTGAATTTTTAATAACCAGGGCTGGTGTACCACACGATGACTTTGAAGACGAAGTGTAATCCAGCATCCAATGACAATGGAGCTGAGGATATTAGCAGTTAGCTCCAAAAAGCCCCAAGTAGATGGAATATCTATACTATCACCATCTACCAATAGGCTTTAAATCGCCGCGCTTGGAAGCATTAAAGTGATAACTACGATATAATCACGTGGAGTCGAAACGTTACATGAATGCGAGGCAACGTGTTATTAGGCAGTCATGGATTACGTCAAGTGTGCTACTCTAAGATCACCAGTTAAACCGGTTGCGTAACTGTACTCTTGCTTGATCAGCAACGTACAACGTGCGATGGTGGTGTAATGGTCAGCATAGTTGCCTTCCAAGCAGTTGATCCGGGCTCGATTCCCGGCCATCGCACTAAATATTTTATTCCATGCCATCCTGTTAAGAACCGTCGGGTTTACGTACCAATGGGTATTGTGGCACATAGTACCTAAAATACGTCAGTATAATCTGTGTACGGAACATCTGTGCACATTACTTAGGCTGGAAGTTTATCCTGTCTCATAATATTGATACAGAAAATTAAGGAAGCCTTTGATTGAAGTTGCTTGTTCTTGAACTATCCTAGATAGAGCAAGTTTTAAATCAGACATAAGTATTAGTACAACACTCAACTTGTAATTGGAACGTAGAGCAAAAGTTCTCTAATTCCACAGAAATCCACAAAGTATTACCGGCTAACTGTATGCTCCTATATATTTCTGGCAGAAGTAGAGGAATTTTTACCAAATGTTATAACTTGGACGAGGCTCTTGTCTCAAGTTATCAATCCAGCCTTTCTGAATAATATTCAGTTTAATATTTTGAGGGCATTTCATAGTGTAGGTAAAGCCGAGGGCGGCTGGTGAGGCATTGTATTGACGGTGCCATAAATAAATGAATAAATAATAAATAAATAATAAATAAATAAGAGTTGTTAAGTATCGAAGGACCGCAACCGTCATTTTGGCGGATGCGCCGCTTTAGAAGACTTATTTCTTGCTTATGTGTTTTTCTACACTTCCCATGTTCTACGACTTTTAATAAATACACAAAGAAGTAAGCATTTTGGACCTTTCTTAAAACTGCAAAACAAACAGCTCTTACAGAAGGACCGTCATCCTTCATTTTGATTGGTACGGAAGTGTGAACAATAGCCTTCAGATCTGTCCATGTCTGTTGTTGTTTTCCTTCCTGATGGGCTTTCTGGCACTCTGCAGACCCTTTGTCGACGGGTAAGAAAGCTTTATTATCCAGGTGGCGCAATTCGTACTACCACTTATGAATTTACGAGGTTTTGGAGCAAAAAAAATTCCGCTGAAGTTTTTATGGTCGAATACCTGGAGACCACCATTTTTCAGGAACACAATGAGCAGAAACAAATTCCCTGAAATTTTGTGGTGTATGCGATTTGATGACAAGGGCACACGTTCTCAAAGACTAAGTACAGATCGCTTTGTAGCTGCTACTCCTGTCTGGAATCCTGTTATTGCCAATTCCTTGCAGTGTTACATTCAAAGTGAAAATATCACTGTGGGTGAACACCTGTTTCCTTGCAAGGCTAGATGGTCTTTCATTCAGTATATGAGCAATAAATCGGACAAATTTGGAATCAAGTTTTGACTTGAATTTAATGCAAATTCAAAGTATCTGGTGAATGGTTTTCCTCACCTGGGCAAAAACGAGCAGCGCTCCACATGTGTTACTCTTGCAGAGCATGTTGTGATGCGTCGTATACAGCCCTTTCTTTGTTTTGCAGGAAGAATTATTACACGTAACATTTTCTCCACAACCAAAATGCCTTGCAGAAAGTATGAAGTGTAAAAGTACAAACATTGTGGGTACAGTAAAGAAATGTAGAAAGGAAATCCTTCAATCAGCAAAATGTGCTACAGCACCTTTCCACACAACTGTACTTTATAAGTCAGGTGACATAACTCTGATATGCTATCAGGAAAAATGAACAAAAATGTGCTTCTTTTGAGTTCATTGCATAACACAGTTACTATAAATGAACACCATCCTGAAAAGCTACCAGAATCAGTGGCGTACTACAATAACACCAAGTACGGCATTGACGTCAATCAAATGGCTCGACTGTACACAGTGAAATATGGGTGCAGGAGGCAGCCTTTGCATGTTTTTTTTTTTTTCAATTTGATGGCCTTGGCAGCTAATAATGCATGGTTACTCTATAAGGAAGTAGCAGGTGAGAAAGTAAGCAGACGTTAGTTCATATACAACTTAGCAGCAAGTAGGTTTGTGGACCATGTTTAGACAACGCTGAACACAGTTGTGTTAGGTGCTAAGATCCTACAGCTGGCTTTGAATGAGCGAAATCAAGTTTATAAGCGTTTTTTCTATTATATACTGTGGTATTCAAAATTTTGTGTTGAAACATATGTGTTTGCTAAAAGAAGTTTTCAATTTTACATTTGGTTATCGCATATATTTGGATTAATTTTTAGGCTTAAAATGTTCATTTTACTATTTAGTTCTTCAAACAAAAGAAAAATTGTATACCTACTGGTAAACTGTATAATTAATATTAAATAAATTGGTATGAATTCAAATTTGTTTACCATTTAAAATAAGGCAAATAAAGCTGCACCCGGCAAAATGACAGGTTGGTCCTTCTCGGTAGACCATACTCACCGGTCCTTCTAGTGTTAAAATATAAATGTGTACCAATTTATAACGATTTAGGTAATATTATCAATAATCCATCCGATTTTATAATATAATGTATGAAACAGAACATACAGGGAAACGGAAATAGATATTGATTGCATCCGTACTCTCGTTACGCACAGGTATAACGAGCACAATAGAAGTTTGGTAACAGAATTAAAGGAGAATATGATACGAAGCGTTCGTGTACGATTTCGCGACAGAGAGACAGTTATCTTAAGTCCCGTGATTTATTGCATTCTAGCAGTTAAAGCGTAAATTATGCGCCAGAGCAATCTCGGCACCACCGACTCCCATAAGAAGCCGTGTATAAGCAGACACCCTAGCCCATAACACAGGCGCTTATGGGCGTAAATGGTGCCGTTCTGGAATAGGCGCCAAGCCACGGAAATCAACCAGGACAGCTCCTATTCTCAAGAGGGAGCAGATACTCAGATTTTGCGCAATTTCTATACACTTCTCTTTCTTTCGTTTTCATAGAGATGGTGCCATGGCACAGCGGCACTAACCCAGGAGCCGCCCCTGGGTAAAGCTATACACTTGCGTGATAATATTCCTTGTGTTTTGAGTTCCAGAAAATAACGTGGTTCTTAATAGAAACGACTGTAAAATGTTTTGATTATGACCACGTCCCAATAGGATCTAAGTGAATTTGTAATAATCAGGGCTGGTGCATCAGACGATGACTTTGAAAACGAGGGTGTAATCCAGCATCCAATAACAATGGAGCTGATATCAGCAGTTAGCTCCAAAAAGCCACAAGTAGATGGAATATCTGTACTACCGACATCTACCAATGGGCTTTAAATCGCCGGGCTTGGCAGCATTAAAGTGATAAATACGATATAATCACGTGGAGTCGAAACAAGGGTTACGTACAAGTGTGCTACTGTAATATCATCAGTTAAACCGGTTGCGTAACTGTACTCTTGCTTTATGAGCAACTTACAACGTGCGATGGTGGTGTAATGGTCAGCATAGTTGCCTTCCAAGCAGTTGATCCGGGTTCGATTCCCGGCCGTCGCACTTAGTTTTTTACTCCCTTCCATCCTGCTAAGGACCAACGGGTTTACGTAACAATGAGTACTGCGGCACATAGTAACTAACATACGTCAATATAATATATGTATGGTAACATCTGTGCAGATAATTTAGGAAGGAAGGTTATCCTGTCTCATAATGTTGCTACAGAAGATTAAAGAAGCATTTGAAGTGGCTTGTTCTTAAGCTATCCCAGACAGAAAAAGTTTTAAATCTGACATCACTATTAGTACAATACTCAACTTGTAATTGGAACGCAGAGCCGAAGTTCTGTAATTCCACAGAAGTCTACAAAATATTACCCGCTTACTGGATGCTCCTATGTATCTCTGACAGAAGTAGAGCAATTTTTACCAAATGTTATATCTTGGACAAGGTAGTAAAGTTATCAATCCAACCTTTCTGAACAATATTCAGTTTAGTATATTGGGGGCCTTTCAATATCTAGGTACAGTATAACTTGTGTAATAATAGTTCTTGTGCTTTGAGTTCGAGAAAATAACGTGGTTCTTAATAGAAATGACAAGAAAATGCTTTGGGTAAGACCACGTCCTAAGGGAATCTAAGTAAATTAGTAATAATCAGGGTTGATGTTTTGTTAAGTTAGTTTCTTATCCTACTCAGGTTTCATTACTCCTAAGTACTTATATTCTGAACGCCATACTCTATCTATAAATACTACAATATGATTGGGCCCTTTTTTTTTGACACGTTCTGCCTCGGAAATACTATATCCCTCCCCCCATTTAGCCAATGACCAACAGGTTTACGTATCTCTAAGTTTAGAATACTTCCTTAACTTACAGGCCTGTTGTCTCTTATGCCCCCATCCCCCTCTAACCACACCCAGGTGTATTATCACGTCCGCCCTTGTGTGTTCTATCTGCTTAGGTTTTCATGCTCGTCGTCCATTTTTGCATTTTGTTTTAATGACTGACTAAAGGCATTAAACACACCATTACGTCTTTATAATTTGAGTCACTCAACCTATCTCTCAACGTGAAAAGTAAGGAAACTTTAGGTATTTCAGGACGAGAGTCTAAATGTAGTTTGAGCAGTCTTATACATGTAAATGTTAAAACTCATTTTGAATATTGTATATAATGTTAAAATTGCAGGAGGTGAGTGTGGTGAGTATAATGTAAATATAACCAATCAGTGCTTCATTATAATTGGGCATCCTAATATCCATTAATTTGACTCAGGTCATTCTGTGCAAGTCTTAGCCTGCAAATGCATTAGTGACACTAGAAAATATGGCTACTATAGAAAAAACCTTTAATCTATGATTTTCTTTTCCTTATATAAACCGGCATTCATGAGAAGTTCTTTTTTTATTTTAATTTACGTTCTCCAAAGTTAAGTCATGTCGGACGATGAGTGGAATAGATGAAATGGTGCTCAAATGAGCCCAGGGTCCATAGAGCTTAGAGTTACCCGACATTCGTCCTTCAGGATAAGGGGAAACCCCAGAAAAACATATCCAGGTATCACCCTGATCGAGATTCGAGCTCGAGATCTCTTGAATGCGAGGCACACATGCTACCGTCCACGCTACTGAGGCTGGCATTTGTTGGTTATTTTAAATTGTTCCACTGATGGTAGACATCACATCCCTGCTATCCGTTGAGGCCTTAGTTTCAAGAACTTGAAGGACCAGGTATCTTTACATACAGAAAGCTTGGTTCATTCGTTATACAAGAGTTAATTTCGACGTTCAAGGCGATAGTCTCCCTCAGAATTCAAAGAACTTTCCATAGATTTGGGAAAATACTTTCTTTCGACATTTCAGTGGAAAGCCATCCGTCAGCGAAATTGAGAAGTGAAACAGATGGGTCTACATATTAAATTGAACCTCACAAGGTAACGATCACTGTACTACACCATACGCTTCTAAAGTTTTGATGGTTTAATGCCTTCTGTAGTATACCTATAAAATATGTGTAACAAACATCTGCTGCTGAATAGAACCGCAACGCCCCAAAACTTAACCCTTGACAGTGCCGCATGCGACCACTTGCAAGTAGCTACTGGACATCCCTCGTCAACTGTGCGTTGTGTACGTTCCTTACATATGCCATGTGTGGATCACAGCCCTTCAGGGGTAAACAATCCCTCCCGTACAATGCCGTGTTATTAATAGGGCAGAAACTTTGGACACCAAAACATTGAAACTACAGATGTATTATTTTATCTTGACAGGAATCCTGCGCGGTAGGGATGAGTAGCAACTGTGGTGGGGATAGTGCACCTATCGCCACAATGCGTCACACGCGTAAGATGACGAGAGGGGAGGGCGCTGCATAACGTGTCTAAAAACAAATTGCATTCTCGAATCCAGTTTTTGCAGCTCTTATAACTTAAGTTGTAATTCTTAGTATGGTAGTAATCTCCTCGCTTTTGTTGGATTTAAATAGTACATAGGCATTTCGAACAAAACCTTGTTCTCCTCCAGCAGGCATGACAGACAACTGTCGGCCTTTCAATATCGCTGCAGTCCCTGTAACGAATTTCACTCCAGGCATATGGTCTAGTATGTGGCATATTTATATAAGCTTCATCCATATAAACTTCACTTCGATATCTCGGAATATTTCGTAAATACTTTCTGCACGTATGGTGCGATGTTCGATTAAAATTTGTTTGTCACGCTTAGTGCTTTTTTTTTTTTTTTTTCAAATAATCCTAGCTTCAAAAGAGCTCTTCTTAATGTTCAGACATTGCCTTGGAAGTCAGAATTTTTAAGCTTCATAAGCACTTTCTTCAAAGTTGGTCTTTGTTTATCTGTGCTTTAAAAATTATTCATAGTTCGCCTAACTACTTCTGAATTAAAACATCCAAATTAGATTTTGTGCATGTTCTTAATCTTTGTTTACTGGGCATAGAGAAGGGCGTTATTGCACTAGAACCAATGGCTTTTCTTTCCTTAATAACTATCCTAAACTGCTTTCAGACACAACTGTTGCCTCAGATACCCTTTCCCAGAATTTTATAGCTTCCCCAGACCATTGTTTCGTTTTTACAAGTCTATGGATATTGGTTATTACTTCTCGTGTTTTTAAATGAAGCACTTTATTTCCTAATGTGCTGCTAGGAGGCGTCATTTATATATGCTCTCATAGAACCAGGAGACAAGCACATTTTGAAACAAGCTATGGTATTACCGAGTAGCAGTGCACGTGTTCACTTGCTCGCAACTGATACGCAACTGACCTGCCCTCCCCTCCATTTGCAACCGTTCTGAGGTGGACTCGTCCAGATATTACTGCGCATCGCTCTGCACTTTTCAAGATAAAAAAAATACATCTGTAGGTGGATGCAGGTTGCGAGACACTGACCTATGGAAGCTCGCGATGCACTGCTAACCTGATGTATAGTCACGTTCCGAGGAGGGTCTGGGGTGAGTCTTGGAATATTGAAATGTGTGCTGCTTTAGGGGCGGTGGAAAAAGTTTGTGAAAAAATAAACGAAGATCCTGATGATACTAATAGTGATTGTGTTAAACAAAAACCCCAACGTGTTCTACTGTGTGAAGTGCGAAATTGTTTAAATAGCAACACAGATACAAATACAAACTGTTTCAAGTATGCTACAATCACAGGTGATGTAGAGAGAACATTCTCTCAATACAAACATATTTTGTCAGGCAACAGAACAAGTTTCAAATTTGAGAATTTACGAACGTACGTAGTTGTATATTGTAATAAAATTAATGACTATTAGTAAAATTTAAACAATGTTATTTCAAAAGGCCTGGGTAGCTGTTCACAAAAAAAGAGAATGAATGTACTCAGGGACTTTCTAATGTTATTCATATACGCGCTTAGTCAAGAGTCTCTTTTTGTTTTCGATTGTCTGTACATATCCAAGGTCGGAATCAGGTGTAGCGTGCTCTACAGACGTCCCTCTCTCAAGCTCAGTTCTTTGTAAACAAACGTACGAAGGCTGTTCAGTAAGATATGTTCACATTTCTTTTTTTGACAACGTACATTCACTCATCCTCATAATTTTGATGGTTCTTCTCAAAATAGTCTCCCCTGAATGCGATGCACTTGTCCCAGCGTTTCTGCCAGTCTTCAAAGACATGCTGGCAACCATTGAGAGATCCTTCAAAATCGCCTCCGCAGCCTCCAAAACTGCTTCTGATGATGAATAATGCCTTCCATGAAGGCGTTTCTTCAAGTTAGGGAATAGTAAAGAGTCACATGGAGCTAAATCCGGACTAAAGAGAGGGTGAGGGATGCTCTGTATACTGATTTTTGCAAGATATTGAGCAACAACATTGGCAATATGCGGCCGCGCATCATCATGGTGCAGCATCCAGCCTGCTTCACGGAAATATGGCACCCAAAGAAATGTTCAGTATTTCAGAAAGTGATCTTAAGGAAATTCGTCAATCCTCTCTCACAATGGCGGCAGCAGCAGTTTTGATGTTTTCTTCCGTAAGAGCAGTAACTGGAGCACCAGGTCCACCATCCTTTGAAATTGACTGTCTCCCCTCTTTAAACATTTTGCGCCACCTACGAGCTGTGCCGTAGGGAAGAACAGACTATCCATAGGCCTACTGTAACATTGTATAGGCCTCAACTGAAGATTTGTTGAGACGAATGCAGAATTTCAAAGCTGCATATTGTTCATCGCGTGTTACCTCCATTGCAGTGATAGGCGATACTGAATATGTCTGAACTTACCTGGTTCTCACAGGCGGGAACCAGGAGTACCAACAATGGAACTACTACGGCGTGTTTGTTTCACATTAAGCTAACAGAATACAATAAGTCTGAAGCGTAGAGCGAAAAATTATGACCTTAAAAAAACCATGATCATTCTTTATTGAACAGCCCTCGTAATTTTATGGTCTCGGGTTGCAAACTTATTAGGTTCGGTGTCTAAGGTTTTTGCGCTGGTTATTATGTCTATATGTTCCTACTTATTCTTGATTCATGTTTGGCTAATTCTAGCTATACTCCGGACCCGATTTTTGGCACAAAGGCCCCACATAGAGCAGAGATGATGTCATCAAGCTTTCAGGCGCGTACCTGTCTGAGAAGAGTGATAGTTCCTTTTACAGTGAACATTCAAAATCACAGCACTTAACGTATGATCATAGAGGCGGGTAAGAAAAAGAAGACACAAAAACGGTAAAATAAATACGAGGACCGCGCCGTGGCTTAGGTTTTACACTTTTTGATTCTCAAGTCTGCCCAGCTTGGATCCCAGGCGCAAAGTGATGTTTCAGACGAATACATGGCGCTGTGGCGGGTTTCCTCCGGGACCTCCGGTTTCCCCCGCCATTTTCCACCTATTTCTCCATTATCATCATCCTTTCATCCACTTTGCCCTCATTCCATTCATCTACTTCCCTCACTCTCATTCCGGGTACTGGGCTCATCACACATCCTTGGATTTCTCTCTCTGTTGCTCCCTCACCCGCCGCCTAAAACGGTATAAGGGGTAGAGTACTATAGATGGACAGGACTGTGTCCTCTACCACGAGAAGGAGAATTTACCTGAGTAAAACGCCTGACAATGCAGAACATTTACACAATATAGTGTTATATCAATGTGTCGTTTATATATGTCATGCCACACTTATGAACCGTAAGTACCGTATATTGGTTACATTTTAATATCTGTCTTCAGAATTCTCCAAGAAGTGTCTTGAAATTCCAGATATTGTTTAGCGAATCACCAATTCAGCGGTTCATATGGTGCTGGTTATCCTCGTACATTCTCAATTCAGTATGGAAAATAACATCACAAAATATAAACACTGCTGTATTTTCATATTACCCTCTACCAGGGACGATATCCTGTATCGTAATGAAAGACAAGAAAACACGTTTACATAACATGAAGACATATTCGAAGTACGCTGTCGTAGTATACTCTTGTAAATTCATCAGTCATTGGGTTACAAGTTAAACTGAAAAATATCGAAGAAGCTCACCTAGAGCCAACCGCCAATTCAGCTGCCGACGTAATACAAATAAAAACACCTGAGAACACTGATAGATGGCGTCAACTAAAGGTTTATTCTCAGGTAATCGTTCACTCGCTTCAAGGAATAACTTCACAGATTGAAAAGTGTTGGCACAATTAAAAACGAAAACTATAATTGACGTTCTAAGCTTTATCTGAGAGAAATTAAGTCTAATCTACAACATTGATGATGAATGATGCTATTAATAATAATAATCATAATAATGATAATAATAAAAATGAAAAACAACAATAACAATAATAACAGTATTAATATTAATAATAATAATAATAATAATAATAATAATAATAATAATAATAATAATAATAATAATAATAATAATAATAATAATAATAATAATAATAATAATAATAATAATAATAATAATAATAATAATAATAATAATAATAATAATAATAATAATAATAATAATAATAATAATAATAATAATAATAATAATAATAATAATAATAATAATAATAATAATAATAATAATAATAATAATAAATATAATAATAATAATAATAATAATAATAATAATAATAATAATAATAATAATAATAATAATAATAATAATAATAATAAGAAGAAGAAGAAGAAGAAGAAGAAGAAGAAGAAGAAGAAGTAGAAGAAGAAGAAGAAGAAGAAGAAGAAGAAGAAGAAGAAGAAGAAGAAGAAGAAGAAGAAGAAGAAGAAGAAGAAGAAGAAGAAGAAGAAGAAGAAGAAGAAGAAGAAGAAGAAGAAGAAGAAGAAGAAGAAGAAGAAGAAGAAGAAGAAGAAGAAGAAGAAGAAGAAGAAGAAGAAGAAGAAGAAGAAGAAGAAGAAGAAGAAGAAGAAGAAGAAGAAGAAGAAGAAGAAGAAGAAGAAGAAGAAGAAGAAGAAGAAGAAGAAGAAGAAGAAGAAGAAGAAGAAGAAGAAGAAGAAGAAGAAGAAGAAGAAGAAGAAGAAGAAGAAGAAGAAGAAGAAGAAGAAGAAGAAGAAGAAGAAGAAGAAGAAGAAGAAGAAGAAGAAGAAGAAGAAGAAGAAGAAGAAGAAGAAGAAGAAGAAGAAGAAGAAGAAGAAGAAGAAGAAGAAGAAGAAGAAGAAGAAGAAGAAGAAGAAGAAGAAGAAGAAGAAGAAGAAGAAGAAGAAGAAGAAGAAGAAGAAGAAGAAGAAGAAGAAGAAGAAGAAGAAGAAGAAGAAGAAGAAGAAGAAGAAGAAGAAGAAGAAGAAGAAGAAGAAGAAGAAGAAGAAGAAGAAGAAGAAGAAGAAGAAGAAGAAGAAGAAGAAGAAGAAGAAGAAGAAGAAGAAGAAGAAGAAGAAGAAGAAGAAGAAGAAGAAGAAGAAGAAGAACTCGTGGTTAGAAAAATAGCCCTGAAGCCTCCCGGACCCTAAGGTCCCCTAATTACATAGCCCCAAGCCTCCTGATTCCAGTCCCTAATTACATAGGCCCAGAGCCTCCCGGTCGAAACAGGTACCAGTACCATTTTGATATTTGTAATATTTCATGAAGTATTATATACTTCTAGTGAACGATGTTACTTTTTGCGTTTATGATTAATAACAAAGAAACGGGGCTCTAGTATTAAAAGAAAAGAACCTCTAATGCTTACATTTGAATTAGATGTTGTTCCAGTTCGTTTAGCATTACCCAGGGTGTACAACGAGGAGGCGAACTGGCTCGCACTCCAAAAGATTCCACATTTATCAGCTTTGTCATTATTTCTTTATTTTCTGTAATTTACTTACAATTGATGCACATTTAGATGCTCCGTTATTTTGACATTTTGAAGCTATATCATACAGTAACATGTATTTTCGTCTTTAAAGTAAGTACTTTTTTTCTTTTAGATTTTATTTCCATCTGTTTCCAGGTTTGGTTCTATAAGAAATTGACTTCACGTACTCCATTCTTGAAATTTTTCCGCTTTGAAATTTTCTACTTGCTGCATCATGAGTTTTAAGTGTGGTTAAGACCTTTCCTGTTTTTTATTTCTTGGGGAAAAAAATTGCAATTTGAGTATCAAGCTGCATTTGCATAAGTACTTCAAGAAATCTATACGATCTGTACACTGAAATAAATCAAGGGAAAAAATTCCACTCACCTGCTGGCTAATTACAACGGTTTCGCGAGGTTTTGTGTTTACCTGCTAACCTCGCGGGAGGCCTGGGGGTTATTACCTGCTAACCTCGCGGGAGGCTTGGGGTTGTTACCTGCTACGCTTACCTGTATACGGGAGGCTTCAGTCCTTTACCCAAATGCGTTGGGAAACTAGAGAATAAGAATAATTTAAAAGCCACTTTTCACATTAGATTTTATTTTCATTATATAAAACTTGCTTTTAGAGAATTGATGAGGGTCATTAGTCTGTGGATCTATAATTTATTTTACGTCGATAATCAACATATACAATACCTCAATCCGGCGGGGTTTTAAATAAACAAATTTAGCAAACCATTTACCTCTAAATAGTTACCGCATACTTCGATTATTATTGTTATTATTATTATTATTATTATTATTATTATTATTATTATTATTATTATTATTATTATTATTATTATTATTATTATTATTATTATTATTATTATTATTATTATTATTATTATTATTATTATTATTATTATTATTATTATTATTATTATTATTATTATTATTATTATTATTATTATTATTATTATTATTATTATTATTATTATTATTATTATTATTATTATTATTATTATTATTATTATTATTATTATTATTATTATTATTATTATTATTATTATTATTATTATTATTATTATTATTATTATTATTATTATTATTATTATTATTATTATTATTATTATTATTATTATTATTATTATTATTATTATTATTATTATTATTATTATTATTATTATTATTATTATTATTATTATTATTATGATCATCATCATCATCATCATCATCATCATCATCATCATTATTATTATCATTATCATTATTATTATTATTATTATTATTATTATTATTATTATTATTATTATTATTATTATTATTATTATTATTATTATTATTATTATTATTATTATTATTATTATTATTATTATTATTATTATTATTATTATTATTATTATTATTATTATTATTATTATTATTATTATTATTATTATTATTATTATTATTATTATTATTATTATTATTATTATTATTATTATTATTATTATTATTATTATCATTATTATTATTATCATCATTATTATTATTATTATCATTATTATCATTATTATCATCATCATTATTATTATTATTATTATTATTATTATTATTATTATTATTATTATTATTATTATTATTATTATTATTATTATTATTATTATTATTATTATTGTTATTGTTATTGTTGTTGTTGTTGTTGTTGTTGTTGTTGTTGTTGTTATTATTATTATTATTATTATTATTATTATTATTATTATTATTATTATTATTATTATTATTATTATTCCACGTGTTTTCTAATTTCTTGCTACGAGAGCAGTTAAGATAACCTCCCTTATAGAGCACATTAATATTTGTTTTGTTAAAATCATAACTCCACGTGTTTTCCGATTTCTTGAACATTTTCCAAGTCCATGAAGTTGGAAGATAAGTATTACTTACCTTGTGAAAAATACTCAATCTTTTGTTATACTGGATTAGTATAGCCTTAGAAATCTTCGAAGTGAGTAACAGGTTTAAATGGCGACCACGACACTATACGTCTACGAGCATGGCCGATTTAATTTTCATACCACCTAATCACGGAACGCCTGAGTGATACTCACTGAGTTTACTGAAGAAAGTGTAAATTTACTTTCTTGAAAGATAGTACCTATAATACGTCGATGTAATCTGTGTAGATTATTTAGGAAGAAAGGCTGTTCTGTCTCATAATATTGATACAGAAATTTAGAGAAGCCTTTCATTGAAATTGCTTGTTCTTGAGCTATTCTAGATTGAACAAGTTTTAAATCAGATATCACTATTAGTACAGCACTCAACTTGTAATTGGAACGTAGAGACGACGTTCCGTAATTCTAGAGAAATCTACAAAATATTACCCGCTAACTGGATGATCCTATATACCTCTGGCAGTAGTAGAGGAATTTTTACTAAATGTTATAATTTGGGCAAGGCAGTGAAGTTATCAATCGAACATTTGCGAATAATATTCAGTTTAATACTTTAGGGGCATTTCAATGTCTTGGTAAAGCTATATCCTAGTGTTTTGAGTTCCAAAAAATAACGTGATGTTTAATAGAAATGACAACAAAATGCTTGGGTTAAGACCACGTCCCAAGGAGATGTACGTGAATTTGTAATGATCAGGGCTGGTGTATCAGCCGATGACTTTGAAGACGAGGGTGAAATCCATCATCCAATGACAATGGAGCTGAGAACATTAGCAGTTTGTTGGGACCCTCCAAAATATCACCAGTAGACGGAATATCCATACTACCGCCATCTACCAGTAGTCTCTAAAGCGCCGCGCTTGGAAGTATTAAAGTTAAAGATATAATCAGGTGGAGTCGGAGCGTTACGTCAATGTGAGGCAATGTGGGATTAGGCAGTAGCGGGTTACGTACAGAAGTGCGCTTCACTCTAAATCCCATGTTTTAAGACACACCAGTCACGTCGCTTGCGCAACTGTACTCTTGCTTGAGTGCAAACTCTCACCATGCGATGGTGGTGTAATGGTCAGAATAGTTGCCTTCCAAGCAGTTGATCCGGGTCCGATTCCCGGCCATCGCACTTAGTTTTTTATTCCCTCCCATTCTGCTAGGGACCAACGGGTTTACGTACCAATGAGTACTGTACATAGTACAGTACAATGAGCACATAGTACCTAAAATACGTCAATATAATCTATGTATGGAACATCTGTGCACATTATTTAGGCAGGAAGGTTAATCTGTCTCATAATATTGATACAGAAGGTTAAGGAAGCCTTTCATTGAAATTGTTTGTTCTTGAACTATCCTAGATAGAACAAGTTTTAAATCAGACATCACTATCAGCACAACACTCATAATTCGAACGTAGAGCAAAAGTTCTCTAATTCCACAGAAATCCACAAAATATTACCCGCTAACTGGATGCTCCTATATATCTCTGGCAGAAGTAAGGCAATTTTTACCAAATGTTATAACTTAACCAAGTCAGTGAAGTTATCAATCCAACCTTCCTGAATAATATTCAGTTTAATATTTTGGGAGCCCTTCAAGGTCTAGGTAAATCTATACACTTGTGTAATAATAGTCCTTGTGTTTTGAGTTCCAGAAAATAATGTGGTTCTTAATAGAAACGGCAGCAAAATGCTTGGTTTAAGACCACGTCCCAAGGAGATCTAAGTGAATTTTTAATAATCAGGGCTGGTGTATCAGACGATGACTTTGAAAACGAGGGTGTAATCCAGTATCCAATAACAATGGAGCTGAGAATATTAGCAGTTTGCTCCAAAAATCCCCAAGAAGATGGAATATCTATACTACCGCCATGTATCAAATAGTCTTCAAAGCGCCGCCCTTGGAAGTATTAAAGTGATAACTACGATATAATCACGCGGAGACGAAACGTTACATGAATGTGAGGCAACGTGTGATTAGGCAGTCATGGGTTACGTACAAGTGTGCTACCCTAAGATCACCAGTTTAGCCGGTTGCGTAACTGGACTCTTGCTTGATCAGCACCATACAACGTGCGATGGTGGTGTAATGGTCAGCATAGTTGCCTTCCAAGCAGTTGATCCGGGTTCGATTCCCGGCCATCGCACTTACATTTTTATTCCCTTCCATCCTGCTAATGACCAACGAGTTTACATACCAGTGACTGCTGTACCACATAATACCTATAATACGATTATATAATCTATGTATGCAATATCTGTGCAGGTTATTTTAGAAGGAAGGTTATCCTGTTTCATCATATTGCTACAGAAGTTTAAAGAAGCCTTTGATAGAAGTTGCTTGTTCTTAAGCTATACCAGACAGAAAGTTCTGTAATTCCACAGAAATCTACAAAATATTACCCGCTAACTGCTTGCTCCTATATACCTCTAGCAGTAATAGAGGGATTTTTACCAAATGTTATATCTTGGACAAGGTAGTAAAGTTATCAATCCAACCTTCCTGAATAATATTCACTTTAATATTTTGGGGTCCTTACCTGTGTTTCTGTTACACTTGTGTTTTAAGTTCCAGAAAATAGCGTGGTTCTTGATAGAAATGACAAGAAAATGCTTGCGGTAAGACTACGTCCCAAGGGGATCTAAGTGAATTTGTAATAATCAGGGTTGGTGTTTTGTTAACGTAGTTAGTTTTTTATCTTACTCAGGATTCATTACTCCTAAGTACTTACATTCTGCTCGCGAATCTCTATCCATAAATATAACAATATTATTGAGTACTTTTTTATACGTTCTGCTTCTGAAATACTATATCCCTCCCCCCATTTAGCCGATGACCAACAGGTTTATGTATATCAAAGTTTAGAATACTTCCTTAACTTACAGGCCTGTAGTCTCTTATGCCCCCATCCCCCTCTAACTACACCCAGGCCCAGGTATACTATCGCGTCCAGCCTTGTGTGTTCTATCTACTTAGGGTTTCGTGCTCGTCGTCCGTTTTTGCATTTTGTTTTAATGAATGACATGAAGGCATTAAACACACCATTAGGCCTTTATAATTTGAGTCACTTGACCTATCTCTCAACATCAATAATAAAGGAACTTCAGGTATTTCAGGATGAGAGTCTAAATGTAGTTTTAGTAGTCTTATATATTTAAATGTTAAAACTCATTTTGGATATAGTATATAACGCTAAAATTTCCAGGAGGCAAGCATAGTGAGCATAATGTAAATACAACCAATCAGTACTTAATTCTAATTGGGCATCCTAATATCCATTAATTTGACTCAGTTCACTCTATGCAAGTCTTAGCTTCTTATTCCTACAAAAATATTAGTGACACTAGAGAATATGGATATTATAAAAAGAAAGAAACCTTGCATCTATGATTTTCTTTTCTTTATATAAACTGAGATTCATGCGAAGATACTTTTTTTTATTTACGTCTTCCAACGCTTTATTTACGTCCTCCAACTGATGAGTGGAATAGATGAAATGATGCTCAAATCAGCTTAGGGTCCATAGAGCTTAGAGTTACCCAACATTCGTCTTTCAGGATATGGGAAAACCCCAGTAAAACCTTATCCAGGTATCACCCTAAACGAGATTCGGGCTCGAGATCTCTTGAACGTGAGGCACACATGCTACCGTCCACGCTACTGAGGCGGGCTTTTGTTGGTTATTTTAAATTGTTCCACTGATGGTAAACATCACATCCCTGCTATCCTTCGAGGCTTTGCTTTCAAGGGCTTGAAGAACCAGATATCCTTACATAAAGAACGCCTGGTTCATTCGTTATACGAGAGTTAACTTCGACATTCAAGGAACTTTCCATAGATGTGGGAAAATACTTTCTTTTGACATTTCAGTGGAAAGCAATCCGTTAGCGAAATTGAGAAGTGAAACAGATGTGCCTACATATTAAATTGAACCTCACAAAGTAACGATCACTGTACTACACCATACGCATCTAAAATTTTGATGGTTTAATGCCTGCTGTAGTATACCTATAAAATATGTGTAACAAAAATCTGCTGCTGATTAGAACCGCAACGCCCCTAAACTTAAGCCTTGACAGTGCCGCATGCAACCACTTGCAAGTAGCTACTGGACATCCCTCGTCAACTGTGTGTTGTATACGTTCCTTACATATGCCATGAGTGGACCGCTGCCCTTCAGGGTTAACAATCCCTCCCGTACAATGCTGTGTTATTATTAGGGCAGGAACTTTGGACACCAAAACATTTGAACGAGGCGGATGCAGGTTGCGAGACACTGACCTATGGAACCTCACGATCCACCGCTGTCCTGATGTATAGTCACGTTCCGAGGGAGGGTCTGAGGTGAGACTTCGAATATTGAAATGTATGCTGCTTTAAAGGCGGTGGAAAAAGTTTGTGAAAAAATAAACGAAGACTCTGATGATACTAATAGTAATTGTGTTAAACAAAAACCCCAACGTGTTCTAAAAGTGATCCATCATATTCGCAACTGTGTGAAGTGCGAAATTATTTAAAAATAGCTACACAGATTCAAATATAAACTGTTTCAAGTATGCTCTAATCATGATGTAGAGAGAACATTCTCTCAATACAAACATATTTTGTCAGACAACAGAACAGGTTTCAAATTTGAGAATTTACGAATGTACGTAGTTGTATATTGTAATAAAATTAATGACTATTACTAAAACTTAAACAATGTTATTTTGATAAGCCTAGGTAGTTGTTCACAAAAGAGAGAATGAATGAGCTCAGGGACTTTCTAATGTTATTCATATATACGCGCTTAGTCAAGAGTCTCTGTTTGTTTTCGATTGTGTGTACGTATCCAAGGTCGGAATCAGGTGTAGCGTGCTCTACAGACGTCCTTCTCTCAAACTCAGTTCATTATAAACAAACGTACGAAGACTGTTCAATAAGCAATGATCACATTTCTTTTTTTGACAACGTACATTCACTCATCCTCATAATTTTGATGGTCCTTCTCAAAATAATCTCCCCTGAATGCGATGCACCTGTCCAGGCGTTTCTGCCAGTCTTCAAAGACATGCTGGAAACCATTGAGAGATCCTTCAAAATCGCCTTCACAACTGCTTCTGATGATGAATAATTCCTTCCACGAAGGCGTTTCTTCAACTTAGGGAATAGTAAAAAGTCACATGGAGCTAAATCCGGATATAGAGAGGGTGAGGGATGATCTTTATACTGATTTTTGCAAGATATTCAGCAACAACATTGGCAATATGCGGCCGCGCACTTTCGTGGTGCAGCATCCAGCCTGCTTCACTTAAATATGGCACCCAATGAAATGTTCAGTATTTCAGAAAGTGATCTTACGGTAATTCGTCAATCCTCTCTCACAATGGCAGCAGCAGTGCTGATGTTTTCTTCCGTAAGAGCAGTAACTGGAGCACCGGGTCCAACATCCTTTGAAATTGACTGTCTCCCCTCTTTAAACATTTTGCGCCACCTACGAGCTGTGCCGTAGGGAAGAACAGACTATCCATAGGCTACTGTAACATTGCATAGGCCTCAACTGAAGATTTGTTGAGACGAAAGCAGAATTTCAAAGCTGCATATTGTTCATCGCGTTTTACCTCCATTGCAGTGGTAGGCAATACTGAAAAAGTCTGAACTTACCTGGTTCTCACAGGCTGGAATAAGGAGTACCAACAGTGGAACTACTACGGCCTGTTTGTTTCACATTAAGCTAACAGAAGTTTAGAGCGGCAAATTTTGACCTTAAAAAATTATGATCATTCTTTATTGGACAGCCCTCGTAATTCTATGGTCTCGGTTAGCAAACTTATTTGGTTCGGTGTCTAAGGTTCTTGCCCTGGTTATTATGTCTATATGTTCCTACTTTTTCTTGATTCATTTTTGGTATTTCTAGCTATACTCCGGACCAGATTTTTGGCACACAGGCCCGACATAGTGCAGAGATGATGTCATCAAGCTTCCAAGCGCGTACCTGTCTGAGCAGAGTTATAGTTCCTTTGTCAGTGAACTTTCAAAATTACAGCACAAAACGTATGTGCATAGAAGTGGAGAAGAAAAAGAAGGACACAAAAACGGTTAAATAGTTACGAGGACCGCGCCGTGGCTTAGGTATTAAACTTTTTTTATTCTCATCAAGTCTGACCAGCTTGGATCCCAGGCGCAAAGTGATATTTCAGGCGAATACATGGCGCTGGGGCGGGTTTCCTCCGGGACCTCCGGCTTCCCCCGGCATTGTTCCACCAATTTCTCCAATATCATCTTTCCTTTCATCCACTTTGCCCTCATTCCGTTCATCTACTACCCTCACTCTCATTCCGGGTACTGGGCTCATCACCCATTCTTGGATTTCTCTCTGTGGCTCCCTCACTCGCCGCCTAAAACGGCATAAGGGGTAGAGTACTATAAATGGACAGGACTGTGTCCTCTACCACGAGAAGGAGAATTTACCTGAGTAAAACGCCTGGCAATGCAGAATATTTACACAATATAGTGTTATATCAATGTGACGTTTATATGTGTCATGTCACACTTATGAACCGTAAGTATATTGGTTACATTTTAATATTTGTCATCAGAATTCTCCAAGAAGTGTCTCGAAATTCCAGATACTGTTTAGCGATTCATCAATTCAGCGGTTCATTTGGTGCTGGTTATCCTCGTGAATTCTCAATTCAGTTTGGAAAATACCATTACAAAATATGAACACAGTGCTGTACTTGCATATTGCGATTTACCATGGTTGATACCCTGTATCGTAATTAAAGACCAGAAAACACGTTTACATAACATGCAGATATATTCGAAGACGATGTCATAGTATAGTCTCGAAAATTCATCAGTCATTGGGTTGCAAGTTCAACTGAAAAATGTCGGGAAAGCTCACCTAGAACCAACTGCATATTCAGTTGCCGACGTAATAGAAATAAAAACATCTGAGTACACTGATGGATGGCTTCAAGTAAGGGTTCATTCTGAGATAGTCACACACTCGCTTCAGGGAATAACTTCACAGATTGAAAAGTGTTGGCACAATTAAAAACGAAAACTATAATTGACGTTGTAAGCATTATCTGAGAGAAATTAAGTCTAATCTACAACATTGATGATGAATGATGCTTTTAATAATAATAATCATAATAATAATGATAATAATAAAAATTAAAAACAATATATAATAATAAGATAATATATAATAATAATAATAATATATATAATAATAATAATAATGATGATGATGATAATGATGA
>CM060956.1:77960089-78072589 GCA_030765055.1 Mantis religiosa
CGGCTAACTGGATGCTCCTATATATCTCTGGCAGAAGTAAAAGAATTTTTACCAAATGTTATAACTTAGCCAAGGCAATGAATTTATCAATCCAACCTTACTGAATAATATTCAATTTAATATTTTGGGGGCCCTTCAAGGTGTAGGTAAAGCTAAACAAGAGTGTTTTGTGTTCTAGAAAATAGTGTGGTTCTTAATAGAAACGACAATAGGGTAAGACCACGTACCAAGGGGATCTACGTGAATTTGTAATGATCAGGGCTGGTGTATCAGACGATGACTTTTTAGACGAGGGTGTAATCCAGCATCCAATGACAATGGAGCTGAGAAACATTAGTAGTTGTTGGGACTATCTAAAATACCATCAGTAGACGGAACGTCCATATTAACGCCATCTACCAATAGTCTCTAAAGCGACGAGCTTTGAAGTATTCAAGTTAAAGATATAATCAGGCGAAGTCGGAGCGTTATGTGAATGTGAGGCAATGTGGGATTAGGCAGCAGCGGGTTACGGACATCAGTGCGCCTTCACTCTAAATCCATGTTTTAAGATACACCAGTCAAGCGGCTGCGCAACGGTACTCTGGCTGAGAGGCAACTCACATCGTGCGATGGTGGTGTAATGTCAGCATAGTTGCCTTCCATGCAGTTGATCCGGGTTCGATTCCCGGCCATCTTATTTTTGTTTTTATTCCCTTCCATTCTGCTAAGCACCAACGGATTTTACGTACCAATGAGTACTGTGGCACATGGTGCCTATATTAATTCAAATTATCTATGTATGTAACGTCTGGGCATATTATTTCGGAAGAAAGGTTATCCTGTCTCATAACATTACTACTGAAGGTTAAAGACGCCTTTAATAGGAGGGAAGTGAACTGGAATAGAAGGTTCTGTGATGCAAAGTGACATGCCATTGACTAAATACTAGATTGATATTGCTTGTTCTTGAACTATCCTAGATGGAACAAGTTTTAAATCAGACATCAGTATTTGTACAACACTCAAGTTTTAATGGGAACGTAGAGCCAAAGTTCTCTAATTCCACAGAAATCCACAAAATATTACCCGCTAACTGGATGCTCCTATATATCTCTGGCAGACGTAAAGCAATTTTTGCCAAATTTATAATTGGGCAAGGCAGTGAAGTTATCAATCCAACCTTCCCGAATAATATTCAGTTTAATATTTGGGGGGCCCTTCAAGATGTAGGTAAAGCTATACACTTGTGTAATAACATTACTTGTGTTTGAGTTCCAGAAATAATGTGGTTCTTAATAGAAAGGACAGCAAAATGGCTTGGGTTAAGACCACGTCCCAAGGGGATCTAAGTGAATTTGTAATAATCAGGGCTGGTGAATCAGACGATGACTTAGAAAACGAGGGTGTAATCCAGCATCCAATGACAATGGAGCTGAGGATATTAGCAGTTTGCTCCAAAAAGCCCCCAAGAAGATGGAATATCTATACTACCGCCATGTATCAAATAGTCTTCAAAGCGCCGCCCTTGGAAGTACTAAAGCGTTCATTACAATATAGTTACGCGGAGTCAGTGTATGATTAGGCAGTAATGGATTACGTACAACAGTGTGCATCTCCGTACATCCCATGTTTTAAAAAACACCAGTCACGCCGGTTGCCTAACTGACTCTTGCTTGATTTGTAACTATCATCGTGCGATGGTGGTGTAATGGTCAGCATAGTTGCCTTCCAAGCAGTTGATCCGGGTTCGATTCCCGGCCATCGCAGTTAGTATTTTATTCCCTGCCATCCTGTTAAGAGCCATCGGGTTTACGTACCGATGAGTACTGCGGCACGTAGTAAGTAAAATACGTCAATATAATCTATGTAAGGAACATCTGTGCACATTGTTTAGGCAGGAAAGGTAATCCTGTCTCTCAATATTGATACAGAAGATTAAGGAAGCCTTTGATTGAAGTTGCTTGTTCTTGAACTATCCTAGATAGAACGAGTTTTAAATCAGACATCACTATTAGTACAACACTGAACTTGTAATTGGAACGTAGAGCAAAGTTCTGTAATTCCATAGAAATTCACAAAATATTACCGGATAACTGGATGCTCCTATATATCTCTGACAGAAATAGAGGAATGTTTACCAAATGTTATAACTTGGACAAGGCACTGAAGTTATCCTTCCAGCCTTTCTGAATAATATTCAGTTTAATATTTTGGGGACATTTCATATTGTAGGTAAAGCCAGGGGGGGCAGGTGAGGCATTGTATTGACGGTGCCATAAATAAATGAATAAGTAATAAATAACAAATAATAAATAAGTGTTTTAAGTCTCGAAGGACCGCAACCGTCATTTTGGACAATGCGCTGCTTTAGAAGACTTATTTCCTGCTTATGATTTTTCTACACTTCCCATGTTCTACGACTTTTAATAAATACTTATGGCAAACACGTTCACAAAAAATTAAGCATTTTGGACCTTTCTAAAAGCTGCAAAACAAACAGCTCTTACTAGGAGGACAGTCATCCGTCATTTTGATGGGTACGGAAGTGTGAACAATAGCCTTCAGATCTGTCCACATCTGTTGTTGTTTTCCTTCCTGATGGGTTTATGGCACTCTGCTGAACATTTGTCGATGAGTAAGAAAGCTTTATTATCCAAGTGACGCAATTCGTACTGCCACTTATGAATTTACGAGGTTTTGGAGCAAAAAATTTTCCGCTGAAGTTGTTATGGTCGAATACCTGTGGACTACCATTTTTCAGGAACACAATGAGCAGAAACAAATTCGCTGAAATTTTGTGGTGTATGCGATATGACGACAAGGACACACGTTCTCAAAGGCTAAGTACAGATCGCTTTGTAGCAGCTACTCCTGTCTGGAATCCTTTTATTGCCAATTCCTTGCAGGGTTCATTCCAAGTGAAATTATAACTGTGGATGAACACCTGTTTCCTTGCAAGGCTAGATGCTCTTTCGTTCAGTATATGAGCAATAAACCGGCCAAATTTGGAATAAAGTTCTGACTTGCATTTAATGCAAATTCAAAGTATCTGGTGAATGATTTTCCTTACCTGGGCAAAGACGAGCAGCGTCCCATAGGTGTTCCTCTTGCAGAGCATGTTGTAATACGTCTTATACAGCCCTTCGTTTTTGCAGGAAGAAATATTACATGTGACAATTTTTCCACAACCAAATGCCTTGCAGAAAGTATTAAGTGTAAAAGTACAAACATTGTGGGCACAGTAAAGCAATGTAGACAGGAAATCCCTCAATCAGCAAAATGTGCTACAGCACCTTAGCACATAACTGTACTTTATAAGTCAGGTGACATGACTCTGATATGCTATCAGGGAAAAAGAACAAAAATGTGCTTCTTTTGAGTTAATTGCATGACACAGTTACTATAAATGAACACCATCCTGAAAAGCTACCAGAATCAGTGGCGTACTACAATAACACCAAGTACGGCACTGACGTCAATCAAATGGCTCGACTGTACACAGTGAAATATGGGTGCAGGAGGCAGCCTTTGCATGTTTTTTTTTTTTTTTTTTTTTTTTCAATTTGATGGCCTTGGCAGCTAATAATGCATGGTTACTCTATAAGGAAGTAGCAGGTGAGAAACTAAGCAGACGTTACTTCATATACAACTTAGCAGCAAGTAGGTTTGTGGACCATGTTTAGACAACGCTGAACACAGTTGTGTTAGGTGCTAAGATCCTACAGCTGGCTTTGAATGAGCGAAATCAAGTTTATAAGCGTTTTTTCTATTATATACTGTGGTATTCAAAATTTTGTGTTGAAACATATATGTTTGCTAAAAGAAGTTTTCCTTTTACATTTTAATTTTTAAGCTAAAAATGTTCATTTTACTATTTAGTTCTTCAAACAAATGTAAAATTGCATACCTACTGGTAAACTGTATAATTAGTATTAAATAAATTGGTATGAATTCAAATTTGTTTACCATTTTAAAAAAGGCAAATAAAACTTCACCCGTCAAAATGACGGGTTGTTCCTTCTCGGTAGACCATACTCATCCGTCCTTCTAGTGTTAAAGTATAAATATGTTTACCAGTTTCGAATGATTTAGGTAATATTATCAATAATCCATCCTATTTTATAATATACTGTACGAAACAGAACGTACAGGGAAACGGAAATAGATATTTATTACATCCGTACTCTTGTTACGCACAGGTATAGCGAGCACAATAAAAGTTTGATAATACAATTAAAGGAGAATGTGATACGAAGCGTTCGTGTATGATTTCGCGACAGAAAGACAGTTACCTTAAGTCCCGTGCTTTAATGCACTCTAGCAGTTAAAGCGTAAATTATGCGCCAGAGCAATCTCGGCACTACCTTCTCCCATAAGAAGCCGTGTATAAGCAGACATCCTAGCCCTTAACACAGGCGCTTATGAGCGTAGATGGTGCCGTTCTGGAATCGGCGCCAAGCCACGGAAATAAATCAGGACAGAGCGCTTGCGTTTAACGAGACGATTCACATGAGGGAGCAGACACTCAGAAACAATCTTTTTGCGCAATTTTTATACATTTCTCTTTCTTTCGTTTTCATACAGATGGTGCCATGGCATAGCGGCATTACCTCAGGAGCCGCCCCTGGGTTATGCTATACACTTGTGTGGTAATATTCCTGGTGACCATAACAATGAGGTGCTTGCTGGCTGTATATAGCCAGAAGGTTTTTGCTGCGTGCCCACCCGTTAAGGTTTTAACCGCAGGTGAGGTATTCGTACGGGATTTTGTAGGATGGATATGGTGTAGGTTTTGAGGTTGAAGAATTTTGTGAGGTTACAATTATTGTACCTTCGGGGTGAGGGGACAGGATGAAATACCCAGCACCCTGGTGTTTTAATTTTAGTTTAGTTTGGGGAGAATTTTGTTGCCAATCAACTTAGAAGGTTATGTGGAGCTCAGCTTTAGCTGTTGTTAGGATTAGCTCCTGGGTTATCTTGGGTGACCGCATGCCATGCGGGGGACCGATGTTGTCTAGATCGGCGTCTAGTGGGGTCATAATCTCCCAGTGATCTAACAAGGGTGCTTCTATGAGTTGGTAAAGTTGCGTAGAATTTTGATCCCCGGCGCCTAACTTGGTCCTCCACATATGGAAGTCCCGAGGTTTCGTGAAGCAACCTGGTAGGAATATTCCTTGTGTTTTGAGTTCCAGAAAATAACGTGGTTCTTAGTAGAAACGACTGTAAAATGTTTTGATTATGACCACGTCCCAATAGGATCTAAGTGAATTTTTAATAATCAGGGCTGGTGTACCACACGATGACTTTGAAGACGATGGTGTAATCCAGCATCTTACGACAATGGAGCTGAGGATATTAGCAGTTAGCTCCAAAAAGCCACAAGTGGATGGAATATCTATACTACCGCCATCTACCATTAGGGTTTAAATCGCCGAGCCTGGAAGCATTATAGTAATAACTACGATACAATCACGCGGAGTCGAAACGTTGCATGAATGTGAGGCAATGTGTGATTAGGCAGTAATAGTTTACGTACAAATGTGCTACTCTAAAATCACCAGTTAAACCGGTTGCGTAACTGTACTCTTGCTTGATCAGCAGCGTACAACGTGCGATGGTGGTGTAATGGTCAGCATAGTTGCCTTCCAAGCAGTTGATCCGGGTTCGATTCCCGGCCATCGCACTTAGATTTTTATTCCCTTCCATTCTGCTAATGGCCAACGAGTTTACACACCAGTTACTGCTGTACCACATAATACCTATAATACGACAATATAGTCTATGTATGGAATATATGTGCAGATTATTTTAGAAGGAAGGTTATCCTACTTTCATATTGCTACAGAAGTTTAAAGAAGCCTTTGATTGAAGTTGCTTGTTGTTAAGCTATACCAGACAGAACAAGTTTTAACTCAGACGCTACTATTAGCACAACACTCAACTTGTAATTGGAACGTAGAGCCGAAATTCTTTAATTCCACAGAAATCTACAAAATATTACCCGCTTACTGGATGCTCCTATATATCTCTGGCACAAGTAGAGCAATTTTTACGAAATGTTATTTATAACTTAGCCAAGGCAGGGAAGTTATCAATCCAACCTTTCTGAATAATATTCACTTTAATATTTTGGGGTCCTTACCTGTGTTTCTGTTACACTTGTGTTTTAAGTTCCAGAAAATAGCGTGGTTCTTGATAGAAATGACAAGAAAATGCTTGCGGTAAGACTACGTCCCAAGGGGATCTAAGTGAATTTGTAATAATCAGGGTTGGTGTTTTGTTAACGTAGTTACTTTTTTATCTTACTCAGGATTCATTACTCCAAAGTACTTACATTCTGCTCGCCTATCTATCCATAAATATAACAATATCATTGAGCACATTTTTTATACGTTCTGCTTCTGAAATACTATATCCCTCCCCCCATTTAGCCGATGTCCAACAGGTTTACGTATATCTAAGTTTAGAATATTCCTTAACTTACAGGCCTGTAGTTTCTTATGCCCCCATCCCCCTCTAACTACACCCAGGTGTACTATCGCGTCCAACCTTGTGTGTTCTATCTACTTAGGTTTTCATGCTCGTCGTCCGTTTTTGCATTTTATTTTAATGAATGACATGAAGGCATTAAACACACCATTAGGTCTTATAATTTGAGTCACTCAACCTATCTCTCAACATCAATGATAAAGGAACTTCAGGTATTTCAGGATGTGAGTCTAAATGTAGTTTCAGCATTCTTATATATTTAAATGTTAAAACTCATTTTGGATATAGTATATAACGCTAAAATTTCCAGGAGGCAAGCATAGTGAGCATAATGTAAATACAACCAATCAGTACTTAATTCTAATTGGGCATCCTAATATTCATTAATTTGATTCAGTTCACTCTATGCAAGTCTTAGCTTCTTATTCCTACAAAAATATTAGTGACACTAGAGAATATGGATATTATAAAAAGAAAGAAACCTTGCATCTATGATTTTCTTTTCTTTATATAAACTGAGATTCATGCGAAGATACTTTTTTTTTATTTACGTCTTCCAACGCTTTATTTACGTCCTCCAACTGATGAGTGGAATAGATGAAATGATGCGCAAATCAGCTTAGGGTCCATAGAGCTTAGAGTTACCCAACATTCGTCTTTCAGGATATGGGAAAACCCCAGTAAAACCTTATCCAGGTATCACCCTAAACGAGATTCGGGCTCGAGATCTCTTGAACGTGAGGCACACATGCTACCGTCCACGCTACTGAGGCGGGCTTTTCTTGGTTATTTTAAATTGTTCCACTGATGGTAAACATCACATCCCTGCTATCCTTCGAGGCTTTGCTTTCAAGGGCTTGAAGAACCAGATATCCTTACATAAAGAACGCCTGGTTCATTCGTTATACGAGAGTTAACTTCGACATTCAAGGAACTTTCCATAGATATGGGAAAATACTTTCTTTTGACATTTCAGTGGAAAGCAATCCGTTAACGAAATTGAGAAGTGAAACAGATGTGCCTACATATTAAATTGAACCTCACAAAGTAACGATCACTGTACTACACCATACGCATCTAAAATTTTGATGGTTTAATGCCTGCTGTAGTATACCTATAAAATATGTGTAACAAAAATCTGCTGCTGATTAGAACCGCAACGCCCCTAAACTTAAGCCTTGACAGTGCCGCATGCAACCACTTGCAAGTAGCTACTGGACATCCCTCGTCAACTGTGTGTTGTATACGTTCCTTACATATACCATGAGTGGACCGCTGCCCTTCAGGGTTAACAATCCCTCCCGTACAATGCTGTGTTATTATTAGGGCAGGAACTTTGGACACCAAAACATTTGAACGAGGCGGTTGCAGGTTGCGAGACACTGACCTATGGAACCTCACGATCCACCGCTGTCCTGATGTATAGTCACGTTCCGAGGGAGGGTCTGAGGTGAGACTTCGAATATTGAAATGTATGCTGCTTTAAAGGCGGTGGAAAAAGTTTGTGAAAAAATAAACGAAGACTCTGATGATTCTAATAGTAATTGTGTTAAACAAAAACCCCAACGTGTTCTAAAAGTGATCCATCATATTCGCAACTGTGTGAAGTGCGAAATTATTTAAAAATAGCTACACAGATTCAAATATAAACTGTTTCAAGTATGCTCTAATCATGATGTAGAGAGAACATTCTCTCAATACAAACATATTTTGTCAGACAACAGAACAGGTTTCAAATTTGAGAATTTACGAATGTACGTAGTTGTATATTGTAATAAAATTAATGACTATTACTAAAACTTAAACAATGTTATTTTGATAAGCCTAGGTAGTTGTTCACAAAAGAGAGAATGAATGAGCTCAGGGACTTTCTAATGTTATTCATATATACGCGCTTAGTCAAGAGTCTCTGTTTGTTTTCGATTGTGTGTACGTATCCAAGGTCGGAATCAGGTGTAGCGTGCTCTACAGACGTCCTTCTCTCAAACTCAGTTCATTATAAACAAACGTACGAAGACTGTTCAATAAGCAATGATCACATTTCTTTTTTTGACAACGTACATTCACTCATCCTCATAATTTTGATGGTCCTTCTCAAAATAATCTCTCCTGAATGCGATGCACTTGTCCAGGCGTTTCTGCCAGTCTTCAAAGACATGCTGGAAACCATTGAGAGATCCTTCAAAATCGCCTTCACAACTGCTTCTGATGATGAATAATTCCTTCCACGAAGGCGTTTCTTCAACTTAGGGAATAGTAAAAAGTCACATGGAGCTAAATCCGGGATATAGAGAGGGTGAGGGATGATCTTTATACTGATTTTTGCAAGAAATTCAGCAACAACATTGGCAATATGCGGCCGCACACTATCGTGGTGCAGCATCCAGCCTGCTTCACGGAAATATGGCGCCCAATGAAATGTTCAGTATTTCAGAAAGTGATCTTAAGGTAATTCGTCAATCCTCTCTCACAATGGCAGCAGCAATGCTGATGTTTTCTTCCGTAAGAGCAGTAACTGGAGCACCAGGTCCACCATCCTATGAAATTGACTGTCTCACCACTTTAAACATTTTGCGCCACCTTCGAGCTGTGCCGTAGGGAAGAACAGACTATCCATAGGCCTACTGTAACATTGTAGAGGCCATAACTGAAGATTTGTTGAGATGAAAGCAGAATTTCAAAGCTGCATATTGTTCATCGCGTGTTAGCTCCATTGCAGCGGTAGGCGATACTGAACAAGTATGAACTTACCTGGTTCTCACAGGCGGCCACCAGTAGTACCAACAATGGAACTACTACGGCGTGTCTTTTTTTCACATTAAGCTAACAGAATATAATAAGTCTGAAGTTTAGAGCGAAAAATTGTAACCTTAGAAAATTATGATCATTCTTTATTGAACAGCCCTCATAATTCTATAATCTCGGGTAGAAAACTTATTAGGTTCGGTGTCTAAGGTTCTTGCCCTGGTTATTATGTATATATGTTCCTACTTATTCTGACTCATTTTTGGATACTTCCAGCTATACTCCGGACCCGACTTTTGGTACACAGACCCTACATAGAGCAGAGATGATGTCACCAAGCTTCCAAGCGCGTACCTGTCTGAGCAGAGTGATAGTTCCTTTGTCAGTGAACTTTCAAAATCGCAGCACAAAACGTATGTGCATAGAGGCGGGGAAGAAAAACCAGACACAAAAATGGTAAAATAGTTACGAGGACCGCGCCGTGGCTTAGGTATTAAACTTTTTGATTCTCATCAAGTCTGCCCAGCTTGGATCCCAGGCGTAAAGTGATATTTCAGACGAATACATGGCGCTGGGACGGGTTTCCTCCGGGACCTCCGGTTTCCCCCGCCATTGTTCCACCAATTTCTCCATTATCATCATTCCTTTCATCCACTTTGCCCTCATTCCGTTCATCTACTTCCCTCACTCTCATTCCGGGTAGTGGGCTCATCACCCATCCTTGGATTTCTCTCTCTGTGTCTCCCAACCCGCCGCCTAAAACGGCATAAGGGGTAGAGTACTATAAATGGACAGGACTGTGTCCTCTACCACGAGAAGAAGAATTTACCTGAGTAAAACTCCTGGCAAAGCAGAATATTTACACAATATAGTATTATATCAATGTGTCGTTTATATATGTCATGCCACACTTATGAACTATAAGTATATTGGTTACATTTTAATATCTGGCATCAGAATTCTCCAAGAAGTGTCTTGAAATTCCAGATACTGTTTAGCGAATCACCAATTCAGCGGTTCATATGGTGCTGGTTGTCCTCGTTCATTCACAATTCATTATGGAAAATAACATTACAAAATATAAACATTGCTGCATTTTCATATTACCCTCTACCAGGGACGATATCCTGTATCGTAATGAAAGACAAGAAAACACGTTTACATAACAGGCAGACATATTGGAAGTACGCTGTCGTAGTATAGTCTTGTGAATTCATCAGTCATTGGGTTGCAAGCTAAACTGAAAAATATCGAAGAAGCTCACCTAGAACCAACCGCCAATTCAGCTGCCCACGTAATAGAAATAAAAACACCTGAGTACACTGATAGATGGCGTCAACTAAACCTTCATTCTCAGATAATCGTACACTCGCTTCAAGGAATAACTTCACAGATTTTAAAGTGTTGGCACAATTAAAAACGAAAAGTATAATTGACGTTCTAAGCGTTATCGGAGAGAAATTAAGTCTAATCTACAACATTAATAATGATGAATGATGCTAATAATAATAATAATAATAATAATAATAATAATAATAATAATAATAATAATAATAATAATAATAATAATAATAATAATAATAATAATAATAATAATAATAATAATAATAATAATAATAATAATAATAATAATAATAATAATAATAATAATAATAATAATAATAATAATAATAATAATAATAATAATAATAATAATAATAATAATAATAATAATAATAATAATAATAATAATAATAATAATAATAATAATAATAATAATAATAATAATAATAATAATAATAATAATAATAAGAAGAAGAAGAAGAAGAAGAAGAAGAAGAAGAAGAAGAAGAAGAAGAAGAAGAAGAAGAAGAAGAAGAAGAAGAAGAAGAAGAAGAAGAAGAAGAAGAAGAAGAAGAAGAAGAAGAAGAAGAAGAAGAAGAAGAAGAAGAAGAAGAAGAAGAAGAAGAAGAAGAAGAAGAAGAAGAAGAAGAAGAAGAAGAAGAAGAAGAAGAAGTACTAGGAGGAGGAGGTGGAGGAGGAGGAGGAGGAGGAGGAGGAGGAGGAGGAGGAGGAGGAGGAGGAGGAGGAGGAGGAGGAGGAGGAGGAGGAGGAGGAGGAGGAGGAGGAGGAGGTGGTGGTGGGGGAGGAGACCATGGAGAGCGCGCCGTATTCCTTGCCCAGACGAGCAATAAAGGTTTGGGACCTGGATGTGATTGGTTAGACAGAGGGAGTTGCTTTACACCTTCGGGTAAATATGGTAGGTAGGCTCAAGAAATGTTTAAGGAGAATGTACACTTGTTCACGGTTGGCTGCACTGTGTTCAATAACACTTAAGCTGGATCATTGTTGTATAGCTCTGCTCTTACCTGAAACAACATACTCATCGAGCGATGGTGGTGTAATGGTCAGCATAGTTGCCTTCCAAGCAGTTGAATCGGGTTCGATTCCCGGCCATCGCATATGTTTTTTACTCTGTTCCATTCAGTTGGTGACTAGGCTTACATGACTGGGCTTACTAGGCTTGAAAGGCTTACATAACATTTAAGCTTTACATAATTATTTGGTATCTTTTTTTTTGTTTTTTGCCCTTTTACTTGTCTTTGTAACGCTCTTCTTCTGTTTTTACAATAAATTGGATTAACTGAAATTGTTGAACCTTTAAAGCTTTATCTTTAATGTAATGAAACCAATGAAAAATTGACCAGTAGGTCAACAAAGAGCCCAAATATTGACACTTCATTTCTTACTTATACCTACTATACATATTGTTGAACACCGAGCCATACTAATTCCAATGTGTGTAACGGTAAACAAAGAAAGACCCGCGACAATGTCGAAGGCAAGCGCATGATCCATTATTTACATTGGTATAAATCTAGTTATTAACAATTTTCTCTATTTGGAGATAATGAAGATAGTTTACTCTATGGATGTTGCAATATTACTTTGTAAGACCTGAAGAAAATGTATCAAAGAAGTATATGGTAGTTTAGATTCCAGCGGACATTTGAAACCCTACGGCAGCATGAGGAATCACAGTGGGACTTTGTTGATAGGTATATGTGTTACATGTTGCTTACATATATCGCTTTTCGTTGACTGTTTAGCAGCAAATTCAGAGTCTGAATACATCAAAGTGAATGTCGTAAGCAATATAAGCAGAGATATGTAAAAATTGTTTTGAGTTTTGCTAAGAATCATTAGTAAATGTACAAAAGAGTTGGCAATAGTATGTTCCATTGAAGTGACCTTTGAAGGCCAACTGTACTCTTCTTGAAAGAGTTATGTGCGATGGTGGTGTAATGGTCAGCATAGTTGCCTTCCAAGCAGTTGATTCGGGTTCGATTCCCGGCCATCGCACTTTCTTTATATTTCCTTCCATCCTGACGATGACCAATAATAGTTGGTTCTAATACTAACTGTAGAGCTTTTCAACCTTACAGGTAAGATTTATTATTTATTACTCTTTATATTGTATTGCATTCTATATTTTGTTTTTCAATTTACTATGAGTGTAGAACCGTTCATTCTGCTGTTCTCTATTGAAAGGAGTAAGCAAAACGTTCTATGGGAAATGCTCAAGTATTACAGAATCAGCTCAATGTAACAACCAATCAGTGCCCCGGTGTTATTGGGTATCATAGTATACGAAAGCTTTACTTCACTCGCTCAAATATCCATTCTTTGCGCTTAGATCTTATTTCTGCTATTATATTGTGTACACCAAAGCATATGTTTATTTGAAAGCTATTTTTCACGCATGATGCCATTTTTGTTGAATAAATCGAGCCTAATGAGTATTGTTGTCATTTATTAAAGTTGTTTTCTAATGCCTTGCATCTGACAATGAAGCCATTAGCATTCGTGCTTTCCAATAGTTTTGAACTGTAGTTTCTTCTGATCTTAATGCTTCGCAGGTCTTCAAGTGGACTTCATTCCTTTCTTCTGGATAGTTACACAGGACACACATTGGTGAAGCTGAGATACCTATTCTGTAGAGATGACTTGCCAGAAGTTCGTGATTTGTCAATAGTCTGAAGGCTGCAACTGCTGTTTTCCTTGGTCTCTGGGGGATTATATCTGTGTTGGAAAGTAGTGTGATCCATTTTTTGTCTTTGGCGTTTGTTTCTATTTCTTGTAGGTATGAGTGAGAAAATTTTGTAGTGATCAAGCGTTTTATTGAGGAATATGAGAAATTTAATTTAGACTTTTGCTTTATTGTTGTGCCTTTCTTTGCAAGTATATCTGCAGTTTCATTCCCCATAACGCCACAGTGTGCTGGAATCCATTGGAGATGGACAATCTTATTAACTTTTTGGAGTTGTGTTAACATTTTGTAGCATTCTCTAATTTTTGTTGACTTCTTTGTAGCATTTGAACATATTCCTTGAATTGCAGCTTTAGAATCTGATAGAATTACTGCCTTGTTCAACTTATTTAAGGGAAAATTTAGTAATTATCGGAGAGCAATATGTATAGCCTCTATTTCTCCATCATAATTTGTTGTGTCTCTGCCAACAGAATGAGAAAAGGAAAAATGTGTACATGTAACTGCAGCTCCAGTACGGTTTTTTTTTTTTTGGTGGATCATTTATTAAAGTAAATACACCGGTCTGTAAACATGTAGACATGTACAGAGCAAACTGTAACCGGTTGGAAAATATAATCCTTATTCTTTTTGTTGTCATCCTTATTGTTCCCAATACATATTGTAATGTTAACAAAATACTATTCCGAAACAAAGCTTTTCTCTGTAAATAACTCTATGTGTTAATAAAAGTATTTGTTGTCACTTAGCAGTATCATGCACTCAGTCCGAGTTCGGTGGTACCGCTGTATAATCAGCTTTTCACTCTAAACTGCTGAATTTTGGGCTGTAGTTGCATGTAGGTTATGTTATCAGATAAGATAACATGAGCACACAGAAAGGTTATCGTTTGGATGATGACAGCCGTCTAGAAGAGCTGAGAAATGAAATAAGGTTATCTATACCAGATCCATGTGGCAGTGAAGATGAAGTTGCGATAAATATGGAATTCACTCAGGCTGAAAACGTAAATAATATAATAATGTTTCTGAAGTGATTGCTGACCTGCCAGAAGTGCATTTCAGTTCAAATGATTCTCCTGGGCAGCTGGTAAATGCAGAAACCTCAGCAGTTTTTGTAGGAATTTCAGATGTAAATATTGTAGAAGTTTCCATGGATACTCTGTGTTTAGCAGGATTCCTATTCTGCTACACATGTGATGATTGAAGATGCTATGATCCCCACGTTGTGGCGACATATGTAGCAGGATTCCTCCGTTGTTGTGGGTTCCGATGCCCCAAAGTTGTGGCAACATATATAGCAAGATTCCGGCTGGTATCTCCTTTCCCGTGGTTGGTCATACTTCGTCCATAATATTATGACTTGATGAAGAAGATGTTCCCCAAAGTTATCAGGAAAATCCTTAATTATGCCTCGGCAAGCTTTTAATATTCTTCTGTTTTATTCTTACTTACGAGCAATGAAAACTCTAATTTACAAGGATGGTAACGAGTGAAGACATCCCTAAGATTTTTAATTTGAATTTCTATAAGAAATCAATCGTTTTTTTATTTCTTTAAACACCAAATCCATTACAATTCTTATCACAAACCTTAATACTGTTATGGGAGTCAATCTAATACTTCAATTGCACTAACATTTAAATTTTTTTCGAACAATTTAAAAAGCGTCCGATTCCTTTGGCGTTCCAGAAAGAAAGACGAATTTTCTTTCGGTTTCTACACAAAGATTATTTAATCCTTCGTTACTTTCACTACCCAGTTATTACTTTTACATGATTGGCCGATTTACTACTGCGTCACTACATTACGTAATACAATTAATAATATGGCCAATCACAAACCTACATATATTTTTACATAATTCCGTTTGTTTCCTTTTATAAATTTATAAATTTTTCAAACCTTGTTTAAATATAAATCAAAACAAGTGTTGCATGTGCAAGGTAAAGCTCAAGTGCAGCGCAGGTACAGAAAGTGCGAGTTATAGCATCGAAGAAGAGGAAGTAGGAAAAGCAGCCGTTTCTTAGAAAAGTTCAGTACGGTGAGCTGTTAGACAAGGAATCTCCTGCTGGTAACAGCAAACGAGATTCAGTTAATAACGTCAGGATTGAATTGGTTGAACAGCATCGCAGTCAACAACGTGCTTCTCTCCATATTCCATGCTTCAAGATGCACCACTCGAACCGGTTGCGTAACTATATACCTCTTTGATTCTTCACAGGCATCGTGCGATGGTGGTGTAATGGTCAGCATAGTTGCCTTCCAAGCAGTTGATCCGGGTTCGATTCCCGGCCATCGCACTTGGTTTTTTATTCCCCTCCATCCTGCTGAGGACCAACAGGTTTACATGCCAAATGAGTACTGTGGCACGTGGTTCTTATAATACGTCAATATAATCTACGTATAAGCCATCTAGGCAGATACTATTTGGAAGGAGGTTTATCCTGTCGTATAATATTGCTAGAGAAGATTATAGAAGTCTTAAATCGCAGGGGAAGTGAATTCTAAGAGAAAATTCTGTGATACATTGTGGCATGCCATTGACTCTATACTGGATTGAGCTAAGCATCCAACTTGTAATTGGAACCGAGAGGCGAAATTATGCTTGGGTAATGCAATGAAGTTATCAATCCAACACTTCGGAAGAATGTTCAGTTTAATATTTTGGGGGCTTCTCAATGTCTAGATGAATCTATACACTTGTGTAATAATATTCCTTGTGTTTTGAGTTCCAGAAGAGTAAGATCATTCTTTATAGAAAATACAACAAAATGATTGGGTTAATAACAGGTGCCAAGGCGATCGAAGTGAATTTGTGATAATAGGAACTGGCATTTTGTTAACATAATTAATATTTTATCTTACGCAGGATGCACAATTCTTAAGTATTTATATTATGAACTCAAATCTCTGGCTATAAATAACAATTTCTACGGGCACTTTTTTGGATAAGTTTTGCTTTTGAAATCTTATATTATGCTGAACCTAATTGTGTAAGACTTAATCTTAGTGAAGGGTTACGAGCATCGTCGTGCCATGGTGGTGTAATGGTCAGCATATTTGCCTTCCGAGCAGTTGGTCTGGGTTCGATTCGATAATAATAATAATAATAATAATAATAATAATAATAATAATAATAATAATAATAATAATAATAATAATAATAATAATAATAATAATAATAATAATAATAATAATAATATTTTTATTGTTAATATAATAATATATTAATAATAAATAATATAATAATATTATTATATATTATTGCATATATATTATTTATTATTATTATTATTATTATTATTATTATTATTATTATTATTATTATTATTATTATTATTATTATTATTATTATTATTATTATTATTATTATTATTATTATTATTATTATTATTATTATTATTATTATTATTATTATTATTATTATTATTATTATTATTATTATTATTATTATTATTATTATTATTATTATTATTATTATTATTATTATTATTATTATTATTATTATTATTATTATTATTATTGTTGTTGTTATTATTAATCTGATGTAGCATGCATTGCTCTTCAGCATTTAAATTCTCAATGTGAATCCCCTAAGATAAGAGTACCAATTTAAGTGGGCACTTTTTCGCCGTTAGTAAATTTTACATGTTGAATCTAATTCTCTACCACATAACCTCACTTAAAGCAAGCAAATGTTGTCGTGCGGTAGTGGTGTAACGGTCAGCATAGTTACCTTCAAAGCTTTCTTACTCTTAATATTGTTCTCTTTTTCAATTTTCTACGAGTGCAGAACAGTATATTTTACTGTTATAGATTGAAAGGACTAAGCAAAACGTTCTACGGGAAATGCTCAAGTATTAGAGAATCATCTCACTGCAACAGCCAACCAGTGCCTCGGTGTTGTTGAGTATCCTAATATCCGAAATCTTTACTTCATTCGGTCAAATATCCATTCCTAATTTAAGTAATATTATTTCTGAAGAAATTGCTGACCTACCAGAGGAGCCTTCCAGTTCAAATGATTCACCTGGGCAGCTGGTGAATGCAGAAACCCTAGGAGTTTTTGTAGGAATATCAAATGTAAATATTGTTGATTGATTTTCTTGATACTCTGTGCAAGGTAAAGCATCAAGTTCAGCACAGATGCAGAAAATACGAGATATAGCATGGAAGAAGGGGAAGTAGGAAGAGGAACCGTTTCTTAGAAAAGGTCTGAATTAGCCGAACAGCTTCTGAGACATCAGCGTGCTTCTCTCCAAATACCATGCTTGAAGATAAACCACTCCAACCGGTTGCGTCAGTGTATTCCTCCTTCCGAGGTAGCTAACGTCGTGCAATGGTGGTGTAATGGTCAGCATAGTTGCCTTCCAAGCAGTTGATCCGGGTTCGATTGCCGGCCATCGCACTTAGCTTTTTATTCCCCTCCATCGTGCTGAGAACCAACGAATTTGCATAACAATGAGCACTGTGGCACATGGTACCTATAATACGTCAATATAATCTATGCATGAAGCATCTAGGCAGATACTATGTGAAAGGAAGGTTATCCAGTCGTATACTGTTGGTAGAGAAGGTTTTAGAAATCTTAAAACGCAGGGGAACCAAGTTGTCGGAAAAAATTCTGTGATGCAATATGGCATGCCATTGACTCTATACTGGATTGAAGTTGCTTGTTCTTGAGCTAAGATAGAATAAGTTTTCAATCAGATATCACCATTAGTACGTCCCAACTTATAATTAGAACTGAGAGCCGAAATTCTGTAATTCTACAGAAATTCACAAAATATTACCCGCTAATTTGTTGCTCCTATATCTCTGGCAGAAGTGGAAGAATTTTTGCCAAATGTTATTCCTTTGGAATGCAATGAAGTTATCGATTCAACACTTCTGAAGAATGTTCTGTTTAATATTTTGGAGGCCTTTCAGTGTCTAGGTAAAGTTATGCACTTCTGTAAGGTTCATAATCATTTGGAGTTCTAGAAAGGCAAGATTGTCCTTAATAATAAAGAGAACAAAATGGTTGGGTTTATACCAGGTCCCAAGGCGATCATAACTGGTGTTTTGTTAACGTAATTAATCTTTTGTCTTACGCAGGATGCATAATTCTTAAGTATTTATATTTTGAACATGAATCCCTGAGAATTTCATTGGGCCCTGAGTTTTAAAAATAATTATAAATGTTCTTCTGTACGAGAATATATTACAGGCAGCACCATATCGGGACAGCAGAACACGGTCAGTAAAGGATTGTGTGCTACGAAACTTTGTTGACTAATTCCTTCTCCTAGCTGGCAATGAATACAAAATAAATAACATCTCGTATTATTTTTTATTTTCTTATTTATTTTTCATTAATGCTCTCTAGCCTAAGCCATGTCGAACGATTAAGGACGTGGATGAAATTATGTTACAGTAAGCCCATGTTTTAAAATGAAGGGCATTCAATTCAGTACAACCAACAGTGGGCGAAGGAATATTCTCAAATCTTTTCTCTGGGAATGTGGTCACCATATATAGATATGTATCAGTCTATCACCAACCTAACCTTTAGAAGAAACACACCTAGCTTCATAACATCAAGTCTCTTTGACGTAAAATGGTCTACTGTTGTTCAGACGTCAAGTTTCTACCCAAATGCCATGAAAATTTCAACTTATATATCCAGCGCTACAACAAACCTTATTTCGCCCACCATTGTGGCGTACGCGGTAACGTGTCTGTATCACGAAGAGGTCCCGAGTTCGATTATCGGCCAGGGTGAGTTGTCTAGATAACGCTCATTTTCGGGGTTTTCCCTTGTTCTGAAAGACGAATGGCAGGTAACTCTTAAGTTCTATGGACCATTATTTCACCCCTTTCATTCATTTTCCGGCATGACCTAACAGTTTAGGAGTAAATTAATTGGAAGGAACATCTCCACGCTGCGGCATGGAAATTATTTTACCGCTTAAATCGACGGTGTATCCTATAGGATTCGTCATTTATTTTGCATTTACACTTGGTAAAGAATCAATTGTTTTCACTCCAGTTGCTCTTGTATCTCATAGAATACGCCTTAGTGCAGGGCTCTATAAAAACCTGCTATCTGTGAGAGGTTTTAGTATCCGCTACAAGAAACTGAAAGCAGCAGAGGTGTACAAGATGGCTGCCTAGATGAAGAATGCATGTTAACGCAAATATTACATAATAATATATTGACGCTAAGTGATTTTAGTGAATAATACTTTTGTGTATTATAATCTGTTTAATGAATTCTGCAACCATTAAATTATTTAAGCGGTATTAATTATACTATTATTTCAAAATGACGAATTCTGTAAGATACTCGTATAGTACCAATTCATCCACAAATAACATCATGATTCAAACTATCTAGAAGGTCCTGTATTTCATGCAATTTTATGAATAAGTTACACAGAATGTGTTAATATATAAATTAATTTAAATATTACAAGGACCGTAATTGGACATTAATATTTTGTCTTTAAGCGAATATATAATGAAAGGCCAAAGGGAGAAATGATGTTAGACTTTATACCATTTCCGTAGGCTGATAGGGAAAAGGATGATTTGGAAAAGGATGATTTGTCCTAGAGATGAAATTTCAGCTCATATCAGGGGATATGAGGATCCAAAAACAATCAAACCTTTTGGCTGCAAATGAACTTGAGGATTAGAATGAAGTTGTGGAGAGCTAAATTCCTTTCAAGATTTGTATTTCTCTTGCTGAAGATTTCGAAAGTTGTGATACAATACAAAATGAAACTCATGTCACATATTCAATCAGGACCAATTGAAGAAATACAGTTGGACGCACATTTACCTGTGATGAAATGATAAAATACATAGATGCACGTACTCCCAAACGTAACAGACAACAGCATTTTGCTGAAAGTTTAAAATGAGGTTATGTTACACTGAGAAAAAAAGACAACTGTTTTCTGTAATATATCCTAAACCAAAAATAAAGCAATAGATTCGCTGAACAATTTACTGTGATTTGCACACCTCGTGACATTAATGGCTACTGAGGTCCGTAAAATGACATGTTGCCCTGCAACAGACGTAACGGCACATGGTGTGATTTTGAGGGTTCGTAGAATTAAAAGTATTGTTTGCAGAGATTTAAAGTGCTTTTTATTTCAGTAAAAATACGCTTTGTACACCTCTTACCGCAGAAAAAATGACGTAACTTGCACAACAGTGTTCGAGGTCGTCTTGTTCCACTGGCACACGTAACAAAACGTAAACGAACAAAACAATTCACTGCCGTACACTTCAAATTTCCACACGCCCACAATTACTGCACAGCTGCACACACAACTAACAACTCACCAGCAACTGACTGCGCTCTAACACTTACGGCTTTACACCTCCAGTCATTGTTCTAGAAAGCCGGCAAAGTTTCAGGACCTTTCGCGGCGGCAAGAGAAATGGCGGAACTACCCAGACATCACTTTGTCTCTTTCTCTCTTTGTTTCTGTCTCTCTCTCCGCAAGCGTTGAGCTCTCGCACCAGTATATGTCTCTTTCTTTTCTGCGCACGCGCCGGTACTTGCTTTTCGCGGCTCAAAAAAAAAAAAAAAAACTATCGGTGACAAGGGTGCGAAAATCGTGTTCTGCATATGGCAAGCTATCTTTGTGCCACCTCGTGCTTTTCACATACTGCATTAAAATTAGAGATTACATTTTCTTGTACTATTATAAGTTTCCTGTATAAAAATGTATTATGTAATATATTTACATTTCTGAAAATTAATCGAGCATCCCAAAAGCTATTTGTTATCAAGAAATAATACTTGAATTTCTGGCTCTCTATATCGACTTTCAAAACTAGTCCAAAAATTTACTACAATGCGTAAATATAAATAGAAATTAATAAGAAATTGAGATTTTAATATTTCACGCAACTTAGAATAAAGATGCTCACTAACAAACCACAGTGTCACGCTAACTGCTAGGTTTTATTCCGAAATTTGTGACAAGTAAATCTGAGTTGCTTTAATTACAAACATTAAAATGAAAGTTTTAGTTTATTAATGTAAGTAATACAAAATAAAACAATTCAACTTGAATGCGATTGAATCTGTACATAATTTGATGGAGTAGGACGATGTCTAGGAGTTAAGTCGGTAAGAAACCCTATCCAAACAATGGGACATATATCGGGTAGTTAACGACAGAACCAAGGGAAATAAAAAACAAGTGCGATGGCCGGGAATCGAACCCGGATCAACTGCTTGGAAGGCAACTATGCTGACCATTACACCACCATCGCAAGCTGCAGTAAGAGGGTCATAAAGAGTAGTAATTACACAACCGCGCTCCAGCATGAATCCATATAACGTAATACGGCCAATTGGTCGAGTGCGATTTTACCTGGTAATAGGTTTATCCTTATGTGTTAGTTTAGAGTGACCCACCTGGTCCAACTGAGGTCCATTTATTTACCTATCCCTCTCAACTTTGCCACTAAGAGGGAATGTTCTCTATTTAGCTATCACGCCATAGTGCTACGTTCAAAGCATGGAACAACTGACTGTTGAAATTGAGGTGTGAAGACATTTCCGTTCAGTTAGGTTGGGCACCTCAGGTTTCTGAAATTTGGTCCCTAGTGCTAATGAGTGCCTAATGGAAGTATACTGCTTTTGGAACGGTGTTGTATCTGGAAATCACCACTCCGCATAGACAAAACTCTTATTCCAGTGTTAAACTGAACTTCGATGCAGTAGAGTGCTTCAGTCTGCTGTTGGAAGATTCCTGTTTTCGTATTTCGAAGAAGTATAAAGCTCCCTAAAATATTTAATTTCCTCAAAACAACCTTTTACTTAACACCAACAGTTTTCCAAATATTTTATGATATATACATTCTTAGGTTTTCCCATGTTTAAGTAGATGCATTTCACAGAAATGGTACGATGTTTCACGATTGTCTTTTTTTAATCTCCATAAGAAACAAAACAAAAACGAATTGTGACAGTACCTTTTTAAATCTTAGTATATACAATAAACTAATATCTGACATTCAACCTGAAATGATTTTTATCCAAATGGTTTATCATATTTTACGCCAATGTAAAAAGCAGGCTTTATGTAAATACTATCTGTGAATTTTAATTTGATAAGCGGCTTCTTGCGGGACCGTCAGGATGGATGAGGACAATATTCTGGGTCATGGTTTCGGGCACGCCGCGTTTTTACTAATCCAGCGTAACCAAGCCTAATGCGGTTTGACTTTGTGGAATTTGGTGTGAAGCGATGGGAGGCAGCTGTTACCTACCAAAGGCATTCTTGGGTAAGTGGTAGCTCTTCTGTATCTGGCAAAGCTTATGGTCGTTTCATGAAGGGTTGTTTCACCCAATGATTGGGATGAAGGGTGATCTTGGCATACAATGTTTCACGGACAACGTCCTCAAGTGAGGTATGCCGGACTTGCTATGTAGGATGTGTGAGGGAAATCTACGGCCGGTATCGTAGATCATCCTTGGGGATCTGTACTGGATGACCTGCAACCTGCGGGTGGTAGAACCAGTTACCAGGCCTTATTTGGCATCCGTACAATATCTGATGCGGGATTATGCACCGTGTGGGCCTAGGTTGAGATGTGTAACCTTTTCCTTCCCCGCTGCTTCTGCTGATACTCTGTCTCGGGTATCAGCCACTCTGGATGTGACCTTAGCAGCCTGGATCCCGGTGATCTGGTCGCCTAGTAGATTGCTCTATGAGTTGACTATTCTTTGCCCTGGCTAGTCATTGGAGCTGAGACCACGCTATCTAAAGGGTATGCGTGAGATAGGTTGACGAAATAAAAACAACACAGTTCATAGGATCAGCTTTACTATTCAGTTTTTTTCGTGCTTACAGTTCACCAGGAGTTGCCGCCGCGTTCAGATCGAATTACTCTAGATTTCCACTATCACGTTAAAACTATACTGAATTGCTGAAATCTATCGCGATGGAATAAATTACTAACACTGTTTTGAAAGTATACTTCGCCGCTTAATTCACTGCTGGGAGATCTTTTTCAATTAATAAGATTCTCATTACTGATTGTACTTCTCGGCGCAATCCGACGTTTGTGTCCCCGGCAGGCAAAACACGTCTACATGGTATCACGTCTCAGACTAGAAGGCCGACGCTAAAACCTAATATTCCTTAACAAAACAGTTATAGCCTCGCCTCCAGCTGGATTTCTCTGAAAAACTCTAGTTGGCGAGCTACAACCACGCGGAAATTTCCCCGAAATACTGGTTTGGGCCAGGTTTGGACCGGTCTACTAATGACCCAGGTAGCGACCCTCCCGTGACCACAGCCTTTCGACGGAACATTTTCATCCATATAGACCAGCAACTTTATTATATAGCTCTGGGTTAAAATACTTATTCGCATTCTAGTAATTGAATTTAAATGCTGTTGCTTCGTTTCATGAACTTATCCATCTGTAATATTCATTATCTTAAATTCTTTCACCTTACTTCCTCATTATAATTTAATTATCATTTTATTCATTGTTAAAATCGTATTCAATCATACGGCTGATAAATACGGCATCAAACTGCCCCCGTTTCATTATTTAATTATCCCATAATTTAAGAATGGAACGTCCTTGCCCGAATAACATTACTATTATTATCAACAACTCCACACGTCGGCAACTCTGGTTCACTTTACAATTTTCTTTGCATTTCAGCTGCGTTACATACAATCATAGTGACAAAATTTATAATACTAGTACATAATTTCTTTTTGTTTTCAACACTTCACATTATAAACATCTGAAATAATCCAATACATATTAGTTTACCATACGCTATATACACTCCACTTCTGAAAGTTTTACATTTTCTTGGGTCATACAACGAATGTTTTCGTCGTATTAGTTATGAACTACGTAAAACTTTAGCTAGTTTACAAAATTTGTTTGGCTTCTGATTCTATATAAAGGTGTAATTTGCCTAAAGTCCTTGCACCTTCTTGGATTTGTAAATTGTTTTGGTACTCAGTTTTGTTGCTTTGAGTTGGTTATTTTCATAGGATTCACTGCACTTCCACTTCACTTTAAAGTCTTAAAAGTACTTATCGCCACAAGTTTTTTTTCACAATTTCGATATTTTGTGATTGGATACCATTAAGATTATATATATTTGTTAGTCTGAATTCATTTTCATTGAGTTGTATACATTTTCATCTATACCTTATCCTATATGCCTCTGCATGATTATTTGTTTATGTCCGGTACGGACGGAGAAGTTGTTTGTGCCACCTACCCATGAGTTTTCTATTTACCGCATCTACTATTTCAAATGTATGTTCCGCAAATTTTTGAATAATTTCCCCAGGACCTTTATATAGTAACTCCATGCGCTTGTTTCTGTTCTTCAAGGCGCAGGACAACTTGTGATCTTTAATTAATACTAGATCACCTATATCTGGGTTCCATTTGTGCCTTCTTCGTTTTCTCTTCGATTTCCTCTTTTCGGCCTTCTCCTTTATTCTGTCGAAAGCTAATTTAGCTCTTTGTTCTTCACTTAGGGTTTCATATTCAATACTTATTTTTTTTTCAATTTACTTAAAGATGCGCTCGGGTTCTTCGTTTAACATAAGTGTTACGGGTGCAAATCCTGTAGTCACATTAATGGTGTTATTTATTATCTTTTCAATGACTGGACAGTATCTTACCCAATCTTTGTGATTCTTATGTGTCAGTATCCTGAAATAGATCCCAATATCGCGTAGTACTCGTTCCGTCGGGTATCCTGATGGAAAATAGGATGAGCAATAATATAATTTTATTCCGTGATCTGTGAGGGTTCCTTTAAAGCATTTACTCCGATGGACGGTCGCGTTATCAGACAAGACCGCTTTTACTGGTCCGTATTTCGGCATATAATCATTCACTATCTTCCCTACACAAGTCCTGCTGCTTATGTTTCTTACGGGGTATATTTTTACATATTTTGTGAAGACATCATGAAGTACAAAAATGTATCGGCACCCAAATTGACCTCGAGGTAATTCTCCGTGAGCGTCCACTGTGACTAGCGCATTCTTTTCATCTCTTAAAATCGCTTGAGGTTCTATATCGAATTTCACATTGAATGGTTTCGCTCGTTGGCACATGTCGCAAGTTGAACATATTTTCCGTACTTTTCTGGCTAAGTGTTTTATGTAGCAGTGTTCACTTATTACCAAATTTAGTTTCTCACTGCCGGTATGTGCTAAGGTTTTGTGATATGCAGTAATTAACCAGTTTTCGATCCTTCTCAGAATCATGACTTTCCACTTCGGTTCTGTCCGTCCGTGGAACTTGTAAATTTTTCCGTTGTATATTCCAATGTTCTCCTTTAATTCTGCTGTGATCGGTGACGCCTTTTCTCGAAGTTTCTGCAATTCTTCGTCTTCTTCCTGGAGCTTCGCCAAGTTTCTCAATTCTTTCGTGAGTGATCTTCCTTCCATTGTGTCTAGGTACAAGATCGTGACATCGTGTTTGTGGTCGTCGATCGTGTCTGGTTTGGGTAGTCTGTCTTCATTCTGGATAGCAGGTCACTGAAGATATTATGTCTGCCCGGAACATGACAGATTTCTATATGGTGTGACGTAATCTCGTGCACGTATCTCGATATTCTTGTACTGGTTAGCTTGCAAGAGTTCATAAAGGCCAGACTCACATGATCGGTATACACAATGATGGGGTTGTTGTGAACATATTGTCGGAATTTCACCAAGGCAAAATAAATCGCAGCTATTTCTTTCTCAGTCGTGCACGCTCGTGCTTCAATTTTGGATATTCCTCTGGAGGCTACTGCTATTAAGTGGTCCGTTCCATCTTCATCCCTTTGGGTCATTATCGCTCCGTATCCCAATCCCGACGCGTCTGTGAAAATAATGAACGGCAGATTTTCCCGGGTTTTTTTCCAGCAAAATGGAAGCTGCGAATAATCTTTTAACACTCCGAAAGGCCTCTTCTGCATCCTGCGTCCATCGCCATTTTTCATCTTTCTTCAACAACTGTCTCAAAGGGGCTACGACAGTTGCGAAGTCGAGAATGAATCTGGATTGATAATTGAGGATTCCGAGGAATCGACGTAACTGCTTTATATTCTTCGGAGCCGGAATTTTATTTATGCTGTCTATCCGTTTCGGATTTGGTCTAATACCTTCCTGGGAGATGACATATCCTAGGAACTCGGTTTGTTCGACGAAGAAGGCAGTTTTACTTGGTTTAATTGTCATGTTGGCAGCGTTTAACCGGTTTAAAACGTAATCAAGGTGCTTCAGATGTTCACCAATTTCTGACGAAAATATGACAAAGTCGTCCACATATTGAGCCACGAATTTCTTTATGGTTTCTCCAAAAATAGCATACAATGCTCTCAACAATGCGCCTCCGCTTGTGTTCATTCCAAATGCGCAGACGGTAAACTGGTAAAGAATTCCAGAATGTAAAAATGCAGCAAATTTTCTCAATTCCCTCTTAAGTGGAATCTGCCAGAAGGAGGCGGTCAGATCTAAGGTAGAGAAGAATTTTCCTTTGTGCAACTTGCTCAACGTTGCATCCACGCTCTCGGGTCTAAATCTGTCTGGTTTACAATGCTTGTTTAGCTTTCTTGCGTCTAGTGTTACTCTAATTTTCCCACTAGCTTTGCTTACTATGCACAGGGGGTTCACGTATATGGAGTCTGAAATTTCGATAACCCCGTCTTCTAGCATGTCTTCTATCACTTTATCGACTTCTTCCCGAATAGCGGATGGTATGGGTCTCGCTTTATGTGTAAACGGCTCTATGGGCGTCATTTCGAAAGAGTGAATATATTTCGTGCATCTTCCTGGTTTATCCGAAAATACCTCCTGGTGTCGTACTAAAATTCTAAATAATTCTTCTTTCTGCGCTGTATTCAGGTAGTTAGCCTGACTGACTTTTTCTCTGAACAAATCTTCCAAGTTTTCGTAGTTTTCCGCCTTGCGGTACAAATGTGTAGTCTCATAATTCCAATTCCTGGCGGGATTTTCTCGGGGTTCAGCTTCCACATATTCCCTAATCGTTCCAACATCTTCATCATACATCTCATTGTTATTCGATTCGGCAGCATATTCTTCGACATTTATTTCGCCAAGCCCCATTGCTCCAATTTTTATGTACTCAACAAAGAATACGTCTCCCCGGATTTCATCTTCACGTTCATCTCGTACAACTTCCTCTGAACCGCTATCGTCGACAAATGGCACCACTACTGTTTCTTGCCCTGTTTCTAACTTGACAAATCTATTCTCGAAATTAACAATGGCTTTCCATTCATACAGACAATCACATCCTATAATTATGTCGGTAACGAGTCTGGGTACGACCAGGAACAAAACCTCAATAATTCTACCATTTATTTCTACGTTGAGCATGACTTGAAATTTCACTCTTTCTTTCCTCTTCCCTACAGCTAGTGAACAAAATATACCGCTTACTGGTAAAGACATTATCTTCAAACCCCGGTTGATTAGTTCTTCATAAAACTTTTGCGAGCACACTGTACTGTTAGCTCCAGTGTCTATTATTGCAGTGTCCGGAATTCCGTTAATGGCAACTGCTATTCGTGGTGGTTCGAACACTTTGTCACTGTCTTCACTTCTGTTCCTCAGATTGGTTTCCTTCTGTAACATCATTTTCCCTCTGACGATCTTATTTTTCGCATACGGATCACATAGTTTCCTCCCAGTCTTCACTGAAGGCGCGTTTGACTGGGTACATAGTTTCCCTGAGTCTTGCTGTAAGCTCCAGTTCTCGTTGCATTCTTTCCTTCCAAATTTGCTTCCTGAGAAGGATGGCCGCGGTTTTCGAACACTTGCCTGGTTACTTGTAGGGCTTCGGCCCTTTCTCCATTTATCGGCGAATTTCTACCGCTCCTGCTCCTTTCTCCGTGCTGCGGCGACTTTGGCCTAAATTCTGGAATGTTGTCGACCCTCCAGTAACCATTTCCCGTGCTCCGTTCTCCCTGCCTGGGTGACCTCGGCCTAACTTCTGGTACATTGTCGACTTTCCAGTAGTCATTTCCTGAATGTCTTCTTTTTCTCTCGTTCCATCCTCCTCGGTTCCTTTCATATCTCGCCGCGTTTACGTAATTTACTTGTACATTTCTGTTTCGGTCGTGCCCGTTGCGGTTCCTCTGGTGCGGTCAAAATTATTTCGGCCTCGGTTCTCCCACTGCGAATTTCCTCCTCTGGGTGCGGGACCTCGGTATCTATCTCGGACATCCTGGTTTTGATTGTAATTGATATGTGCCCCTTGCCCGAAATTATTTGAAATTTCCCTTTCGTTGCTTGCTCCAGGCCTAGCGAAACTTTCATTTTTACTCTTTGATTTGTTTGTCTCCAATGCCAACAGCAAATCGATCATGGTGGCGACGTTTGCGGGTTTAGCTATAATTAAATAGTTCTGGAGTGCCTCTGGGAAGTGTGTCGTGATAATGGCGATTAATTCTTGCTCACTCATGGGTGCATCCAGCATTTTAGATTTCCTAGCAAGTTTCGTGAAATAATTAACCATCGACTGATCAGTTCTTGGGTCATACTTTCCACTACTCAGTTCTAATCTTATGCTAGACTGCCTCTTATGTCCCCAGTATCTGTTCATAAATAACCTTTCAAAGGTCCTGAATTTATTATCGTTTCCCATTGATACCTCTAACCAGTTAGCTGCATTTCCCTTAAGGCATTTCCTAACAATTGTCATGCAATACTGTTCAGGAATACACTTTACAGAAAAATATTCATGCAGACTCCTCATAAAATCCTTAGGATTATCAGAATCCTCATGTTCAAACACAGGTGGCACAATTTCATTTAAGATGTGGTTTGGCCATTGCATTTGACCACCACTCCTTTCAACATGTACATTATTACCTCTAGGTTCATAATTGGAGGTACTTGGACCCATATTAAGCATCGAAATGTCGGCTGAGGCACTTTGTCTCGCTTCGTTTCGTGCAGAGCTTTCACTTATCTGACTAGCATTTGAATTAGGTTCAGTTACACACAACCTCAAATTTTCTAATGTTTCCTTCATTCCATTAATTTCTGTAGCTACCTCTTTCATTTGTTCATTTATTTCGTCTACACCCCTACCTTGCCTTCTAATTTCCCATTCTGCTTGTTCTAATCTGCTTCTATTTTCCCCTGATTCTTTGCTAGCCGTTTCTCTAATTTGGTCTAATTCCTTGCTAACTATTTCCCTCTCTTTTTCAAATTGCTTTGCTACGTCCTCTCGTAATTTCTTGTATTCTCTGCCTGACTTCTCACTTACTTGATTACAAACTTCGATTCTTATACTTTCTATTTCCCCCCGTACCTCAGTTCTAACTTGATTGATTTCCCCTCTAACCTCTGCTTGAAAGGCTTCTAATGCTTTCTGCTGACTTTCGAGCTTCCTAACCAAATCTTGCTGTCCTGCCTCTAATTTTTGACTAGTACTATCTAATTTCTGACTATTACTTTCTAGTTTCTGCTTAGTACTTTCTAATTTCTGACTTAATTCTAGGTTATTACCTTCTAACCTCTGAGTTAATTCTTGGTTGGTACTTTCTAATTTCTGACATAATTCCTGGTTATTACTTTCTAATTTCTGGTTCGTACTTTCTAATTTCTGGTTCGTACTTTCTAATTTCTGACTTAATTCTAGGTTATTACTTTCTAACTTCTCCATTATCGCTTTCATCATGGCTACCATACTCATATTCGTATCTGAGCCATTTACATCCACTCCCTGGCTATTATTAGTTGTTTCCTTAGCTACACTAACCTGTACAATTTGATTGTTACTACTACATTCTGTATCCCTTCCTACGTTATTTTCTAGACCCTGAGCATTATTACTTTCCATTGTCTTTTCTAATCTATTCTGTATATTCTGAGCACTTTCCCCTATTTCTGCTACTTTCTCTTTAACAATTTGTATAGTACTCCCCTGCACGTCCATGCTTTGTGAATTTGACCGACCTTTCACCTTTCCGTTTCTTAAAATACTCTCCATCAGTTCATTGCAACAACGACAACAACACTAAAATGTTACACTCAGTACCTTTGGTTTTCTGCTGGAGCTTCCGACGATCCTGATGCTGGTTGCTTTTTCCGTCTCTCGAAGCGCCACGTTGGTTCGCCAAGTTTGTAACCTTTTCCTCCCCCGCTGCTTCTGCTGATACTCTGTCTCGGGTATCAGCCACTCTGGATGTGACCTTAGCAGCCTGGATCCCGGTGATCTGGTCGCCTAGTAGATTGCTCTATGAGTTGACTATTCTTTGCCCTGGCTAGTCATTAGAGCTGAGACCACGCTATCTACAGGGTATGCGTGAGATAGGTTGACGAAATAAAAACAACACAGTTCATCGTATCAGCTTTACTATTCAGTTCGTTTCGTGCTTACAGTTCACCAGGAGTTGCCGCCGCGTTCAGATCGAATTACTCTAGATTTCCACTATCACGTTAAAACTATACTGAATTGCTGAAATCTATCGCGATGGAATAAATTACTAACACTGTTTTGAAAGTATACTTCGCCGCTTAATTCACTGCTGGAAGATCTTGTTCACTTAATAAGATTCTCATTACTGATTGTACTTCTCGGCGCAATCCGACGTTTGTGTCCCCGGCAGGCAAAACACGTCTACACGGTATCACGTCTCAGACTAGAAGGCCGACGCTAAAACCTAATATTCCTTACCAAAACAGATATAGCCTCGCCTCCAGCTGGATTTCTCTGAAAAACTCTAGTTGGCGAGCTACAACCACGCGGAAATTTCCCCGAAATACTGGTTTGGGCCAGGTTTGGACCGGTCTACTAATGACCCAGGTAGCGACCCATCCCGTGACCACAGCCTTTCGACGGTACATTTTCATCCATATAGACCAGCAACTTTATTATATAGCTCTGAGTTAAAATACTTATTCGCATTCTAGTAATTGAATTTAAATGCTGTTGCTTCGTTTCATGAACTTATCCATCTGTAATATTCATTATCTTAAATTCTTTCACCTTACTTCCTCATTATAATTTAATTATCATTTTATTCATTGTTAAAATCGTATTCAATCATACGGCTGATAAATACGGCATCAGATGTATGGGCCTGATAGAGTGGAAAATGGGGTATAGATGCCTTTGCGCGGCATGGCCGACCTACAATTGCAGAGTTAAGTTGAGGCCGCAATTCATTTGGATCCCCTCGACATAAATGGCTTTCTGAAATTACACTGATTGTCCCCAAATATTAGCACTATTCGAACTAAGTGTTTGTTTCCGCTCCATGAGAAGACGATGAACCAATCACAAGAATGGAGCATGGATCAAGCACTGAGTAATGCCTGTTAGTAGCTGCGCAGGACCACACACTGCAGTCGACATAAAGCCCCAGCACAGCAGACCAAGCAACCTACTGCTCGATGTAAATCCGAGCCAGCCTCTAGAAAAACTGCATACACTGAAGGCAACTGAAAACCGAAGAGAACATAAAGTGGGTAGGGAGCACTACAACAGGCAGTACGTCTGCCTCTGAGCGTAGGTGATAGTGCCTCTGCGTCAGGTTTAAGAGGTACGAGTTCAAAACATGTCTGGGTAGATAATGTACTATATTCCGTAATTTTCTCTTTTCCTGAAAGATGAATGAAGAGTAACCCAAGGCTGCGTGAACCCTGTACTCATTTCAGCATCATTTTACCCATTTGGTTCATCTTCGAAATATGCTTTAAAGTTGGAGGACAAAATTAAAAAAAACTGTTAGTACAGTGACGAATGACAATACAAATACGATAAGTTGGCCCTCTGCAGGTTGGAGGGACATAAAAAGAACAATGCGATAGCCGGGAATCGAACCCGGATCAACTGCTTGGAAGGCAACTATGCTGACCATTACACGACCATCGCTCCCTGTGAAGAGTGTGCTTTAAGTAAGGTCAGAAGTTAAATTAAGTTGTGCATGAGCTCCTTATAATAATAATGATAATAATAATAATAATAATAATAATAATAATAATAATAATAATAATAATAATAATAATAATAATAATAATAATAATAATAATAATAATAATAATAATAATAATAATAATAATAATAATAATAATAATAATAATAATAATAATAATAATAATAATAATAATAATAATAATAATAATAATAATAATAATAATAATAATAATAATAATAATAATAATAATAATAATAATAATAATAATAATAATAATAATAATAATAATAATAATAATAATAATAATAATAATAATAATAATAATAATAATAATAATAATAATAATAATAATAATAATAATAATAATAATAATAATTATAAAATAATAATAATAATAATAATAATAATAATAATAATAATAATAATAATAATAATAATAATAATAATAATAATAATAATAATAATAATAATAATAATAATAATAATAATAATAATAATAATAATAATAATAATAATAATAATAATAATAATAATAATAATAATAATAATAATAATAATAATAATAATAATAATAATAATAATAATAATAATAATAATAATAATAATAATAATAATAATAATAATAATGATAATGATAATGATAATGATAATGATAATGATAATGATAATGATAATAATGATAATAATGATGATGATGATGATAATAATGATAATAATGATAATAATAATAATAATAATAATAATAATAATAATAATAATAATAATAATAATAATAATAATAATAATAATAATAATAATAATAATAATAATAATAATAATAATAATAATAATAATAATAATAATAATAATAATAATAATAATAATAATAATAATAATAATAATAATAATAATAATAATAATAATAATAATAATAATAATAATAATAATAATAATAATAATAATAATAATAATAATAATAATAATAATAATAATAGTAATAGTAATAGTAATAGTAATAGTAATAGTAATAGTAATAGTAATAATAATAATAATAATAATAATAATAATAATAATAATAATAATAATAATAATAATAATAATAATAATAATAATAATAATAATAATAATAATAATAATAATAATAATAATAATAATAATAATAATAATAATAATAATAATAATAATAATAATAATAATAATAATAATAATAATAATAATAATAATAATAATAATAATAATAATAATAATAATAATAATAATAATAATAATAATAATAATAATAATAATAATAATAATAATAATAATAATAATAATAATAATAATAATAATAATAATAATAATAATAATAATAATAATAATAATAATAATAATAATAATAATAATAATAATAATAATAATAATAATAATAATAATAATAATAATAATAATAATAATAATAATAATAATAATAATAATAATAATAATAATAATAATAATAATAATAATAATAATAATAATAATAATAATAATAATAATAATAATAATAATAATAATAATAATAATAATAATAATAATAATAATAATAATAATAATAATAATAAACTTATGTAGCATGTATTGCTCTTAAGCATTTAAACTCTCAGTGGGTATCCCCAACGATAAGAGTACCAATTAAAGTGGACACTTTTTCGCTATTATTAAATTTTACGTGTTGAATCTAATTTTGTACCGCAAAACCTCACCTAAAGCAAGAAAATGGGTGTAATGTGCAGCATAATTACCTTCAAAGCAGTCTTACTCTTAATATTGTATTGCATTCAACGTTTTCGTTTTCAATTTTCTAGGAGTGTAAAACCATTAATTCTACATTTATGGTTTGAGAGGACTAAGCAAAACGTTCTAAGGGAAATGGTCAAGTATTACAGAATCATCTCATTGCAACAACCAACCAGTGCCTCGGTGTTGTTGGGTATCCTAATATCCGAAATCTTTACTTCATTCAGTCAAATATTCATTCTTAACTAAAGTAATATTATTTCTGAATTGATTGCTGACCTACCAGAAATGCCTTCCAGTTCAAATGATTCTCCTGGGCAGCTGGTGAATGCAGAAACCCTAGGAGTTTTTGTACTAATGTCAAATGTAAATATTGGTGAATGTTTTTCTGGATACTCTGTGCAAGATAAAGCATCAAGTGCAGTACAGGTTTAGAAAGTACGAGATACAGCATGGAAGAAGAGGAAGTAGGAAGAGCAACCGTTTCTTAGAAAAGGTCTTTATGATGAGCCGTTAGCCAAGGAATCTCCTGCTGGTAACAGAAAACCAGATTTAGTTAATATATCTCAGGATTGATTTGGCTGAACAGCATCTCAGACAACAGCGTGCTTCTCTGCATATTCCATGCTTCAAGATGCACCACTCGAACCGGTTGCCTAGCTGTATTACTACTTGGTTCTTCACTGGTATTGTGCGATGGTGGTGTAATGGTCAGCATAGTTGCCTTCCAAGCAGTTGATCCGGGTTCGATTCCCGGCCATCGCACTTAGTTTTTTTATTCCCCTCCATCCTGCTGAGGACCAACGAGTTTACATACCAAGGAGTACTGTGGCACATGGTTCCTATAATACGTCAATATAATCTATGTATAAGCCATCTATGCAGATACTATTTGGAACGAAGTTTATCCTGTCGTATAATATTGCTAGAGAAGATTATATAAGTATTAAATCGCAGGGGAAGTGAATTCTAAGAGAAAATTCTATGATGCAATGTGGCATGCCATTGACTCTATACTGTATTGAGCTAACCCAGATAGAATAATTTTTAAATGAGATATCACTATTAGTACAGCACGCAACTTGTAATTGGAACCGAGAGGCGAAATTATGCTTGGGTAATGCAATGAAGTTATCAATCCAACACTTCGGAAGAATGTTCAGTTTAATATTTTGGGGGCTTCCCAATGTCTAGGTGAATCTATACACTTGTGTAATAATATTCCTTGTGTTTTGAGTTCCAGAAAAGCAAGGTGGCTCTTAATAGAAAAGACAAGAAAATGATTGGGTAAATACCAAGTCCCAAGGCGATCAGAGTGAATTTGTGATAATCAGAGCTGGTGTTTTCTTAACATAATTAATCTTTTATCTTACACATGATGCATAATTCTTAAGTATTTATATTATGAACTGGAATCTATGGTTATAAATATAACGATTTCATCTGGCACATTTTCGGATTTTTGCTTTTGAAATCTTATATCATGCTGAACCTAATTGTGTAACACTTAATCTTATTGAAGCCACACGAACATCGTCGTACTATGGTGGTGTAACGGTCAGCATATTTGCCTTCCGAGCAGTTGATCCGGGTTCGATTCCCGGCCAAATAATAATGATTTATATTTTAAGGCGCTCAACTCCATGATCATTAGCGCCCTTTCAAAAACTGTATTTCACTTAAGTTTGCTTCCTTTGACTATTCCTTGCTTTGCTTTACCCTCGCTTTGCTCTGTCTCCGCTTTTACTTTGTTTTAGCTTCACATCAGTTTTGCGCTGGCTTTTCTCTAGCTCCGCTTTGGCTTTGCTTTGGCTTTACTCTGCCTTTGCCCTTTCTATGCTCTGGCTCCGCTTTAGCTCTGCTTTGCTTTGGCCTTGCTGTAACTTTGCGTTAGCTTTGCTTGGGCTTTGCTCTTGCTTAGCTCTACCTTTGCTCTGGCTCCGCTTTTACTTTACTTTAGCTTCACATCAGTTTTGCGCTGGTTTTTCTCTAGCTCCGCTTTGGCTTTGCTTTGGCTTTGCTCTGCCTTTGCCCTTTCAATGCTCTGGCTCCGCTTTAGCTCTGCTTTGCTTTGGCCTTGCTGTAACTTTGCGTTAGCTTTGCTTGGGCTTTGATCTTGCTCTAGCTCCGCTTTTACTTTACTTTAGCTTCACATCAGTTTTGTGCTGGTTTTTCTCTAGCTCCGCTTTGGCTTTGCTTTGGCTTTGCTCTGCCTTTGCCCTTTCAATGCTCTGCCTCCGCTTTAGCTCTGCTTTGCTTTGGCTTTGCTGTAACTTTGCGTTAGCTTTGCTTGGGCTTTGCTCTTGCTTAGCTCTACCTTTGCTCTGGCTCCGCTTTTACTTTACTTTAGCTTCACATCAGTTTTGTGCTGGTTTTTCTCTAGCTCCGCTTTGGCTTTGCTTTGGCTTTGCTCTGCCTTTGCCCTTTCAATGCTCTGCCTCCGCTTTAGCTCTGCTTTGCTTTGGCCTTGCTGTAACTTTGCGTTAGTTTTGCTTGGGCTTTGCTCTTGCTTAGCTCTACCTTTGCTCTGGCTCCGCCCTTACTTCGCTATGGCTTTTCTGTGGCTTTGCTTTGCCTTCGCTCTAGCTCCGCCTTCGCTTAGCTCTGCTTCCGCTCTGGCTGCGCTCTGGCTCCACTACGGCTTCTCTCCGGCCTCGATCCTATCTCACTCACTTCACGTTAAAGTCTCTCTAACTTGGCTCTGGCTTAGCTCTGGCTAGGTTCCGGCTCCAGTTCCGGTCCGGTACCCCTCTAACACTTGCGGTTTTTACACCTGCAGGCATTGTTCTAGAAAGCCGCCAAAGTTTCAAGGTCTTTCGCGGCTGCAAGAGAAAGCATGTTACTATGCAGACATCACTGCGTCTTTCTCTCTTTGTTTCTTTCTCTCGGCAAGCTTTCAGCGCTCGCAACACTGTCTCTTTCTTTCCTGCCCACACGCCTGTATTTGCTTGTCGCGGCTCCAACACAAAAAAAAAAAGAGTTCGGTGACAAGGATACGAAAATAGTGTTCTGCGCATGGCAGGCTATTTTTGTGCTACCTCGTGTTGTTCACATAATGCTTTAAAGGTAGAGATTAAATTTTTTCTTTGTGTAATTATAACTTTCCTGCAGAAAAATGTATTATGCAATATATTTAAATTTCTGAAAATGAATGGAGGATCCCAAAAAGTATTTGGTATCAAGAAATAACATTTAAGATTTCTGGATCTCTATTTCGACTTTCAAAACTAGTCCACAAATTCACTACAATGCGTAAATATAAAGGTGAAATAATAAGGAATTGAGTTTTTAATATTGCACGCACCTTAGGATAAAGATGCTCATTAACAAACCACAGTTTCTCGCTGATTCTGCAAGGTTTTATTACGAAATTTGGCGCAAGTAAATCTGAGTTGCCTTAATTATAGACATTAAAATTAAAGTTTCAAATTTTTAGTTGTAATTAATACAAAAAACAATTAAAGTTGAATGCGATTGAATCTGTAAATAATTTGATGAAGGAGGACGATGTCTAGGAGATGATAAGAAAGCCTACCCAAACAATGGGACGTATACCGGGTAGTTACCGACAGAACGAAGGGAAATAAAAAACCAGTGCGATGGCCGAGAATCGAACCCGGATCAACTGCTTGGAAGGCAACTATGCTGACCATTACATCACCATTTCAAGCTGCAGTAAGAGGGTCATAAAGAGTAGTAATTACACAACCGCGCTCCAGCATGAATCCATATAACGTAATACGGACAATTGGTCGAGTGCGTTTTTACCTGGTAATAGGTTTATCCTTATGTGTTAATTTAGAGTGACCCACCTGGTCCAACTGATGTCCATTTATTTACCTATCCCTCTCAGCTTTGCCACTAAGAAGGAATGCTCTCTATTTAGCTACCACGTCATAGTGCTACGTTCAAAGCATGGAACAACCGCCTGTTGAAATGGAGGTGTGAAGACATTTCCGTTCAGTTAGGTTGGGTACCTCAGGTTTCTGAAATTTGGTCCCGAGTGCTAATGAGTGCCTAATGGAAGGCATACTGCTTTTGGAACAGGTGTTTTATCTGAAAATCACCACTCCGCATAGACACGAAACTCTTATTCCAGTGTTAAACTGAACTTCAATGCAGTAGAGTGCTTCAGTCTGCTGTTGGAAGATTCCTGTTTTCGTATTTCGAGGAAATATAAAGCTCCTTGAAATACATTATTTCCTCAAAACAACCTTTTATTTAACACCAACAGTTTTCCAAATATTTTATGGTATATACATTCTTAGGTTTTCCTATGTTTAAGTAGATGCATTTCACAGAAATGGTCTGGTGTTTCACGATTGTCTTTTTTTAATCTCCATAAGAAGCAAAACAAAAACGAATTGTGACAGATCCTTTATAAATCTTACGAATTGTGACAGATCCTTTATAAATCTTAGTATATACAATAAACTAATATCTGACATTCAACCTGAAATGATTTTTATCCAAATGGTTTATCATATTTTAAGCCAATGTAAAAAGCTCGCTTTATGTGAATACTATCTGTGAATTTTAATTTGATAAGCGGCTGCTTGCAGGACCGTCAGGATGGATGAGGAAAATATTCTAGGTCATGGTTTCGGGCACGCCGCGTTTTTACCAATCCAGCCGTAACCAAGCCTAATGCGGTTTGACTTTGTGGAATTTGGTGTGAAGCGATGGGAGGCAGCTGTTATAACCAAAGGCATTCTTGGGTAAGTGGTAGCACTTCTGTATCTGGCAAAGCTTATGGTCGTTTCATGAAGGGTTGTTTCACCCACTGATTGGGATGTGGGGTGATCTTGGCATACAATCTTTCACGGACAACGTCCTCAAGGTGAAGTATGCCAGACTTGGTATGTAGGATGTGTGAGGGAAATCTACGGTTGGAGTCGTAGATCATCATTAGTGATCTGTACTGGATGACCTGCAACCTGCGGATGGTAGAACCAGTAACCAGGCCGGATTTGGAATCCGTACAATATCAGATGCGGAATTATCGCACCCGTACGGTCCTAGGTTGAGATATATGGGCCTGATAGAGTGGAAAATGGGGTATAGATGCCTTTGCGCGGCGTGGCCGACCTAAAATTGTGGATTGAAGTTGAGGCCGCTATACATTTGGATCCCCTCGACATAAATGGCTTTCTGAAATTACACTGATTGTCCCCAAATATTAGCACTATTCGAATTAAGTGTTTGTTTCCGCTCCATGAGAAGACGATGAACTAATCACAAGAATGGAGCATGGATCAAGCACTAAGTAATGCCTGTTAGTAGCTGCGCAGGACCATACACTGCAGTCGACATAAAGCCCCAGCACAGTAGACCAAGCAACCTACTGCTCGATGTCCACCGGAGCCAGCCTCTAGAAAAACTGCATACATTAAAGGCAACTGAAGACCAAAGAGAAAATAAGGAGGATCAGGGAGGTCTTCAACAGTTAGTATGCCCACCTCTGGGCGTAGGTGTTAGTGCGTCTGTCTCAGGTTTAAGAGCTGGGAGTTCAAATCAGGTCTGGGTAGGTAATGTACTATATTCCGGGGTTTTCCCTTATCCTGAAACATGAATGTTGGTTAGCCCTAGGCTCTGTGAACCCCGAACTCCTTTGAGCATCATTTTACCCATTTGGTTCATCTACCGAAAATGCTTTAAAGTTGGAGGACAAAATTAAAAAAAAAAAAAAAAAAGTTAGTACTGTAACAAATGACAATACAAAATTGATAAGTTTTTCCTCTGCAGGTTGGAAGGACATAAAAAGAAGAGTGCGATGGCCGGAGATCAATCCCGGATCAACTGCTTTAATAATAATAATAATAATAATAATAATAATAATAATAATAATAATAATAATAATAATAATAATAATAATAATAATAATAATAATAATAATAATAATAATAATAATAATAATAATAATAATAATAATAATAATAATAATAATAATAATAATAATAATAATAATAATAATAATATATAAAAATATAATAATAATAATATTATTATTATTATTATTATTATTATTATTATTATTATTATTATTATTATTATTATTATTATTATTATTATTATTATTATTATTATTATTATTATTATTATTATTATTATTATTATTATTATTATTATTATTATTATTATTATTATTATTATTATTATTATTATTATTATTATTATTATTATTATTATTATTATTATTATTATTATTATTATTATTATTATTATTATTATTATTATTATTATTATTATTATTATTATTATTATTATTATTATTATTATTATTATTATTATTATTATTATTATTATTATTATTATTATTATTATTATTATTATTATTATTATTATTATTATTATTATTATTATTATTATTATTATTATTATTATTATTATTATTATTATTATTATTATTATTATTATTATTATTATTATTATTATTATTATTATTATTATTATTATTATTATTATTATTATTATTATTATTATTATTATTATTATTATTATTATTATTATTATTATTATTATTATTATTATTATTATTATTATTATTATTATTATTATTATTATTATTATTATTATTATTATTATTATTATTATTATTATTAATTATTATTAATCAGATGTTGCATGCATTGCTTTTAAGCATTTAAATTCTCAGTGTGAATCCCCTACGATACGAGTACCAATGTAACTGGGCACTTTTTCGTCATTATTAAATTTTACATGTTTAATCTAATTTTCTACCGCATAACCTCTCTTTAAGCAAGCCAGTGCTGTCGTGTGGGGTGGTATAGTGGTCAGCATAGTTACCTTCAACGCAGTCTTACTCTTAATATTGTATTGCATTCAATTCTCAATTTGCTACGAGTGTAGAACAGTTCATTCTACTGTTACAGATTGAAAGGTCTAAGCAAAGCGTTCTACGGGAAATGCTCAAGTATTGCAGAATCAGCTCATTGCAACAACCAGCCAGTAGCCCTGTGTTATTGGATATCCTATGATCCGGAATCTTTACTTCATTCGGTCAAATATCCATTCTTAACTTAAATAATCTTATTTCTGAAGGGATTGCTGACCTACCAGAAGTGCCTGTAAGTTCAAATGATTCTCCTGGGCAGCTGGTGAATGTAGAAACCTCAAGAGCTTTTATAGGAATGTCAAATGCAAATATTGGTGACGGATTTTCTGGATACTCTGTGCAAGATAAAGCATCAAGTGCAGTACAAATACAGAAAGTATGAAATATAGCATGGAAGAAGAAGAAGAAGTAGGAAGAGCAACCGTTTCTTAGAAAAGGACTGTACGATAAGCTGTTAGCCAAGGAATTCCCTGCTGGTAACAGCATTGGAAATTCAGTTAATATATTTCAGGATTGAATGGGCTGAACAGCATCGCAGACAACAGCGGCCTTCTCTCCAAATTCTATGCAAGATACACCACTCGAACCGGTTGGGTGACTGTATTCCTAGTTGTAAAGGTATCGTGCGATGGTGGTGTAATGGTCAGCATAGTTGCCTTCCAAGCAGTTGATCCGGGTTCGATTCCCGGCCATCGCACTTAGTTTTTTATTCCCCTCCATCCTCCTCAGGACCAACGTGTTTACATACCAGTGAGTACTGTAGCACATGGTACCTATAATACTTCAATATTATCTAGGTATAAAGCATCAAGGCAGGTACTATTTGGAAGGAGGGTTATCCTGTCGTATAATATTGGTAGAGAAGGTTATAGAAGTCTTAAATCGCAGGGAAGTGAATTCTAATAGAAAATTCTGTGATGCAATGTGGCATACCATAAACTCAATACTGGATTGAAGTTGCTTGTTCTTGAGCTAATCCAGATAGAATACGTTTTCAATCAGATATCACCATGTGTACAGCATCTAGCCGAAATTCTGTAATTCCATAGAAATTCACAAAAATATTATCCGCTAATTGGATGCTCTTGTGTATATCTGGCAGTAGTGGAAGAATTTTTACCAAAATTTATTTCTTTGGCAATGCAATGAAGTTATCAATCCAATACTTCTGAAGAATGTACAATTTAATATTTTGGAGACCTAACAATGTCTAGGTAAAGTTATGCACTTCTGTAAGATTCATAGTTATTTGGAGTTATAGAAAGGTAAGATGGTTCTTCATAGAAAATACAACAGAATGATTGGGTTAATTACCAGGTCCCAAGGCGATCAAAGTGAATTTATAGTAATTAGAGCTGGAGTTTTGTTAACGTTATTAATCTTTTATCGCACGTAGGATGCATATTTCTTAAGTATTTATATTATGAACGTGAATCTGTGGCTATAAATATAAGAATTCCATCGGGCCCTAAGTTTTAAAAATAATTATAAATGTTGTTCTGTACGAGAATATATTGCAGCCAGAACCATCTCTTAGAGAGCAGAACACGGTCAGTAAAGGATTGTGTGCTACGAAACATAGTTGACTAATTCCTTCCCCTAGCAGGCAATGAATACAAAATAAAGCACATCTCGTATTATTTTTTTTACTACTTTATTTTTCCCTAATGCTCTCTAGCCTAAGTCATGACGAACCATCAATGAAGTGGATGAAATTATGTTACAGTAAGCCCATGTTTTAAAATGAAGGGCATTGAATTCAGTACAACCAACAGTGCGCGAAGGAATATTGTCAAATGTTTTCTCTGGGAATGTAGTCACCATACAGATATGTATCAATCTGTTACTATACTAACCTTCAGAAGAAATAAACCTACCTTCATAACATCAAGTCTCCTAGACGTAAAATGGTCTACTGCGGTTCAGACGTCAAGTTTCTACCCGAATGCCATATGAATTACAACTTATGGATCTAGCGCTACGACAAGCCTTATTTCGCCCACCTTTGTGGTGTAGGTGGTAGCGTGTCTGTATCACGAAGAAGAGGTCCCGAGTTCGATTTTCGGCCAGGGTGAGTTGACTAGATAACGTTCATTTTTGGGTTCTTCATTTGTTCTGAAAGACGAATGGCAGTTAACTCTAAGTTCTATGGACCATTATTTCACCCCTTTCATCCATTTTCCGGCATGACCTAACCGTTTTGGAGTAAATTAATTGAAAGGCATATTTCCACGCTGCCGCATGGAAATTATTTTACCGCTTAAATTGATGGTGTGTCCTATAGGATACGTCATTTATTTTGCATTTACAGTTGGTAAAGAATCAATTGTTTTCGCTCCAGTTGCTCTTCTATCTCATAGAATACTCCTTAGTGCAGGGCTTTGTGAAGACCTGCTATCTGTGAGAGTTTTTTAGTATCTGCTACAAGAAGCTGAGAGCAGTAGAGGTGTACAAAATTCCTGCCTACATGAAGAATGCATGTTAACGCAAATATTACATAATATATTGACGCTAAGTGATTGAAGTGAATAATATTTTTGTGTTTTATAGTCTCTTTAATAAATTATGCAACCATTAAATTATTTAAACAAAAAAGTTAGCCTTATCAGTTATACAATTATTTCAAAGTGGCGAATCTTGTAAGATACTTGTATTGTACCAAGCCGTCCACAAACATCATGATTCAAACTATCTAGAAGATCCTGTATTTCATGCAATTATATGCATAAGTTACACAGAATGTGTATATATATGAGTTGAAATACTACAAGGAGTGCAATTGGACAATAATATTTTGTGTTTCTGCGAATATATACTAGAGGTCAAAGGAAGAAATGATCTTAGACTTTGTACCAGTTCCAACGACTGATAGGGAAAAGTGTGAAAGTTCTCCTAGAGAGGAAATTTCAATTCATATCAGGGGATATGAAGATCCAAAAACAATCAAACCTTTTGGCTGCAAATGAACTTGAGGATAAAGATGAAGTTGTGGAGAGCTAAATTCCTTAAAAGAATTTGTGTTTCTCTTGCTGAAGATCTCAAAAGTTTTGATACAATACAAAATGAAACTCATGTCGCATATTCAACCAGGACCAATTGAAGAAATACGCCTGGATGATGACGCACATTTACCTGTTCATGATAAAATAGATCGATGTACGTGCTCCCGAAAGTAACAGACACCAGTTTTTTGTTGAAAGTTTAAAATGAGGTTGTGTTTCACTGAGAAAAGAAAAAACAACTGTTTTCTATCTTTTCATACCAAATTATAACTCACCAATTTCTAATTTAAGGGAGGTATGAAAGTAACGTAATATATCCTAAACCAAAAATAAAACAATAGATCCGCTAAACAATTTACTGCGATTTGCACACCTCGTGACATTATTGGGTACTGAGATCGATAAAGTGACATGTTGCCCTGCAACAGGCGTAACGGTACATTGTGTGACTTTGTGGGTTCATAGAATTAAAAGTGCTGTTTGCAGAGATTTAAAATGATCTTTATTTCAGTAAAAAGACGCTCTGTACACCTCTTGCCGCAGAAAAAAATGGCGTAAGATACACAACAACAGTCTTCAAGGTCGTCTTGTTCCACTGCCAAACGTTAAAAAACAAAACAATTCACTGCGGTACATTTCAAGTGTCCACAAGCTCACAATTACTACACAGCTGTACACACAACTAACAGCTCACCAGCAACTGACTGCGCTCTAACACTTGCGGCTTTTACACCTCCACGCATTGTTTTAGAAAGCCGGCAACGTTTCAAGGTCTTTCGCGGCGGCAATAGAAAAGAGGTAACTACCCAGACATCACATTGTCTCTTTCTCTCTTTGTTTGTGTCCCTCTCTCGGCAAGCGTTCAATGCTCGCACCAGTATCTGTCTCTTTCTTTCCTGTGCATGCGCCAGTACTTGCTCGTCGCGGCTCAAAAAAAAAAAAAAAAAAAAAAAAAAAAAAAACAACAAGAAAAGAAATTCTATCGGTGTTAAGGGTACGAAAATAGTGTTCTGCGCATGACAAGCTATTGTGCCACCTCTTGTTTTTCACACAATGCATTAAAATTAGAGATTACATTTTATGGTACAATTATAATTTTCCTGTAGAAGAAATGTATTATGTAATGTATTTAAATTTCTGAAAATTAATCGATCATCCCAAAAAAGTATCAAGAAATAACATTTGAGATATCAGCTCTCTATATCGACTTTCAAAACTAGTCCACAAATTTACTAATATGCATAAATATGAAGGGAAGATAATAAGAATACTTGATTTTAATATTTCACGCAACTTAGAATAAAGATGCTCATTAACAAACCACAGCTTCTCGCTGATTCTGCAGGGTTTTATTCCGAAATTTGTGGCAAGTAAATCTGAGTTGCCTTAATCACAAACATTAAAATGAAAGTTTTAAATTTTTAGTTGTAATTAATACAAAAAAAAAAGCAATTAAAGTTGAATGCGATTGAATCTGTAGATAATTTGAGGGAGGAGGACGAAGTCTAGGAGATGGGTGACTTTGCATAAGTCGGTAAGAAACCCTACCCAAACAATGGGACATATACGGGCTAGTTATCGACAGAACGAAGGGAAATAAAAAGCCAATGCGATGGCCGGGAATCGAACCCGGATCAACTGCTTGGAAGGCAACTATGCTGACCATTACACCACCATCGCAAGCTATAGAAAGAGTATCATAAAGAGTAGTAAATACACAACCGCCCTCTAGTACGTATGTAATATTTACATTTTAAAAAATTTACTGTTATGGTAGGTGTACAAGGGATAATAAATAACTAACTTGAAATAATAAAATGACATGCATAATTGTAGTGTGAGCTAAACAAGTGGCGGATCTATATGTCTCCAGTGGGAGAAAGTGATGCTACTTCCTGAGTCTAATGACCTCCTAATGAGGTTATGTGCAAACATCTACATGCCAATTACTTAGTTTCTTTGCTTTCAGATGTCTAAATGATCAGAACAGGAGATGTTAGAGTACCTGCTAAATGGAGAGCTGTCTGATGACATAATATTTTGGAAATTTACGGATGAAGAAATTGAAAATATTGAAAGAGATTAGAATACTTTAATGCTTGTTGGACTGTACATAATAAATGAGAGGGAAAATATATATTATCTCCGAATTATCTTTCATCTTACTGACATATGAGTTGTCATTGCTTGGCTCCTTTATAAACGACATTTCCAACAGCAGAAAGAAAATGCAATGCCTTTGCTCGTTTTTCGACTGGAAATAACCAATGTACTACTTCAGAGCGGGAAGGTTGTGAAGAGCAAACGTGGTCAAACATCCATTGAGTAAGAAACTGTTGTACATTCACCTAAGGAATGCACTGTTTATCCAGTTAGTGATGCTAGATTTGATCAAATTTGTCACTGACGACTGCATAACAGAAGCAAGCAGAGGTGCAAGATATGTGTGAATGCCAATTCCCGAATTAGGTGCTCAAAATGTGAAGTGTAAAAAAATGTTTTCTATTATACTATGAATAATGTTATGAGGTACTGTTGGATGCAAGTGATTTGCTCTATATTGTAATAGTGAATAAAAAACTTCAGTATACATATATGCATTATAACATTATGACAACAGATTTGCTATTAGATACTATTGCATAAGAATCTGAAAACAATACTTATCTGTTTTTAAATCTAGCGTAAGCTCCTTTCATTACCTCACTGCTCTTTTTGGTGTTAATGATGTGAATTACATGCCATATGCTCATATGCGATTTATATTTTATGTCAAGAGAATTCTTCCGTCTTGTATTCCCACTTGGTTCTTAAAAAAAATCCTAATCCAAGAACAAAATTTTCAAATTCAAGGCATTTTGTAGTTTTATGGAACATATAGGAACCTAAAACAAGGCATTATATAAATATAACTATTTGTAACAAAAGACTTCACTTATCTTAAGAAAATGATGTCAATTTTTCTTATTAGTTGAAATAGTTGAAATAACGTAACTTATTTTTCACGTAGAATACGTATCATTTGGGCTGGAAAGGTTTAATTAAAAATACAACAGATATTTGATCAATAAACTTCCATAGCCACAACTACTGCACATTTTCATTTGTTTCTCTCAAGGGAAATATTGTGAACATTCTGTTTGATTTTAAACCGCCGAAAATCCAATTGAATTTCTCCATTCACCTGTTCCTAAACGAGTTGTGCAATGAGAGCATTGCATTGTCTCCTGTAAGTCTACTGATATTAAGTACATGGGGGAAATAAGCTTCAGTGTGCAGAAGTGACACGAAACTAAATGATTACGGTAAGAGAAAACCACGTGAATGTAACACTTAGGATGTTTAATTACTATACCCAGGAGACGTAGATTTGAGATTTCTATAAGGATCATTTGTGTTTTGCATGGGGAATAATACACTAAAATAACATATCCTGTTTTGCAAATAAAGTAACGTACGTGCGAGTATAAAGCTCAATTACCTCTTGCCTCAACACTAAGTAATAAATAGTTTGTTAAACGTTTGAGAAAAGCGAGGAAACTACTGGAATATGACAGAGGATCCATTTTTTATGTTTAAGAGTTTCTTCTAAGGGCCAAAGCAGTTACACAATTGCTGAATAATCGAACGTCAGTGGGAATATCTGGATGATAAGGTTGGTACCAATTATAGAAAAAATAATTGAAGTTAAACACACGCATGCGCAGTTGGCTACACAAGGTTCAATGGCACAAATGCGGAAGTGTGCTCCGACATATCTCTGGCGGAATTAGAAGGATTTGTGAAAGAACGACATGGATAATAAAAAGAAAGTAGCAAATCATGTATTCTGAAGAATATTAAGCATGATAGATCATTTAAATACTCACTTTAATCTAAACATCTCTGTGTGATTCGTTGTGATTTGTAGGTCTAGAAAAGATAAAGTGGTTCTTAATAGAAACGTGGATCTAATGCTAGATTAAGATCAGGTGCTAGCGGTAAATTAAGTGAATTTTCAATAAACATGATCCAAATTTTCAGTAGCGCAGTTGGCTGCACTGGCTTCAATGGAGTAATGCTAATACTTCTCCATGTAGGAACTTTTTTCTCGTGCGATGATGGTGTAATGGTCAACATAGTTGCCTTCCAAGCAGTTGATCCGGGTTCGATTCCCGGCCATCGCACTAAATTTTATTCTAAAGCCATTTACATGGCCACCATATAAATAAGAGTGACTTCGCATTTTATTGAAGTGTGAGCATTGGAAGAAGCAAATAGCTATATATCCCGTGGCAAATAGGCACCTAGTTGAGAGTAAGCTCAGACAGATAGTTTGGGTTTATTTTCTATATTGCTGCTCTATAGCATCATAAGCTGTGTATGTATATATGTTGTTATAAGTTGGACGAAACACTTGGCTTGACCTTCATGGCAAACCTCTGAATTCAAAATATGTAATACTTAAACTTTGAGTATGGTCTAAATAAAAAGGGTAAAATATTTACTTACTTTCTTACCGAGCGGGATGGCTCAAGCGGTTTCGGCTGTGGCCCGCCTTCAGGAGTCCCGGTTCGATTCCCGTGCCCGATCTACCTGACCCATCGGTTTTTCGGGGTTTTCCCGGGTCGCTAGGCGAATTTAGAGTAGCTTAATTACATCCCCCGAATTTCCTGTCCCTCCATTTCATCTCCATTATCATTTCACATCATCTATTATCTGGTGGTCTCTTTCAGGTTAGAAGTGTCGGCGGGTGTCTCGGCGGTGAATGGCGGGATGATATGCTCTGAGGAAAACTACTTTCTCCGGTAGGTCGGTTGCCGGTCACCGCTCCTCTTCTGGGACCATTTTGGGACCCCAGTCAGGGAACTTTAGGGCTCGGATCGTCTGCCTGGGACCTTTGTGGCTCGGCTGCTGGGCTCATTGCCGTCCCGCAGGAGGGGAGCGTGTCCGTTGTCTAGCCTGTCGCAGGAAGTCTCTATCCAATTTAACTGTAGGGACCCTGCCCTCTGTACTGTCGTGGCTACTTGGGTCGGCCGCCCTCGGTCTCCTTCCTCTCATCCTTCCTCCAGGGGGGTCCAACTTGAGGGCATAGGAACAATGGGCCCAGCATGGTGGCCTACGCACCGAATCCAATCCGTACTGAAATCCTAGTTCTAATCCTACTTCCTTCCTTTCTATTCTAATAAATATTTATAGTTGAGCTCTAAGGATAACAACATTCACGCAATGGCCGTTTATTTTAAGTGGGTGCACCTTATTCATTGCCACTGACATGACTCAACTACAACCTTGACTGTGGAGCTATAATTCAGTAATAAGACAATTTTGGGCAAAATATACCCATATATGAACTTCAAGATTTCAAAAGTTTGAAGAAAAAAACATTATTTATGAATTAGAATATTTTCCCAATAATATCTGATTCCCTACAGTCATCTGTGTTTGAAAAGTACTCGTATTAAAATGAGTTTTAAAAATGTATCAATATTTTCTGTTCATTTTTGTTTTTATCATAGGCATATGTCACTTGAAAATAAAACGAAAAAAAAAGAAAATCGTAAATGCAGAGCATTTTCTCTTCGCTACAGGCAATTGAGATGACCACTTTAGTGTGGTCTTGCGTGCAATTACCGTTAGCCTCGGTTGGACGCAAAGTTAATTTTCTTGTACGACGCAGCTGAACTGTCAGCGCAACACAGACTTAAAATGAACAAGGAACTGTTGCTTATGGTTGTCCCCAAATAAATTGCATATTTAAATGTTCTTTTTGGACAGATTACGTTAAAAACCCGGATTTGGACATATCTGAGTAGTGTTAAAAAAGATAGTTCTGCCACGCAGTGTTAAAATCTTTTTTAATTAATTTTATATTGTTGCGTATAAGGCCTGAACAAGATTTGGTAAATATTTTAATTATTGGAGGTTCACATTTAATTTCGTGGTAAGCTCCAGGCGTTAGCAGGAACTAACAAGTTGAGATAGGTTGGATGACTCAGTATTCAGGGTAAGCAGTGGTACTGACCTGCCAGCTCATGTGTTCTGTTAAATCGACACAAGATTGCACCATAGGATGTAAACTCTCTGTGAGGAACCGCTGAATCGTATGATGGTAGACATTTTGGAAGTCAGTTCTATTTAAACGATTACAGCCAGTAAGGAAGGCTTAGTCAGATCGTGGTTAGTCAGTCAGTCATTAGTTAATCAGTCAGTTAGTTGGTTAGATCATTGGATGCTGCTACTTTAGTCCCATCATAGAATTTGTGAACACTTCTATAAAACTCAACTCATGAAAGTGAACCAGTCACCTCTTGTTCAGAACTCTACGCCACTCTACATACAAGGAAATATTTATTTATCATGTATTAATTGATTCAATGTCTGTCTTGGTTGCACTCTTTATCTCTTCAATATAAAGGTGAGCTTTGTTTGATTTGACTTCCTCAATCTTTAAAATATATTTTTCAATGTTATGGAGAACCCATCACTTTAATTTAACCCTACTCATGTCCCTTACCTTTGACCTCTCTAGCTCTACCATGTGCTTCTTTATCCTTTCAGTAGCTACTCCCCCAGTTGTTGATTAGGTTTGTATATCCTTCAGCCCCCTTACCTATCTTGGTTTGCAACAATATGAATGCCAATATGTGTTATTGGTTTTACTTGTTTTATTAGTTTCATTGCCTCCTTTATGTAAGATTTAATATAGAATGTTTCATCATGTTAACAGCACTGATGCTAAGCAAGGCAATAATTGAACATCGCAGCACGTTAAGCCTCATATACCTCCTAAATAGGTAAAACAAACTATTTCTTAAGATACCTCCTAAATAGGTAAACCAAACTTTTCTTATCTACAATATATCTATAAATATTCTGTACTGTCTAAAATATACCACATGTCACTCCTGTTCAAAGTAATTTTATTCTGTTCGCAGGAATTGCTGCAGTCGCTTTCGCTTGTTCCGCAAGTTATCCTGCTCACAGAATAAAATTCTCCATCTTCCAATTGTATCATAAATAACTATTAATATTTAAAAATGAGTTAAAATATTTGTCTATCTGAGTAGAAAAACAAAACAGACATAGAGTTAAAGACGGAAGAAATGGACAGTTAACTGTATATGAAGTGGTTGCTAGGGAGATGGAATCAGCATGTGGGAGACGCTGATATAGAGATTTGTATCCGAGCAAGGAAACTGTGTTCCGAAGAAATAGTGTAACATTGTAATGTTATAATTTATGTCAATGAAGTAAAGAACGATCTTCACAGAAATACATGTATTATGATTTCAATAAACTAGAAGAAACAACAGCTTCAATCCGGGATGTGCATTTCCTTCAGTTAGATATTTATTTTAATTAAAACAAAGTACAGCAGAATCAAGCAACAGATAGTAATTCGTAGCTGTAATTTAGCAAAGAACTCTGTAACACACTGTGAAACATATGTGTGTTTATTACTACTTGAACTGTAGCGAAATAAAAACTAGTGCAATGGCCGGGAATCGAACCCGGACCAACTGCTTGGAAGGCAACTATGCTGACCATTACACCATCATCGCAAGCTGGAGAAAGAGTATCATAAAGAGTCATAAATACACAACCGTGCTCTAGTAAGTATCTAATATTTACATTTTAAAAAAATATAATGTTATAGTAGGTGTACTAGGGATAATAAATAACTATTTTGAAATAATAAAATGAAATGCATAATTGTGCTGTGAGCTAAACAAATGGCGGGTCCATATGGCCCTAATGGAAGAAAATGATGCTACTTCTTGAGACTAATGACCTCCTACTGAGGTTATGTGCAAACATCTACATGCCAATTATTTAGTTTCTTTGCTTTCAGATGTCTAAATGATCAGAACAGGAGAGGCTAGAGTACCTGCTAAATGGAGAGCTGTCTGATGACAATGTATTTTGGAAATTAACAGATGAAGAAATTGAAAATAACATTGAAAGGGATCAGGACACATTTTCTGCTTGTTGAACTGTATAGAATATATCAGAGGTCAAAAATATATTATCTACGAATTATCTTTCATCTTACTGACATATGTGTAGTCATTGCTTGGCTCCTTTATAAACGACATTGCCAACAGCAGAAAGAGAATGCAATGCCTTTGCTCGTTTTTCGACTGGAAATAACCAATGTACTACTTCAGAGCGGGAAGGTTGTGACGAGAAAACGTGGTCAAACATCCACTGAGTCAGAAAATGTACATCCTCCAAAGAAATGCACTATTTATCCTGTTATGTTAGATTTGATCAAATTGGTCACTGGCCACTGCATAACAAAAACAAACAGAGATGCAAGATATGTCTGAATGCCATGTCCCGAATTAGGTGCTCAAAATGTGAAGTGGCATTATGTCTCCATGGAAAAAAACTGTTTTCTATTGTACTATAATAAATAACTGTCATGGTGTACTGTTGGATGCAAGTGATTTGCTCTATATTGTAATAGTTATGCATTATAACATTATGACACCAGATTTACTATTAGATACCATGGCACAAGAATCTGAAAACAATACTCACCTGTTTTTAAATCTAGCGTAAGCTCCTTTCATTACCTCACTGCTCTTTTTGGTGTTAATGATGTGAATTACATGGCATATGCTCATATGCTATTTATATTTTATGTCAAGAGAATTCTTCCATTTTGTGTTCCCACTTGGTCCATATGGACCCACTTAAAACATCCTAATCCAAGAACACGATTTTCAAATTCAAGGCATTTTGTAGTTTTATGGAACATATAGGAACCTAAAATAAGGTATTATATAAATATAAATATTTGTAACAAAAGACTTCACTTATCTTAAGAAGATGATGCCAATTTTTCTTATTAGTTGAAATAGTTGAAATAACGTAACTTATTTTTCATGTAGAATGCTTATCATTTGGGCTGGAAATGGTTAATTAAAATGCAACAGATGTTTGATCAATAAACTTCCATTGCCAAAATTATTGCTCCTATTCAGTTGTTTCTCTAAAGGGAAAGATTATGACATTTTTGTTTGATTTTAAACCGCCGACAAACCAATTGAATTTCTCCATTTAACTGTTCCTAAAGGAGTTGTGCAATGTGAGCATTTCTGCAAAAGCAAGTCTACTGATTAGGGGAGGGGATCCGTCCCCTTCAGCTGCCGAGGTGGGGTCGCTGCGGACCCATAGCACTACCGAGGTTTTCTGTAGTCTGGCGTATCCACTTCCACCCGTCTTGACGTTGTAGTCGTTTTTTTTTTTTTTTTTTTTTTTTTTTTTTTTTTTGAGTCCGGAGGTTCTACTCCCATTAGCCTTGAACCCGTAGGAACAAGACCCGGGCCTCTTTCAACCAGGGAGTTATCCGAGCTGTCCCAAAGGGCGCCCGGCATCCTCCGTGGGGCTTTCCATAGGGCAAGACCTGGTTGCCTAACAAGCCCCCCCCCCCATCTGGTCCTGTAGACTCAAGACGGGATGGAAGTGGATACGCCACTTACGCGCGCCAACACCAAAGGTGAAGACTACCGAAAAACCTCGGTGGGGCCGCCTGTTGATCTAGCACATCTTCTATTAGCTTTGCAGGCTAGTACCCGGGAGAACTAATGGCTTCCCTCAACCCCGTCCGAAGACGTACCCGATTCCTACGGGTATCGGGAACACACTGCCCCCTCGAAGCCATCCCAATCCGAACAACTCCCGAAGGAGGGGCTCAGATGTTCGGCCCGAGGTTCCTTTAGTAACGTCAGAGGTACCACGAGTCCTAAGGGTCCGATGCGCCCGCACTTTGGCAACTGAAGGGGACGGATCCCCTCCCCTAAGGGATCGTTGGGGGGTGGGAGGGTTTAGACTCAAGGTATTGCCCCATGGAAATAACCCAGGAGTTTTCCATCGCCCGGGTCCTTGGTCCTACGGGTCCAGGATTAATGGGAGTAGAGCCTCTGGAGTTATGAAAAATGAAGTACATGGGGGGAATAAGCTTCAGTGTGCAGAAGTGACACGAAAGCAAATGATTACGGTAAGAGAAAACCACGTGAATGTAACACTTATGATGTTTAATTACTATACCCAGGAGACGTAGATTCGAGATTTCTACAAGGGACTTTTTTGTTGTGCATGGGGAATAATACACTAAAATAATATAATATAATATATCCTGTTTTACAAATAAACTAACGTAGTAAGATTATAAAGCTAAATTACCTCTTGCCACAACACTAAGCAATAAACAGTTTGTTAAAAGTTTGAGAAAAGCGATAAATTAATGGAATAGGGCAGACGATCAATTTTTAATGCTTAAGAGTTTCTTCCAAGGGCCAAAGCAGTTACATAATAGCTAAATAATCAAACAGCAGTGGGAATACCTGGATGATAATGTTGGTACACAGTATAGTAAGATTAATTGAAGTTAAACACCCGCATGCGCAGTTAGCTACACAAGGTTCAATGTCACAAATGCTAAAGTATGCTCCGGCATATCTCTGGCGGAAGTGGAAGGATTTGTGAAAGGAATACAACATGGATTATACAAAAAAGTAGCAAATCATATATTTTGAAGAATATTAAGCATGATAGATCATTTAAATGCTCACTTCAAGCTAAACATTCATGTGCGATTTGTTGTGATTTGGAGGTCTAGAAAAGATAAGGTGGTTCCTAATAGAAACGTGGATGTAATGTTAGATTAAGATCAGGTCCTTGCGGTAAATTAACTGAATTTTCAATAAACATGAAGCAGATTTTCAGTAGCGTAGCTGGCTGCACTGGCTTCACTGCAGTAATGCTAAAGCGTGGCTATACAATCTGTACTCCTCCATGTAAGAGGTTCCTTGTCGTGCGATGGTGGTGTAATGGTCAGCATAGTTGCCTTCCAAGCAGTTGATCCGGGTTCGATTCCCGGCCATCGCACTAAATTTTGTTACATTGGAAGAAGCAAATATATAAGTATTTAGGTATCTTTGAAAGCAAAAAAAAAAAAAAAAAAAAAAAAAAAAAAAAAAAAAAAAAAGAAGAAGAAGAAAGAAACTTTAGATCAAGGTTATGCTAATAAAGGTCCATTTTACACTGATTATGCAGATAGTCCTGGAATTTATTTTTTGTGAATGCAGATAGATAATAAAAATGCCAGTGTTTCGTTTTTCTCTACCATATACCAAAAGGTACTAAGATACATTATTTAAACATTGGTAATTCACTATATACTTTCACTTTGTTGCATATATCAGTGCCGTCTTACGCATAGGTATGTAGCAGGATTTTTATAAAATGCCCAGTTATGCTAGATGATGATGGTATTCTAAAAGCACCACGTTGTGGCGATCATCTTGAAGTGGTTTAATGGAATGATGGTGGATGCTGAATAATTTCTCATCTTTGGTGAAGATAACTAGAAGTTTCCACTGCAACTCCTGGTATGGGTGGGCGCATCAGTAATTCTGGAGCGATGAGTTCTTTTTCCCGGGGTCGTGGTAACGGGGCTGAGAAAGTTAGTATTACTATTGCTGAAGAATGGACAGATAATTCTTTTCTTGTTCAAACATGAAGATTTAATTCTTCCGAAACCTTTTCATATTACGTTACACATTTAAGTAGTATAAATGTTGGTCTTTAAGAAACGATGACTGGTGTATTGATTAACTATTACTTTCTTACACACACACTATTTGTGTTTTTTTATTTTTTTTTTCTAACTACTAATGATAGAGGTGATAAATAAGGGAGACATTGGAGTGGCTTGTTGGGATTCCGCACTGAGCACTCCCGTTATTGGAGGTGATAGTGCAGAGCCGGCCGTCTATAACGGCGAGCGGGTAAAGGATAGGTCCAAGGGGCCGAACATGACCAGAAGGCCCTGAGCGACGCCTGGGGAGTAGAGGTGAAAGTGAGGAATGGTAGTCTAGGTGGAAGTAATCTTTATTAATAAGTAAATTGTGTATATTGGAGGGCATAATCTCCGGCAGTTACAGCCGGGAGGGGGTCGTTGAGGCCATGAGGTGTGTGGTTGTGAACGTGGCGGTGTGCGTATGTTGGTGTTCTGGGCGTCGTAGTCTGCTAGTCTTTGTTCGGCGTAGTTCAGATCGTGGAGTCTAGTGTGGAGGCTATTATCCATTATGGTCATCAGCGAGTGGAGCTCGTCGAGTCTACTGTTGACGGTGGATAAGTCCACGGGTTGGCAGGGTGATAAGTCGGTGAGTTGTGTCTCCACTCGGTGCATCTTGCGCTGTATTGATGCCATAAGGTCCTTGTGTTCGGTGACTAATTGCTCTGTTCGTTGCAGCTGGGAGCTGATGGCCTTCGTCGTCTGTTGCAGTTGGGTGACATCGTCTGACAGTTGGTCGAGTCGTTCAGGTAGTAGTTCGTCAGTGAGTGTGTCCTGGAGAGTGTCCCGGAGGCTGACGAGGGCAGCGTGGGTGGCGTCCTGTTGTTGGGCTGCTGAGGTGACGGCTTCCTCCAGGTTGTCCAGGCGTTGGTTGAGGTTCAGAACCTCTGAGTGGAGGTCCTGAACGTCTTCTGCTGGAGGCCGGTGGCTGGCGGCGGAGAGTGCGGCTGACAGGAGCTCCTCGAGGGTGTGGAGACAAAAACTAGTGCGATGGCCGGTTCGATTCCCGGCCATCGCACTAGTTTTTGACTCCACACCCTCGAGGAGCTCCTGTCAGCCGCACTCTCCGCCGCCAGCCACCGGCCTCCAGCGGAGTGCATCTTACATGCACACTCAAAAATAATCCTGAACAACCTCGGAGAGACACTTTCTCCTACGACGTTCTTAAGCAGAAAAACAATTTTTTTTAAACATTTAACAACTTCTTCACAAACTTCAGTCTTTGGGTAAAATATATCCATATGTAAACTTCAAGATTTCAAAAGTTTGAAGACAAAAAACATTAATTATGAATTAGAATATTTTCCCAATAATATCTGATTCCCTACAATCATCTGTGTTTGAAAAGTACAAAAAGGAGTCTTAAAAATGTATCACAATTTATCTGTTCAACTTTATTTTCATCATAGGCATATATTACTTAAAAAACACAAACGTAAATGCGGATCATTTTCTCTTCGCTACAGGTAATTGTGGTTGTAAGTTAACTTTAGTGTGGTCTTGTGTGCAACTACCTGTAGCCTCGGTTGGACGCAAAGTTAATTTTCCTGTTCGAGGCAGCTGAACTGTCAGCGCAATACAGAATTAAAATAAACTTGGAATTGTTGTTGGCCCTAAATAGTTTGCAAATTTAAATGTTCATTATAGACAGATTACGTTAAAAGCCCACATTTGGACATATCTGAGTAGTGTTAAAAGAAGATAATTCTGCCACGCAGTGTTAAAGTATTTTTGAAATAATTTTATGTGAATGGCAACATGTTTTATTAGTTTTACTTGTTTTATTAGTTTCATTGCCTCCTGTATGTAAGATTTTACATAGAATGTTTCATCATGTTAACAACACTGATGCTAATCAAGACAATAATTGAACATCGCAGCACGTTAAGCTTCAGATACCTCCTAAATAGGTAAAACAAACTATTTATTATCTCCAATATATGTATAAATATTCAGTTCTGTCTAAAATATACCATGTGCTACTCGTGTTCAAAGTAATTTTATTCTATTCGCAGGAATTGCTGCAGTCGCTTTCGCTTGTTCCGCAAGCTATTCTCCTCACAGAATAAAATTCTCCATTTTCCAATTGTATCATAAATAACTATTTATACTTAAAAAAGTGTTAAAACGTTTGTGTATCTGAGTATAAAAACAAAAGAGACATAGAGTTAAAGACGCAAAAGTCATTTAACTGTATATGAAGTGGTTGCTAGGGAGATGGAATCAACATGTGTAGGACGCTGCTATAGAGCTTTGTATCCGAGCAAGGAAACTGTGTTTCGAAGAAGTGCTGGAAAATTTTAATGTAATAATTTTTAATTTATGTCAATGAAGTAAAGAACCATCTTTATAGAAATTGATGTATTATTATTTCAATAACCTAGAAGAAACAAAAGCTTCAACCGGGGATGTGCATCTCCTTCAGTTAGATATTTATTTTAATTAAAACAAAGTACAGCAGAATCAATCAACAGATAGTAATTCGGAGCTGTAATTTACCAAGGAGCTCTGTAACACACTGTGAAACGTATGTGTGTTTATTACTACTCGAACGGAGGGAGATAAAAACTAGTGCGATGGCCGGGAAACGAACCCGGATCAACTGCTTGGAAGGCAACTATGCTGACCATTACACCACCATCGCACGATGGAAGCAGGTATGTATGGAGAAGTATAGGTACTCAACCATGCATTGAGCACAGCGTAGCCTATTGCCCGTTTGTGTCTAACTACAGAAAGTTTCTCTGTGTTTGTGTACAAATATTGTGGACCAGCAATTCGAAAAGATGTTTGATTATTTAACAATTGTGTGACAGCTTTGGCCTTTAGAAGAAACTTCTAAAGCATTAAAGCTTATCATTTATGCTGGTCCAGAAATGTCCTCGCTTTTCTCAAATATTTAACTAAATATTTATTGGTTAGTGCTGCAGCAAGATTCAGTTCAACTGTATACTCGTACATGCATTTGATTATCTACAAAACACGATGTTATTTTAGTGTATTATTCTCCCTGCACAACATACATTTATTTTAATCTGCGAGCTTAGGTCCAGGTGTCTAGAATGTAAACCTGGACTTATTGTGCTCTTTAATTACAAATGATATACCTTAAATTAATGAAAGATTTCTTTTTACAGACAAAACTTATGCCTACATTAACTAACCTAATTTCCGCTGTCTCCAGCGGCCTTACAACTAAATCTAACCTAACAGCAGCCTTTTACTATGTACATTTTCGAACAAATAACTGAATTACAATTTTAATCTGAATAATAAATTATACTGACTGAAGTTTTCTGACCTATTTCTAATATTTTGCGCCTGCAACTGAAGTCTTCCCAACCTTGTATCCTGAAGTCCATTAAATTTTGTTGAAACTCCATGTTGATTGGACATCCAACATTTACTTAAGAGTTTTAGGTGTTTTCTTTAGTTATGTCTTCTTACTCCATGGTCCTGGTTAACTTCGACGATCTTTGAGTGCTTTTTCATGTGTCGTTTGGTTTTTTTTCCTTCTCCGTAAATTCATATTGATCTCCTTCCAATAAATATTAATATTAGACGTTGTCATCTCTTTATGAAGGTCCTATGAACGTTGATCCTCTCCCAATAGATGTTGATGTTAATTGAGATCATCTCTCTGTATAAATCTTGTAGATCTCAATTGTATCGGGGTATTATCTTGATGTGTTGTCTCTTCCCTTCTTCTATTCCGTAGTTGTGCTCTGTTCTGGTTTTAGTCTTCCATTTCTAAATTGGATAGTAGTTCTGACATAATTTCCAACTGTTAATAATCTTTGTCTTTCCTCACTATATTGCATATTTGTTTTCCTTGTAGTTCTGTTCTACCTTCTTGTAGTTCGAATGTATATTTACTGCATTCAAACAATGAATGGTTTGGGTTGCCTGGAACATTGCAGGTATCACAATTATATTTTAAATTTTGCCTTTTCGATTGAAGTATGTATCATACGGTCCATGTCCTGATATGTAATGTATGATTCCCTTCCTCGGTTTCAAGTGTTTCATCCGTAATCTTTCCTTGATGTTCGGTAATATCTCGTAAATTCTCCTTCCTTCATCCGTGTTATTCCACTCTTGTTGCCAATCATTTAAAATTTTATTCCTAATTTCAGTTTTAGGTTTGAATTCTATACCGATTAATTCGTGCACTTTTGTTATGTTCTGTTTCTTAAACCAATAATTTGCAGCACGTAGTTTGATTACATAATCAATTGGCCATATTCCCATAATTAAAAGAAGTCCCATTGTAGATGTTGTCTTAAATGCTGCTACTCCTCTAATAATTATCTGTCGTTGACATCGGCGTAATAATGTTATGTACTTCTTGTATTTTAATCTATGTGCACAGTTACTCGCTCCATATCTAACAATTCCTATTGTTATGCTTGTGTTATAAATGTTAATTGCCTCTGCAGGTACTCTGAAGTGTTTCTGAACAATTGATGTTAACTTCATCATCACTCCTTGTGCATTGTTTCTTGTATAATCAACATGATTTGAGAAGGTTAGTTTCCCGTCCAAGAGTATCCCCAGATATTTATGTTGTTATCCTCTTGCTATTGTTCGGTTCATAATCTTCGGTTCATAATCACTGCACAATATATAAGACTTTTCGACAGTATGTCTCCTATCATATGTGAAACATTGACGTGGTACTCTTCCTGTCAACAGTGAGTTTTCTCCCTTGCATGGCATTACGAAGAACTGACTGTGGGATACCGTCAAATATCTGCAAAATGTAAGTTACAGTACCGCAAATGAATGTGACAAATTAACGGTACAAAAAAGAGAAGGAAACGAACTTTGCCGGAACGTATTGATATAGATAGCTGTGAGTTCAATGGTATATAAATCGTTCATAAAAAGGAAGATTGGGTCTATTATAAATGTATCTTTCAATTTCAGGATGTCCAGCTTTCATGGAAGCTGAATTTCACATTGTCAGCGAGAATAACTGCAAACAAACTCATTACTATAACATTTACACAGATGGCTCGCGATATTCTGATCATCCAGAGAATGCAGCTCGTGTGGGATGCGCTTTTGTGGTGTTAGATATAAACAATGTGGAGTTGCTTTCAGACTTGCACCTAATTGCTCTATATTCCAGGCCGGACTTCTTGCACTGAATAAAGAAGTGGAGTGATGCCACAGTAAAATCTATAGCGCATGTGTATACAGTGATTCCCTGGCATCTGTTAGTGTTATCGGAGATAAATATACTACATATTGTCACGGCAACAGGCATAAAAGTTTCGGCACAAATAAGAAAACAGTCGGTTGATAAATTTTCATGGTAATAATGAGCCTTGCTAAGCAGTTAATGATAGCGCGGCTATTGTGAACAAGCGCCGGCAGACAAAAGATAACTGAGGTAAAGGACTTGCCGGCATAGATTAAGTTACGCTTCTGGAATGTGATAGAATATTTGGTTTCTTTATTCTTCCGGAAATTTCCGGACTGATAGAGATTGTTCGGGTTCTGGTTTATTTTAGAACAATCTAGAATTACGAATTAGGTATTTAAGAACGTCATGGCTCGCAAAGTGAGTAGTTGTAAAACAGTGAGTTGTGAAACAAGAGGAGTTGAAGTTGTGAAACAGTGTTATGAACGAAGAGACAGCTGGAAGTGTTATTGTAACGCGAGCTAATGATGTTATCTGCTGTCACTGTTATCGTCATCGACCTTGGTAGACTGATGGTGACGTAACGTATTCCTGCTGTAATCTGTAAGAGTATTTCTACGAAAATAAAGGAGATATTTAATTTCTGCTACTCGGCCTTTAAATTCTATGAACCCACAAAGTCACAATATTCACTTGCTACTAAAATAAAGAGCGATATTTTAACAAGTGCCAATCACGTGTGTTAGAGACCATATGGGTATACATGGCAATGAAAGATCAGATGAAATTGCTAAGCGTTACGCACTATCCCAAAAGGAATTGAGTTTTAAAGAGACTACAATCATTTGTTAAAAATAAAACATTGAAATAAGAAATTTTTGAACTATGGAACAGCACTTGGATAAATAGCAATAATGGACAAAGCAATCGAACTTTATTTTTTCCTACTGTCAATGTTCATGTAAACTGCAAGTATTTTTCACCTAATTTTATTTTGACCCAGTTTGCTACCGGACAGGGGAAATTTATAGATTCTCGTGATGGATACTTCTGTAAATGTGAAAGTGTTGAACACTTAATATTTGGATGTAATCTTCATTCCAAAAAGGGATGTAATTTTATTCAACATTTTTCATATTGAAATACAGATCTTCAAGCACCGTTGTTTAATGTATTCCTCAAAAATTTTGCACTTCAGCCTCTGAACACTCTATTGGCCAAATTTTTAAAACATTATAATTAGTATCATGTTTAATTATTTTGATCATGTATTTATGTGTTTTTGTAACTAGAATCCTAACATACCTCACTGGTAATATAGGGTTACTTCTTTTGGATAGTAAATAATAAGTTCTGAATTTACAAACGCGCTCTTATGGCACTGCTTTGGCAACATTGGTGACAGTATTAAGAACCACAAGTATATTGTGGCGATGCACTATTATAAACTGTGTAACTGCATTATAAACTAACTCAGATGCTAATGAAATGGTGTTTGCAAAAGGTGATCATAAGCATGAAAGCATACAGTGTATCGAAAATCATATAACTGGGCAAATTGTATGAGAGCCCAGACGTATACAATTATCTCATATGCAAATGTCGGATACATTCAACTTATATTTTGTTTACTTCGATACTACTTAGTTGGAACATATGAAAAAATTTAGAAGGTTATTTACCATTAATGTAAAAACAATTTTAACCCTGAATTTATAGATTTAGACTTTGAATTAACAGTAGAATTTAGTGCTGTAAGAAATATGTTGCCGAAGGCCCATCTTAGATGTTGCAGCTTTCATTTGGAACAGGCCTGGCACCGGATAATTGTAAACTTTGGATTGAAACATGAATATAAGTTCATATTGGGACAATATCTGAACTATTTCTTTGGTTAGCAGTATTCACCTCCAGATACTGTAGTTCTCTCTCTCTCTCTCTCTCTCTCTCTCTCTCTCTCTCTCTCTCTCTCTCTCTCTCTCTCTCTCTCTCTCTCTCTCTCTCTCTCTCTCTCTCTCTCTTAGAGCTTAGAGTTACCTGACATTCATGTTTCAGGTTAAGAGATCACACTGGAAAAATTCTTAGCCAGATAACTCATCTTAACCAAGATTGGAACTCAGGACGTCTTGAACGTGAGGCAGACACGCTACCAATCTACGCTACCGAGGCGGTAGGTGACGATTTCGTGGTACTGGACAGAATAATTCTTGATATTTCCAAAATGAATGCCTTCGTCGGGTATACCAGGGCGTTTCAATAAAGAATTATCACAATTTTTTACGGTCATAATTTCTCGCAATAAAATTCAATCTTATTATATTCCCTTAGCTTAATATGAAATAAACACGCCGTAGTAGTCTCATTCTTGGCACTCCTGTTTCCCGCCTGTGAACACCAGTCAAGTTCAGTCTACCGCTGCAATGGAGATAACATGCAGTTAAAGTTGATGTTAGAGGAAGATCCGGAGTTTCTTTCAAACGTAATCACTGCTGATGAAACTTGGCTACATCATTTTGATCCTGAGAACAAACAGCAAATCTCAGTGCGGAAATCTCCTTCATCACCAACCCCCAAAAAACAAAAGTGGTTGCTTCTGCTGGGGAAGTTATGGTCATCTCATTCCTTGATTTTCATGCATGTTGTACCTGCACACACATCAGTAACTGGACAATACTACAGGAATGTCCTGAAAACATTGCAGTCCATATCAGGCGCAAAAGACCACATTTCCATGAAGCAGGCTGGATGCTGCACCACGATAATGCGCGGCCGCATATTGCCAATGTTGTTGCTGAATGTCTTGCAAAAATCAACGTGAAGTGCATCCCTCACCCTCCCTATAGCCCGGATTTAGCCCCATGTGACCTTTTGCTATTCCCTAACTTGAAGCAACGACTTCGTGGGAGGCATTATCCATAATCAAAAGCAGTGGTGAAGGCTGCGGAGGCGATTTTGAAGGATCTCTCAAAATGGTTTCCAGCCTATCTTTGAAGACTGGCAGAAGCGCTGGGATAAGTGCATCACATTCAGGGGAGACTACTTTGAGAAGGACCATCAAAATTATGAGGGTGAGTAAAGGTACGTTGTCAAAAAAATAATTGCAATCATTCTTTATTGAACAGCTCTCGTATATTCGAAAACTATATCACTTGTGACGCCAAATTCCCATCGACGTTTCGGGCTTGTTCTTCAAGCGATCCACGGACGACCTTTTCAGTAAAAAATTTAAAAAACAGTTCCATCAGTTACGTCCATCTCCTCATGTGTTTACTGCAGTGCACAAGGAATTGCAGAGCGAATTACATTTCTATCACTTCTTTGGAGAATAAGAAATTTAGAAAACCTATCGTAGCATATATATGTTTGGAAACGTTAATCAAAATGATACAATATCGTTATAGCAATACACCGCTACTAGCCACAATAGTCCTGCAGAGCATGAGTGCCGAACCCTTTGGGGAATGCAGACGTCCGCGCACTCCTAGTGTTATATGGTAAGCCATAGTGCTCATTTACTCTAATTGTATGTCATCTTTTGCGGTACTGTAACCAATATCCATTTGCGTAAATGCTCCGTTCTTTTGCGTAAAGGCGTTAAAATATGACGTCTTTAACCTTCTGTTTTCATTTTGCTGGTGGCAAACCATTACGGAAGAAAATGACAGATACACAGGTCGGATGGTCTCTTTGCTACATGCAGTCTTGGTTGTAAGTTATCTTTAGTTTGGTCTTACATGCAAATATTTGCAGTTTCAGTTAATTGATGGAAATTAATCATTTCTCCACACTAGCCGTCTATAGGCTAAGATATTTGATGGATAGAGTCAACATGAAAAATTCAATGCCATGGCCGGGATTTGAACCACGGATCTCCTGGTTTCCGTCCAGCAGATCCGTCCAGGAGATCCGTGGTTCAAATCCCGGCCATGGCATTGAATTTTTCATGTTGACTCTATCCATCAAATATCTTAGCCTATAGACGGCTAGTGTGGAGAAATGATTAATTTCCATCAATTAACTAAAATAATATGAGTTAAATGATGAAGCCTGGGACTTAAGTACTTACAATAGTAAGTCGCCACAAACGGTGTATCTCGGATGCGAGAGCCCCTATGTGGTCTACCGGGGAAATACGAGTCAACTGGAGAATTTAATGTCAGGAAGGAACGTTGGCCATGGTAGCTCAAAGGTTAAGAGCGACTGGACGGAAACCAGGAGATCCGTGGTTCAAATCCCGGTCATGGCATTGAATTTTTCATGTTGACTCTATCCATCAAATATCTTAGCCTATAGACGGCTAGTGTGGAGAAATGATTAATTTCCATCAATTAACTAAAATAATATGAGTTAAATGATGAAGCCTGGGACTTAAGTACTTACAATAGTAAGTCGCCACAAACGGTGTAACTCGGATGCGAGAGCCCCTATGTGGTCTACCGGGGAAATACGAGTCAACTGGAGAATTTAATGTCAGGAAGGCACGTTGGCCATGGTAGCTCAAAGGCTAAGAGCGACTGCACGGAAACCAGGAGATCCGTGGTTCAAATCCCGGCCATGGCATTGAATTTTTCATGTTGACTCTATCCATCAAATATCTTAGCCTATAGACGGCTAGTGTGGAGAAATGATTAATTTCCATCAATTAACTAAAATAATATGAGTTAAATGATGAAGCCTGGGACTTAAGTACTTACAATAGTAAGTCGCCACAAACGGTGTATCTCGGATGCGAGAGCCCCTATGTGGTCTACCGGGGAAATACGAGTCAACTGGAGAATTTAATGTCAGGAAGGCACGTTGGCCATGGTAGCTCAAAGGTTAAGAGCGACTGGACGGAAACCAGGAGATCCGTGGTTCAAATCCCGGCCATGGCATTGAATTTTTCATGTTGACTCTATCCATTTGCAGTTTCGTTTGGGAGCAAATTTAATTATTCTGAACCTTCAGCGCAAGATAGAAGTAAAGTAAACCTTTGTAATTTAAAGCGTTGGACATTTTTCGATGGATAGACACCATACAATAGAGAAAGAGATACATACAGTCGCTGCTCAAACAATTCACCAATATGACAAAAATCCCCTATAAGTACTTTAATTACATACGTTAAAATGAAAGATTATATAATTAGATAATTGTTTACATTACAACAAAATAGAAAACATAAAACAAAAGATAGTAGTTTACCCGAATTTTGGAGAGGAAATGTACAAGATGTGAAACGTGTATCTGTTAATATGTAGTCGAATAGGAATAAAAACTAGTACAATGGCCAGGAATCGAACCCGGATTAACTGCTTACAAAGCAACCATACTGACCATTACACCACCATTGCACGATATCAAGTCTGTCGCAAGCAAGTGTAACATATTGCAGAGGAAGTAACTAAATATTTAAAGAAATGCTGCAGTGAAAGGGCCGGGAATTGAACCCACATCACCTGCTTAGAAAGCGAGTATGCTAGAAGTTACATCATCGCACGATGTTAGTTGCGTCAGAAGAAAGAGTAACATATTACACAGGAAGTAACTGACTACTAAAAGAAAATGTCCCATGCGATGGCCGGGAATCGAACGCGGATCAACTACTTGGAAGGCAATTATGCTGACCATTACAACACCATCGCACGATGTTAGTTTAGCCACAAGAAGGTGTAACATATTACATAGGAAGTACCTAAATACTAAAATTAAAAGAAGAAAAGTGCAATGCTATGGCCGGGAATCGAACATGGATGAACAGCTTAGAAGGCAACTATGCTGACCATTGCACCACCATAGCACGATGTTGGTTTCAACACAAGAAGGAGTAACATATTTCACAGGAAGTACCTAAATACTACAATAAAAAGAAGAAAAATGCAGTGCGATGGCCGCGAATCGAACGCGGATCAACTGCTTGGAAGGCAACTATGCTGACCATTACACCACCATCGCACGATGTTAGTGTCGTCACAAGAAGGAGTAACATATTACACAGAAAGTACCTAAATACTAAAATAAAAAGGAAGAAAAATGCAGTGCGATGGCCGGGAACCGAACCCGGATCAACTGCTTGGAATACAACTATGCTGACCATTACACCACCATCGCACGATATTAATTTCGTCAGAAGAAGGAGTAACATATTACACAGGAAGTACCTAAATACTAAATTAAAAGAAGAAAAATGCAGTGCGATGGCCGGGAATCGAATCCGGATCAACTGCTTGGAAGGCAACTATGCTGACCATTGCACCACCATCGCACGATGTTAGTTTAGTCACAAGAGGGAGTAACATATTACACAGGAAGTACCTAAATACTATAATAAAAAGAAGAAAAATGCAGTGCGATGGCCGGGAATCGAACCCGGATCAACTGCTTGGAAGGCAACTATGCTGACCATTACACCACCATCGCACGATATTAATTTCGTGACAAGAAGGAGTAACATATTACACAGGAGGTACCTAAATACTATAATAAAAAGAAGAAAAATGCAGTGCGATGGCCGGGAATCGAACCCGGAGCAACTGCTTCGAAGGCAACTATGCTGACCATTACACCACCATCTCACGATGTTAGTGTCGTCACGAGAAGGAGTAACATATTACACAGGAAGTACCTAAATATTAAAATAAAAAGAAGAAAAATGCAGTGCGATGGCCGGGAACCGAACCCGAATCAACTGCTTGGAAGGCAACTATGCTGACCATTACACCACCATCTCACGATGTTAGTGTCGTCACGAGAAGGAGTAACATATTACACAGGAAGTACCTAAATATTAAAATAAAAAGAAGAAAAATGCAGTGTGATGGCCGGAAATCGAACGCGGATCAACTCCTTGGAAGGCAACTATGCTGACCATTACACCACCATCGCACGATATTGGTTTCGTCACAAGAAGGAGTAACATATTACACAGGAAGTACCTAAATACTAAAATAAAAGAAGAAAAATGCAGTGCGATGGCCGGGAATCGAACCCGAATCAACTGCTTGGAAGGCAACTATGCTGACCATTACACCACCATCGCACGATATTAGTTACGTCACGAGAAGGAGTAACATATTACACAGGAAGTACCTAAATATTAAAATAAAAAGAAGAAAAATGCAGTGCGATGGCCGGGAATCGAACCCGGATCAACTGCTTGGAAGGCAACTATGCTGACCATTACACCACCATCGCACGATGTTAGTTTAGTCACAAGAGGGAGTAACATATTACACAGGAAGTACCTCAATACTAAAATAAAAAGAAGAAAAATGCAGCGCGATGGCCGGAAATCGAACGCGGATCAACTGCTTGGAAGGCAACTATGCTGACCATTACACCACCATCGCACGATGTTAGTTTCGTCACAAGAGGGAGTAACATATTACACAGGAAGTACCTCAATACTAAAATAAAAAGAAGAAAAATGCAGCGCGATGGCCGGAAATCGAACCCGAATCAACTGCTTGGAAGGCAACTATGCTGACCATTACACCACCATCGCACGATGTTAGTTTCGTCACAAGAGGGAGTATCATATTACACAGGAAGTACCTAAATACTAAAATAAAAAGAAGAAAAATGCATTGCGATGGCCGGGAATCGAACCCGGATCAACTGCTTGGAGAGCAACTATACAGACCATTACACCACCATCGCACAAGCATATTAACTTGGATAGGTAGAGGTTAGTCAACTATGCAATGAGCACGGCGTAGCCAACTGCGCGTGTGTGTTTAACTTCTATAAGTTTCGTGTGCAAATATTGTGATGTAGCTAAAGCAACTGATTTTTTAACATTTAGGAATTGTGTGACAGCTTTGGCGCTTAGAAGAAGCTTCCAAAGCATTTAAATTGATCATTCATCCTGGTGCGGTAGTTTGGCTGCTTTTCACAAACTTGTAATGAACTATTTATTGGTTGGAGTTGCAGCAAGGCGTAGTTCCCGGCTATGACATCGACTTTTTCAGTCTGACTATCTTTCCATACTTAAGCCTACACACCGCCAGTTGGGAAAGAACAATTGCTTTTCAAGTCGTAGTTCTTACTTGTAAATGCGTTTATCTACAAAACAGGTTACGTTAGTTTAGTGTACTTTTGTCCCTGCCCAACACAAAAGTTGATAGGCCCCCCTCGGTAGCGTAGATGGTAGCGTGTCTGCTTCCCGTTTAAGAGGTCCCTAGTTCGTATCTCGGTCAGAGTGAGTTACCTGGATAAGGTTTCTTCCAGGGTATTCCTTTATCCTGGACGACGAATGTCGGGTAACTCTTTAACTCCATGGACATCGGACTTATTTGACCATCATTTCACTCATCGGATTCATTAAAAAAAAAGTTGACATAAATGATAAAGTTAGGTACCTTAATATTCACTAGTAATATCAAATGATGATTGGAAATATACCTATAATAAAGGCGACTTTACATTCAACTGCCAGAATATTCAAATTTACATTTTGTTGGTGATTCCACCATTTTCTTTTCATTTTTGGATTAGAGGAATATCAAGGCATTCACTTCCAGTAAAAATTCGGTATCAAATATTTCCTTGAGTTATCTCTACTACAACGATTGTCTTTAGGTAGAAGTTAAAATGAAAGATAAATAAATTAGCGGATTGTTCCTCCCACCTGATCGGCTTACAGTACATTACAAATATATTTGACAGCAATGTTGTAACGATCAGCTAGAAAGAACAGGGAATTGCAGTCACAGTGTCTATTTCTAGAGAAAAAAGGAATAAAAGCAATGTATTATATAGGAAATGTTACGACTACCGCAATATATCAGTCATTTTTAACAGCATTTCTTTTTTTATAAAATAAACAAATGACTTCCGTGTAAAGAATTTCTTTCACCCATGAGCCTTTTTGTTATTCCGTCTTTATTGGATTTCTGATGATTTTTTGATATTTGCTTTTGGACATTCTGTTTATGTATAGACCAATTTAGTGTCTTTAATCGTTGTGTTCACAAGAGCATTTATTTGGTTAAGTTTTATTTAAAGGAGATTTCTGCCCCCTTTTACGAGTTTTGGTAAGAAATAAGTGGCAATATATAAACCTTTAGTGAACCATTTATTGCACAATCATGAGACTTCTACACACCTTCAAAGTGATCACCTGCGCCATGTTGCACTCTTTGCATGATGTGGGAAGTCGCTGGATAAGGCAGCGGCCCTCTTTGTTGATGTCTGCAACTGAGCGTCCTACTGCTCAGAGTATGGCATCTCTGGTGCGGAAACGCCTTCCTTGCAGGCGTTCTTTCACTTTATGGAACAGAAGAAAGTCACACAGATTCATGTCCGGTGAATAGGGTGAATGCTCTAGAACCTCGGAGGCTGTATCATTTCCTTCGCAGTGCAGGACGAAGATGACGTTCCAAAAACCTGCAGTAATACACTGCATCTGGTCCAAAATATGCAAATAAGCAAATGAATATCATATAATTATGTTATAAGATATGTATGAACTTGTATTTTTATTAAAAATAAAATTGCAAATAAATATGTGTATCAGCAAGAGACAAATATGAAAAATTATTGTGAAATAGCATGTATTTTAAAATAAAAATAAAGTACATGTAAAATAGTATATTATGTGATTCGATTTTACTTCCTTTATTCATGCTTTATGTATAGTGCACTTCGCACGGTCGCAAGTCCGTGGTCATTCAGTTGTTTCAGAGTATTTTCATTTGCGAGCACACTTAGCGTAAGTCATGAAATGTTTAGCTAACAACTGGCCTCTTTGCACAAGAATGAGTGTCAACATTACATTTTTGAAAATAACTTTTAAGAATAATTTATAATGAATGGTTTTTAAGTTTTCACTTCTATCGTGTGGTCTTAAACACAAACAATCTTTTTCCGCAGGAACATCTCACCTTATTTCTCGACATAGTCTCCATTGATGGTTGTACACTTGGTCCAGCGAGGTTACAGCTTTTCTAACCCTTCGGAAAAGTACGAAGGTCTTTTGATAAGTCTAGTGCACTTCCATGAAGGGATGGAAGTTTTTTGTTGCAACTTTGTGGGTAGTAAGCTTGATTATTCAAAAAATTGTACAGAAAATTTGAATGTGCTACAATATACAGTTCATTGTTGACAGCCATCTGAACTAGTCAGTGTGATAGCTGTGATTGGAAATGGAAAAAACTGAGTTCCGTGCTGTTATTAAATATTTTTATTTGTAGAGCTGGACTGCTGCACAATTCAAAACTGAATTGGATGAAGTTCACGTAGACTCTGCACCGACATTGAATACCATTTACGTTTGGATCAACGAATTTAACCGCGGTGGTAGAAGCACCGAAAATGACTGGCACTCTAGTCGCCCAATTCAGGTCACCACACAGGGCACTATTGAGAAAATCCACGATCTGGTTATGCAAGACCGTCGAATCAAAGTTCGTGAGATTTCTGAGGCTGTAGGCATCTCAAACAAGTGAGTGAACAATATTCTGCGTGAAAAATTGGCAATGATAAAGCGGTGTGCAAGATGGATGCCCGAATTTTACAGTCTACCAAAAGCACACCCGGAAGAACCCTTCTACCGAGTGTCTGGCGATGTTTAATCGCAATCCGCAAGACTTTTCGGGCCAATTTGTCTCCGTGGATGAAACTTGGATCAGAGTCAAAACAGTAGCCAAAACAGTGGATAAAGTATGGTGAACATGCACTAAGGAAGGCAAGAACCATTTTGTCAGTTGATAAGGAAATGGCCACTATTTTTTTGGGAAATTTCAAAGAAAAGTACTCCATAGACTACTTGGAAAAAGAAAGAACCATAAGTGGAGTCTATTATGCTTCATTGTTGGATCTTTTGCAACACGAGTTCACTGTAAAGAGACCGAGATTGAAACACAAAAGTGCTCTTTCACCAGGATAATGTACCATCGCCCACATCAGCAACCGCAATGGCAAAAATGCATGAGCAGCGCTTTCAACTGGTTTCTCATCCATCTTATTCACCAGAACTTAGCTCCAAGTGACTTCTTCCTGTTTTCAAACTTGAAAATTTGGTTTGTGTGTAGCAAATTTTCCTCAAATGAAGAAGTGGTAGTCACCGTCAACGAGCATCCTACAGTCTTTGATGGAACCTACAAATTATTTAATAATTAGTTTTATCTGTGTTTCAGAAATATGTTCATTCCTCATCAAAGCTCACATATGTTCACTTTATTCTTTTGTTTTTGCATATATAATTCTGTATTTGTATGACAAAGGCATTTCTTCATTTCGTTTTAGGTTATCTTCTTCTAGCACCGCGTAGTAAGAGCTTCAAGATTATCATCTCCACACTGCGGAAAGTAAGTTAAAATAAATACACTACAATTAAAGTTAATTGATGAAAATCAATTATTACTTCTCACTAGCCATATATAGGCTAAGGTTTTAAATAGAGTCAACATGAAAAATTCAATGCCACGGATCTCCTGGTGTCCCTCCAGTCGCTCTTACCCATTGAGCTACCATGGCCAACCTGCCGTCCTGACATTGAATTGTCCAATTGACACATGTTTTTCCGGTAAACCACTAGTGGCTCCCGTATCCGAGATACACCGTTTGTGACGACTTAATGTCGTAAGTACTTATATACATTAGCTAGTGAGAAGAAATGATTAATTCCCATCAATTAACTTAAATAGTAATAGGAATTTAATGATGAGGTCTGGGATTTAAGTACTTACCGTAGTAAGACACCACAAGTGGTGTATCTCGAATACGAGAGCCCATAGTGGTTTACAAGGATAATATATGAGTCAATTGGAGAATGTAATGTCAGGAAGGCATGTTGGCAATGGTAGCTCAGTGGGTAAGAGCGACTGGACGGAAACCAGGAGATCCGTGGTTCAAATTCCTGCAATGACATTGAACTTTTCATGTTCACTCTATCAAATACACTATACATTATTTTGTTGTGATCGTACATCATTTTCATTCTTTTCAGTTTGGCTACGAATTCTAAGGAATATCTGCAATTTCCGATAAGCAATGTGTTTACCGATTAAATTTGTATTAGTTGCCATATGTGACGTGTCTATTCCTTTGGAATTCGGTTTCGGGAGAACTCTGCTAGTGTTTGCACACATATTTGAATTCGGCAAATTGTTTGTTTGTTTAGTAAGCGACTATTTCAAATTTAAATAGGGCTTCTGCAGCTCCCTCATTTGGGCAACATCATTGCATTTTTCCCAAAGTAGGTATTTTCACTCTACTGTTTAGTTACTTTTTGTTTACCTATTAGCATAATTAAGATTTGTTGGATGAGCTAGTGATTTTGATCCGACCAAGTCATCTCATTTACCTACGTGGTCCTTTACCCGTTAAACATTATTTCGTTGTATTACGAGGGTTGATCGATAAAGACTGAGACTGACTTTTTCCTGTAGCTTCGTGATAGTTTCGTATCTGTAACATAAATATTTGAAAAGAGTGGGGTATTATGTATAATGTCGGTAGGCGGCAGCACTGTCGTATTGGTAGGTTGGTAGTAATGCTCTATTCTGTAGACCCTACGTGCATTTTGCATACCAGAAAGTGGAGGTGACGTGAGAGGAGGAGTACAGTGGAATAAAGTTCTGTTTTCGTTTAAACCATACGGCCATCGAAACTTATGATAAGCTGAAGCAAGCGTACAGTGAAGATGCACTACCTCGTGCAACACTTTTAAGGTGGTTCAAGGACTTCAAAGGCGGCCGACTTGTCAATGTTAAGCAAGGCAGGCCTGGTGTTTCTGCTTCTGCTGTGACTGAAGTCAACATCAACACAGCTGTTGTGATTGTCGGAGATAATCGGCGTATAACATTACGTAACCTCAGTAAAGCGTTGAGAATTTCATATGGCAGTTTGTTTACAATTATGCACGGCCATCTCCATATGAACCGATTTTGTGCTCGTTGGGTGCCACGTCTGTTGACTTCCGAACCAAAAGCTTTGCGAATGGATACAAGCCGTGAGGTGCTGCGTATCTTTGCTGATGGAGGGGGATGCATTCTTTTTAATCGATTATCACCGGTGATGAGTCATGGCTGCATCATTATAATCCTGAAGGAAAACAAACCAGCACCTGTGGATATCGCCAGGTTCTCCAACACCAAAAGAGGCAAAAGTTATTCCATCTGCAGGGAAGGTGATGGTGATCTCATTTTTTGACTGTAATGGAATGATTTACCAGCATGCAGCTCCCCCTCACACTACTGTTACAGCAGCGTACTATATGCCAGTATTGGCTACACTGATGAAGCACATTGCAAAGAAACGGCCAGAGCTTTCTGGGACTGGGTGGCAACTTGATCATGACAGTGTACGCTTCACGTCGTAAATCAAGTCATGCGGTTTCTGGCTCGAGTCAACATTACTGTGTACCACATCCACCTTATAGCCCCGATCTTGCACCCTGTGACGATGGAGCACTCCGGGGTTCTTTCCATAGGGCGATACCTGGAGTCTAAAATCCTCCCCCCCCATCGACAACAACGTCAAGACGGGATGGAAGAGGATACGCGTCAACTCCGCAGGGAAGACTACCAAATAACTGCGGTGGGGCCACCTGGTGATCTAGCACACCTTCTACTAGCTCTGTAGGTTCCGGGACATTTTAGGCAATCATCTGCCCCCTCTGGGCGGGCGGGTCCTGGCCGGTGATACCCAATCTCCCACGGGTGTCGGGAACACAGTGCCCCATCGAGTCCAACCCAATCCAAACAACTCTCATTCGGGAGGGGCTCGGCTGTTCGGTCTAAGGTTCCTTTGGTAACGTCAGATGTACCACGGATACTCTGGTTCCGCAGCTCTCAAAACCACATGGACCGCATTCGGGAGGCTTGGGTTCGATTCCCATGGCCGAACTGCGTGAATCATGGGTTCCTTGGTGGGTTTTCCCGGATTGTCAGGCAAATGCTTTGTAGTTTAATTATATCCCCCCGAATTTCTTGTACCTCCATTTCAACTGCATTATCATTTCACATCATCTGTCATTTGATTGTCTCTTTCAGGATAGAAGAGTCGGCAGGTGTCTCGGCGCGGTGCTGACTCTTTGGGTGGGTCGTCCTGTGTTTCCTCTTGTTTCATCTTTCCTCCAGGGGATACCCCACCACAGCTTTCGGTGTCGAATCCCCCCCCGTAGTAATCCTAATCCTAAATGCAAACCTTACACGTTACTAAGGAGTCATCTTCTGAAAATGTAGCTTCTGTAAGTGCTGTACTTCCCAATGTGCAACTATGCAGGGCTTCGTTGGTTTTTCTTCCTCTAAAGGCACAAATTGACTCTGAATAGCGAAAACTTCTGAAAGCTAACAACTATCTGCGTTTAATTCGTAAAGATTATTTTACCATTGTTTTCTTGTTAAGCAACAGATTTGAGAATATAATAACAATAAGACCTAACTTTACTGAAGTATAGAGACGAAAGGCATTGTTCCGGTAATATTATCCCTCAGTGTATATAATGTCTTTGTATTTTATTCCTTGAAACCGATCTTTTAGATGGCTTTTTTCCCTCGTCTCTCAACGCACCACTGGAGCTATATATCTCTTGCGTTCTTTGTGTCAACTTCTTTTTCTCCTTTCTTTCTTTTCCATATCCAGTTTTAGGTTTGTGGAGTGGTTGTTAAAGGCGTGTCCCTTTGCCAAAAGAAGTGGAAAATTGCGCTGGATGTAAGCGGATTTCAGAGCCGCATCTCCGACATTGCCGTTTCCTTAGCTGGGGAAAATCTGATGCGCATTTGGGTGTAATACGGGGCCGCAGAGAAAGACAAAACAGAAACATGAGAAAGGAGCAAACAAAGTGAATGTGAAGAGCTTAACAACTGAAGGACGGTACATTCACCTAAATGCTCTGGATGCAGAGCAAAGCCTTTTCAGGATTTGGTTGTTAAAATTAACGTCTTATGTAGACCGCTCAAATCTTCAGGACTAAGGCCTCCAGTGGAAAAGCCCAGATTACCTGCAGATCTAAAGTTTTAACTCTTGCTTTTACTTTCCTAACTGTTCCTATGGAATAGTGAAAGCATTGTACATATTTACAACAGTTCCTGTAATTTATAATCTGTCATATATTTTAAAAACAAGACTTTTACAGTAGCTGTTCATACTAATTAGGCAGAGGAAGTAATGCCATTGGCAGGAAATTCGATATCGAGAGGTTTTGAGGTTTGTGATTTCAAAAAGTATTTTTTGAGAAAGGTAGGTAATTTAAAATACGAATTATCGAATAAATAACGAAATCCTGCTAAGACCAATATCTGATTAGGATGCTTAAGGAAGATTTTCAATAACATGCTTCTTTGAGACTGATAGACTGAAAAATTCAGTGCCTAAGCTGGGATCTGAATGAGGGCTCTACCGGTCTCCGTCCGTTTTTTTACTAACCATTGTGCTAGAGTGGGCAACGTGCCAGTAAGTCATTAAATTTTCCAAATGTGTGGCATTTTTATCTGTAAAAAGTATACATACAGATGAGATATCTACCTTTAGGACAATTTTAAACACGTAAGTACGTTAAGTCCTGGGCTTATAATCCAACCGCTAGATATGCTAAACGTTAGTAGCAACACCACTGACTGCTACCTATGTCTCTCGCTGATTTGGTCACTGGTGTGGGGAAAACAACATATGTAGGAGAAGGAAGCGTGTGCTGTACAATTAAGCACCCCTGGTGGAGATTCACAAGGATAAGCGCAGTAAGCATAGGAAATGTATTTACTTTAAATAAAAAATAGAAAAGCGAAGAGAATTTAATTTTGAAACTCACTTAGCATTTATAAGTTTAGAAAACACGTTTGACAAAGTAAACACATTAGTATTATGGGATATGATGCTTAAAGAAGGATGCCAAATTTTGAAGAAATATGATATGGTGATATCAAAGACAAAAACAAAAGTAATAGCACTCCAGGGAAGAAATCCGATAAGAACGAAAATTATAATAGAGGATAGTATAGAGAAGGTATCACATTTTCAATATCTCGGCTGTAATGTAATCTATGTATTAGATCAAGACATAAGAAGTAAAGTACAAAAATTTGAAGCACGTAATGGAAATATGAAGAGAACTCTTAGGAATAAAGCAAGACAAGAAACAGAAATAAGATTTTATAAAGTAATGCCAATACCAGTGCTGACTTATGGAAGATCCTTACTATGGATCATAAGGAAAAAGGAGAAGAGTAAGATACAAGCGGACGAGTTTAAGATCAGTTAGAAATGACGTAATCAGAGAACTGGGGGTGCAACCATTGATAGAGGAAGTACAAAGATATAGAAACAAATGGATTGACAGAAGAAAGAATACCATAACAGGCTATTAATTATATACTTGGAGGACGAAAATTAATACGACGTCCCCTGTAGCGATGGCTTCAACAAATATGAAACCGGAACAGGCCTAATCGGTGAGTGAAGAAGGAAAAGAAATCAAAATAAACTAATGTCCTAAATTTTAGAAACTATGCAGTATACTACAGAGTTCACAATTTCCTCATTCGTTTTACAGCAACTGTATTTTCGTTTCTGGACAAGTAGATAACAGTGTTCTCTTAGCGCTCGTTGTTTAAAGCCCACAAAACTCATCCATCATCTTTCAAAACGAAGGTACTTCGGCTCATACTGATCCCCGGGGGCACATATTCTGCCAGTTTTCTTTTTTACCGTTGTGTCTTGGCCTCGAATTTTATTAGCATATCTTTCAGTTGTAAAAGTTTGCTTCCGTAAGAATTTTTTTTAGCACCTTCCACCAGTATTCTCACAGAAACCAGACAGAAGCACTTTGTACATTCTAAAGTACCTTAGAGCCTAGAATAATAGGTGTGGTCAGTATAAAAATTATATAAAACATCTGATGACCTAATTCACTTTGTAGTTTTCTGCTAATCATAGAGAGCAATTTGGAGAAAATGAAGCTTACAGCTGAGATATTCAGCGATGCGTAAATATCTTTCTAAGTCTTCTAGGATTAAGATTACGATTACTACGGAGCGGATTTGGCACCAAAAACATGTGGTTTATTGTACCTAAGCCCCTCCCGTAGGGGAGGGGATCCGTCCCCTTCAGCTGCCGTGGTGCGGGCGCTGCGGACCCTTAGCACTCGTGGTACCTCTGACGTTACTAGAGGAACCTCGGGCCGAACATCTGAGCCCATCCTTCGGGAGTTGTTCGGATTGCAATGGACTCGAGGGGGCAGTGGTTCCCGATACCCGTGGGAATCGGGTACGTCTCCGGACGGGGTTGAGGGAAGCCATTAATTCTCCCGGGTACTAGCCTGCAAAGCTAGTAGAAGGTGTGCTAGATCACCAGGCGGCCCCACCGAGGTTTTCGGTGGTCTTCACCTTTGGTGTTGGCGCGCGTAAGTGGGGTATCCACTTCCATCCCGTCTTGAGTCCACAGGACCAGATGGGGGGCTTGTTAGGTATCAAGGTCTTGCTCCATGGAAAGACCCACGGAAGACGCCGAGCGCCCTTTGGGACAGCTCGGATAACTCCCTGGTAGCAAGAGGCCCGGGTCTTGTTCCTACGGGTTCAGGACTAATGGGGTGGAACCTCTGAGCTTAACTTAACTAACTGTACCTAAGCCCCTCCCGTACGGGAGGGGATCCGTCCCCTTCAGCTGCCGTGGTGCGAGCGCTGCAGACCCTTAGCACTCGTGGTATCTCTGACGTTACTAGAGGAACATGGGGCCTAACTGCCGAGCCCCTCCCGTAGGGGAATTGTTCGGAATGGGTTGGACTCGAGGGAGCAGTGTGTTCCCGACACCCGCGGGAGATCGGGTACCTCCGGCCAGGCCTCGGCCGCCCAGAGGGACTAGAGGGTTGCCTCAGAAGTCCCGGGTACTAGCCTGCAGAGCTAGTAGAAGTAGTGCTAGATTACCAGGTGGACCTAGTGAGGTTAATCGGTAGTCTTCCCCGCGGGGTTGACGCGCGTAAGTGGCGTATCCACTTCCATCCCGTCTTGACGTTGTTGTGAATGGGGGGGGGGGGGTGGATTTTAGACTTCAGGGATTGCCCCATGGAAAAAGCCCCAGAGTTTCCGTCGCTCCTGGGTAGAAATAGGCCAAGGTCTTCGGACTTTTGGGTAGATCCTCTGTGCATAGCTGTACCTATGCTCCAAGTGAGACATTCCGAGTGGTGGCAGAGGGCAGCCGACCCAAGGAGTAACGGCAGCGCCAAGACACCCGCCAAATCTTCTACCCTGAAAGAGATCATCGGATGACATGATGTGAAATTAAAATAATGGAGACGAACTGGAGGGACAGGAAATTCGGGGGATCTATTATTGTCCTACCCAGCATTCGCCTAGCGACCAGGGAAAATCCAGAAATAACCCATGGTTTGGGTAGGTCGGCCATTGGAATCGAACCTGGGTCGCCCGAATGCGTGCCACAGACGGAAGCGTTTGAACCATCCTGCTCTTTAAGTCTTCTAAATTATTACGAAAGGTTATCTCAGTGAAATTTAACATCCTTACGACATGGAACAATTTACAATGAGATTCCGCCAGACTTCCATATAAACGGTGAAATTAATTGCAGCCAGCAGCATATCAACTGCCAAAGCTATTTGCTCAAGTTTACAAGAAATATAACTTGCTGTAATTTATACCTAGAGGGTTTAAACACTCAGAAATTTTCAAATTTTTGAGGTAGAATCTCCCTGCTAAAGTTAAGATTTCTGAAAAGCAGACGCCAATCAATTCAATCGATGTGACATGTGCGATAATAATATTGGCAAAACCTTATTGTTTTATGTAAGGGAAACCTTGTAAGTCTGTGAATTATAATGTGATTGAACATTTTATAACATTCTGATTGTTCTTTGCTCTCCGAGTAATTGTTTTGTCAGTTTTGCCATGTTGGTAGACATCTTCATACTTAACAGTACTAACATGAAGTGGATGAACATCAGTGCAGTGTTTCTATAATTTTTACAAAATGTTCAGAAGCAACATACCTTTGCATATAGGTGCAAATCTGCTTTATGTAACATATCTTTAATTTTCTTTAAAGCACGGCATGTGTGGAAGTGTTAGAATTTTAGAAATTGAAGTATTCGTTTCGAAGTGTCCTTTATCAGCCCATTTATTCATTAATGAACCTTATTTGCCTGTGAATTTTCTTTCCACTTTTCTTACGAATTCGAGATTAAACATTTTCTTTCCTATAAGCTCTATTATTAATATGTTTTTATTTTCTTTGCCGCGTTTCATTCATAAGCAGAGGAAGTGTTGTATTTCATTTAAAAGGAAATTAAGACTAAAAGGGGTGAGCGAGAAGGTTATAAATGAAACTGATAAAATTTATAGTGGGGTGCAATTCAAAATAAGATTTGGGCTGAATGTACTATCGGAAAGGGCGAACAGAAGTTAGGCTTGAGACAGGGATCAAATTGAGTCCTATTTTATTTAATGTATTTATAAATGATATAATAGGGAGGGTTAAGGAAAGCAATGCCCATTGCCCAATAATAATGAACAAAGAGATTCCTGGTTTATTATACGCGGATGACTTAAGGGTAGGGGCAGCTTCTGTAATAGGTCTGCAAAAATCAATAGAGGCAATTCATAGGTTTTGCGCTGACTGGGGATTAAGGATAAACAGCAAAATATAAAAAATAATGGTGTTTAAAAGAGGATCGATACAAAGTATTGGAGAGGAATAGTTTATAGGAAATCAAAAGGTAGAAGTGGGAAAGGAATATGACTATTTAGGTGTAAGGATATGTAGCAGTGGAGGGTGGACCGCACAAGCCAGAAAAAATGATAGCTAACGGCAGGGCGGCAATGACAGGTGTCAGAATATGTAAACATAAACTGGACATGTCAGTTAGAGGGTTAGAAAGAATGTATGAAGCGGTCATCGAATCCAGAACAATGCACGCAGCGAAGATATGGGACACATCAGAGATAGGTACACAATTAGTCCAGATGTATGGATTGTTTTGCAAAGAACTACTAGGGCTGCCAAAATCGGCACCAAGAGAAGTGGCATTACTAGAGCTAGGTAATACAAAAAGGAGGGGAATACTGAAATTCTGGTATAAGTGTATTAAAAGGCAGAAAGAGGAATTATTGAATTTTTGCATGAAGCAACAGAAAAGCATTAAGAACACAAATAGTTGGTACTCGAAATTGAAAAGTATGGTATTGAAGATAGGCATGTGAGATTTATGGAGAGCAGAAGAGTCAAATCATAGCGGTTTCTGGAGGGAAATGAGAACTAGAGTACAAGACATAAATAGGCAGGGGATATGGAAAAGTTTAGAGGAAAAGAAATCTTTGAAGTTTTATAAGCAATTAATGACAGAATGGGGTAGGGAAAAATATATAAATTAATGTGATAAAACTGAAGGAGAAGGAGTAGCATGGATAAGAGTTGGAATAATATATATAAAAGGGTTGAGAAGTAATGAGGTAGGGATATGTGAACTTTGTGGACATGAAGATAGCACTGTTCATTACCTGATAGAATATGAGGAGTTAAATTGCAGGAGAAAAATATGGGATAAGAAATGGTACAGTGTGGGCAAAGTGGCATTACACATGTTAGCGGGGATGACTGAAAAGAAAAATAGATGTATAGGAGAATTCTTACATAAGTTAAGAGAAAAGTGGATTAGGGTAAAAGAAGCGAAGGCCAAGATGAAATGACACCAACTTGCTCAGGAAAACCAAAGGCTTATGGCCATGGAACCTGAGTAAGCGAGTAAATATTGGGTCAGCAATTTCATGTATTTGTACAGGATGTACAATACTGCATGTTCGAGGTTAAGGTCACTGTAGTGAAACTGTACAAATAAATATCAAATAAAATAAATATCAAATAAATATCATTTAAAAATCAATTTCCAGATTTGAACGCGAAATACGCCTTTTCGAAACGTAACTAAGTCGATAACAGCAATTAGATTTTCCGGATACTTCTCCTCTATTCCATAACATTGTCGCCAGGTCATTGTTGATTGGAGGCAGCGCGGGTAACAAGATCAAAGAGACGGCAGTGCAGTGTCTTTCCGAAATGGTGGGCGGGAGCAGACGGATTTCGCAAGAGTTCGCCTTTGTTCTAGCCGGTCTCGATTGTTTGAGAAATTTCTGGAATGTTAGAAAAACTATAAAAAGGCAGCCTGCCTGCCAAAGAGTGTCAGTCAGTCGATAATTGAACGCGTGCGGGTAAGTGGCTGTGTTTGTTGAGCTTGTATGTTGTATTGTGTATGTGTACGAAGCGTATTTCTACGGAAATAAAGTACAATTTTTGTGTTTGTAACTTGGACTTTTTATTTCACGAACCCACAAAGTCACAATACTTTTACAGGTAAAATAACTCGAAACTAAACATTCTGCTAACTGTCATATCTTTGATATACTCACATAAACAGGAAAACATATAGCCTGAATAGTGTGCTTATAGCCTCTAAGTGAATTCACTTCGTAGGCTTCGGCGGCCATTGTCCGTAGTAATAGAATCTTCCGAGGTTGTATGCTGTTGCCAAAGTTTCGTCGTACTATGTAGGGCTTCTTCGGGGCTACTCCTCTTCTTGACATCACCGCAGGAACTGTCTATAAGCTGATCTCATTTTGTGTAGCACTAAATAATTGCAAAAGAAAGAACAAAACAGAAGTTTCTGTATTAAGGTAAACCTGCAGATATAGTTAACCTAAAAGTTTCAAAGTTACTGACCAATTCTTTTGTGTTCATTGCTGTTTTAACTTTACAGTATTTAATTACACAGCTTTACTTGTTCTATGACTCTGAATCCAAAAATGATTCTGGATATACATGTTTGTATATGTGTGTGTTTGTGTTTGTATGTGTGCGCTTTTTGTGAACAGCGTAACTCCAAAATAAATACTTATTTAAATTAATAGTGCAAGTATGCAAAGAAAAATTTTCAAGAAAATACCTCCTCATCAAACACTCTTACAAGAAACTTTTCTGCAAATATGGATTATCTCTAAAAGATTATTGATTACAACATAACTTGTTTGGGACATATTTATAACAAATTAATATTACGACCAATTTTCAGGATATAGCCTATGAAGCCCTTTTCACACTGGGCGACTTCATATAACTGTTATAATATATATCTTGTTGAAACAGAAAATTTATATCGAATACAATTTTTGGAGTTAACCTATGGTATTATTTTTAATTTTCGAGTGGTGTCAGTCTGGATGGATCATATGGTTAGGCGGTGGCCTAATCATCCCGAGATCGACATGTCTTGGGGCTCATGATGCATATCAGTAGACGAAAGTGGTATGAAGTCTGCGGTGGCGATTTTGAAGGATTTCTCAAAATATGTTTTCCAAATTGTCTTTGAAGACTGGCAGAAACACTGGAACAAGTGCATCACATTCAGGAGAGACTATTTTGAGAAGAAGTATCAAAATTATGAGGATGAGTAAAGGTACGTTTCAAAAAAAAAAAAAAAAATTAACAAGCCTCGTATTTTTAAGGAAACTAGAATATAATATGCACCTTTTATTTAAAATTAAAAGATAATCTTATGTGGAGATATAAACGTGGATTATTTGAAATCTTGTCATCAAATGAAACTACTTAACTCTATGTTTATGCCAAAGATAACACGTACAGTAAACTTTCCAACAAGAATCTAAAATAGCCCATCCACACCATAGATAATATATTTGTAAATTCAGATAGAATTAAGTTTTGCACTTCACATCAAAATATATGGACTCTCAGATCATTCTGCACAAATTCTGTGGATTAGTAAGATAAATTGAAACTCAAACCTAAATATACATATCAGAAATACTGGAGAATAAATTAAAATACTTTAAACGAGTTAAGTAAAACCAATAAACTTGAATCATGGAAAGGAGCTTATAAAGCTACTGGGACCAACAATAAACATGATAGCTTTCGTCAATGTTTCGAATTTCACTTTGAATTTTCCTTTCCAATTTAGTTTAAAGGGATATTTGACTTTAAAAGGGACAGTGACTGGATCACGTTAGGAACTAGAACGGGATGCAGGCGTAAAACAGGACTATATTATCAAGCAAGAATTAATATCATATTATATGAATTATTAAGTAATAAAACAAATACATCTTGGGTACCTTTGGTCTGGACCCTGGCTCCTTTGCTAGCATTACAGTCCTACAACACAATTACATATTTCATACGTGTTAGTCCCCTTTAAGGAAATATATGACTGAAATTTGATAAGCATTTTAAAAAATATATCAGCTTTTCCTCTTTTTAGTCTATAAAATAGTGTAAGGCTTCCTGAGTTTAAAGAATGCTTATCATATATAATTATCCTTGCCCTCTTCTAATATTGCCTGGATACAACTTGTCCATTATGCTCAATATTCAAGTATGTTTAGTATCTAATGTTAAGCAGTTGGCAATGAAGTCATTCGCTCTCTTGCTCTCCAGTATTTTGATGTTATGTTGGTAGATTGTCTAAAGATTGGGCATCGGTGTAGGTGGTTTCCATGTGTATCTTCTTTAAGTGTACAAAAGGACACAGAGGAGAACTCACTATACCGATCCTGAATAATTGTTTATTGAGACTGTCATGGCCTGCTAGAAGTCTAAGAGCTGCTACAGAGGATTTTCTTGGTAATCTATTGATTCTAGTCGTACTGTTACATAAATTTTCCCATAGTTTTCCTTTTATTTGGGATTGGGATTTCATTACGGAGGGATTCGGTACGTAGGCCAGCATGCTGGGCCCAAGTGGGAACACACCAGGGAGGAAGGATGAGGCGAAGGAGACAGAGGGTGGTCGACCCAAGGAGCCACGACAGTACAGAGGGCAGGCTCCCTATATAGAGACCTCCCCCGACAGGCCAGGACAACGAACCCACTTCCCTGCAGCGGGAACGGCGAGCCCACCGAGGCATGCGATGCGAGCTCCAATGGTTCCAGGCTGGCGGTCCCGAAATGGTCCTAGCAGAGGAGCTGAGACCGATAACCGACCTACCGGAGGAGGAAGTAGTTTTCCTCAGAGCATAGCATCCCGCCATGCACCGCCGAGACACCGGCAACACTTCTACGCTGAAAGAGACCACTAGATGAGAGATGATGTGAAATGATAATGGAGATTAAATGGAGGGACAGGAAATTCAGGGGATGTAATTAACCTACCCAGCATTCACCCAGCGACCCTGGAAAACCCCCGAAAAACCAATGGGTCAGGTAGGTCGGCCACGGGAATCGAACCCAAGTCTTCCGAATGCGGGCCACAGACGAAACCGCCTGAGCCAACCCGCTCGGTCCATTTGTTTGTAATATATAATCTTCTTTAAGTTTTTATTATATTGCTGATATTATTCTTTTGATATATTTAAGTATGTGCTATGAAAGTGTTCACTCCCTTGAAGTGTTCACTGTTCACAAGCCTTTATGACTGCTACTGAACTCACGGATCGCAAACCAATCTAATCGAACCTAATTTAACCATAAGCATTTCTATTTGGCATAAACATTATATGTATTAATAGGAACCATATTTATTCTATAGTATGAATTTGTCTAACTCCTACAGTATAGTTACATAAAATTCAGAAAGAAGACCTCGCAGGCTGTAGCTCTCATCCCAGAGAAATCCACATAACTTAAATGTACAGTATTTTAATAAAAACAACGTCGCAGCAATTTATTAATGCATAAAAGGTAACAAAATACTTACACACAAAGTGTAGCTTAGGAGGTTTTGTTAAAAATCTTAGGAACCTTTAGCATAAGCTTAACTACAAATATACACACATGCAATTACACAAGGACAGCCCTCCCCAAAAGTTGCAAGTTTAAGAGGTCCTCAAAACATGATTTCTGGTGAAGTCTCGTTGTCCAATTTTTGGGTGCATAACAATATTTCATTTACTTACAATTGGTAAATAATAAAGGAGATTAATAATAATAATAATAATAATAATAATAATAATAATAATAATAATAATAATAATAATAATAATAATAATAATAATAATGATGATGATGATGATGATGATGATGATGATGATGATGATGATGATGATGATGATGATGATGATGATGATGATGATGATGATGATGATGATGATGATGATGATGATAAGCTAGCGGTTAGAGGAAATTATTTGATTTTTATGTTTCTTTTTGTGTTAAGCAACATTCTTTTGGATACAGCCAGCCTGAAAATGTCAGTGCCATGGCCAAGATTTGAACCACGGGTCTCTCCTTCTCCTTCCGGTCGCTCTTACCCATTGAGCTACCATGGTCAACGTGCCGTCATGACGTCAACTGACTCGTATGTTTCCCAGTAAACCACTAGGGGTTCTCATATACAATGAGATATACACACCTTTTGTGGCGATTTACTAACTCTGTGACTACTTAACCTCAGGCTTTTTAGTGACTGTTATTAGGTTAATTTATGTAAACTTAATCATTTAGATTCAAATACACCCAAATCTTAGCTCACACACGGCTAGTGTGGAAAAATGATTAAGTTTCCATTAAGCAACATACTTTTAATATTCCATCTACTTTCCTTAACGCTGGAACAGTTAGTGGCCCTGAAACGTTACAAAATTACTGCATCGTCATAAGCTTGAACCGCCTACACCACGCGAGATACCTTAATGTTGAAATGTTTTCATTAATCTACAGAAAGCTGTGATATTATCATTATCTCATCTCTTTCATTATACTACACAACCTCAACTGACGCGGTGGCTTGTAAATATGGCAGCGGCATAGAAAAACACTGATTCCCTCAAGGAGAGCGAGGGAGGGCACATCTTTTTCACTCTTGTTAGCAACTCATGACAAAGCAGAGTGGCGGTTGTTGTGGTGATGGGGCAACACACGACATTTAATTAGTTACAGATTAAGCCGGGAGCCTAACTCAAGGAGCGCGCGCGCCTCACTACGTTAATTGCTAGATAATAATTTAGCGCTGAGGGTATGGTATGTAGTAATGATGGCGGAGAGATCCAGGTATGCAATTACAGCCACCGTGCACTTACCTCCCTGAGAACTGGTGTCAGAGGTGGGGATCCAAGGTTTTCCTGCACATGCGCGCTGCGGTGAAACATTGCTTTTCTCATCTAACGGAATTCTTCCCAATCCTGCTGAGGGAAATATATACTGCAGCTGTTTTTATTAGAGTAGCGTGGCCGTATTTCCTCACCTTTTTGTTTGGTCCTTCACCACGGAGCTGCATTTGGTAGAGTTGCGTCGTTGCATATGGTTAATACAAAAGCTGTTTGTTAATGGGAGTTTAATGTTAGGTTATTATATTTATTATGTGTAAAATTACACAAAATGTAACCCTTTATATTATTTCTATAGTAAGTATAAGAAATATTAAATAACAACACTGGAAATGCATTCATTCTCCTGAATAATAAAGGAAAACAACATTTTTAGAAAAGAAGAAAATGTGTGCGTCTGTGTGTAAGAGACAGTGAGAGAGAGAGAGAGAGAGAGAGAGAGAGAGAGAGAGAGAGAGAGAGAGAGAGAGAGAGAGAGAGAGAGAGAGATAAAAGGATAGTGTGAGAGAAAGGGAGAAATAAACACTATCAAACTCGAAAAGTCCAAAGTAGGTAACACACTTATAAGTTAAACATTTTCCTAAGTTTTAACCCTAAGATATACAGGAAAATGTCACCCTACACCGTAGGTGGCACTTCTACGGAAATGTTTCAGCTGTTCTTAGAGTGATTCAAACGGTTGTAATAATTAAAAACGTATACAACATGACCATAATTATTATGGTCATGTTTAATATGTTTGTATGGCTAATAACACATTTCTCTAAATATAGCCTCTTCATTCCTGAAAGATTCTACAATTCTATGAAAGTAATTACATAATTCGTTGTAACTACGGACGAAAGAGATAGTCAAACAGAGTTATGGCTTCAAGCCAGTTTAGTGTATCGCTTACGAGCAGGCTGATCTTGCATCCGCTTTAACATTAGACGCTTTACAATGCTTCGGCTTGAATCACGAAATAAACCATCAATTTCTTTAGGTTTGTCTCTACTTGTGCGTATGTAATCAGCCCAAATGGTCCATCAACACTGTCATGCCCGCCTCGGTAGCGTAGATGGTAGCATGTCTGCCTCACGTTCAAGCTGTATCAAGTTCGAATCTTGGTCATGGTGAGTTACCTGGATAAGGCTTTTTTCCGGAGTTTTCCCTTATCCTGAAAGACGAATGTCGGGTAACTCTAAGCTCCATGGACCCTGGACACATTTGAGCATCATTTCAGCCAATTCATTCACCGTACGATATGACTTAACGTTGAAGGACGTAAATTCATCTGAATACTCTTCATTTGCATTTTCAGTAACACTGCATAATGCAAAAGTGTGAAGCAATAAAATAATAGGTAGCGCAGGACAGAACAATGAGCTTACTCTCAGGGTATGCGTGGGTTTGTATGAGTGAGGATGGTTTTAATATCTCTGGAATGCCCGTTTCAAACTGATTTAATGACTGCTTCGTTTTATCAGTTGCCGACCAAGGGTTACCAATATTTCACTGTTCAGAGTTACCGTATGTAGACTGCTTGTTACTCCATAAAACTTAATTCGTTGCTCACGTACATATGAACCGACAAATATCTTCTCTCATCGCTTCTGCTTGCCTTCGACCAAGACAGAAGAGGACTGAGTGTCCTCACTGTGCACAGCTGTGCATGTGTGTGTCGCTTTCACTTCTGGAAGCCCTGTTTCTTCACCCTAAACTCCTTTGTGACTTTTGTCCATTGTGATTATTAGTCTCGGTCATGCCATTATTAAGGGTCCGATGAATACCTATTAAAACGGAGTCAAGTGGTATCCATTCAGGATTCTTGGTAAGAAAACCTCTTTCTTGCGTTTATTTTGTTAAAATAACCTCGAAGTTGACGACCAAGGGTTACCAATATCACTGTTTAGAGTTATTCTATGTGAAATGCTTATTATTCGATAAAACTTAATTCGTTCTTCACGTATATATGAACCAAAAAAAAAAAAAATCTTCTCTCATCGCTTCTGGTCTGTCCTCGATTAAGAGAGGAGAAGAGGACTGCCGTAATCGGCTTCACACCGAGGACTGCGTGTCTTCACAGCTGCGCGTGGGTGTGTAGCTTTCACTTTCCCGAAGTCCTTTATTCAACCAAATATTCCCTTTGTGACTATTTTTTCATGCCATTATGAAGGGTCCGAAGAATATCCTTTTCAAACAAAGTCAAGTGCTACCCTGTAGAACTCTGTTAAGGACACTGATTCTTATGTTTGTTTTGTTAAAACAACTAATCACCCCAACTGCTATACGACTTAACTGCAGCTGCACTCGTTCTAACAATGAACCAACATTACTTTGAAATCCATCATGATTCTTTACTTATGGCAAATTCTTTAATTTCGGTATCAATTGTCAGTATCTTCTTCATCAATATCGGAACGCAATCGATATTTTTAAAAACGTCTATAAAATTTTCTTCCATATTTAGTTGTTCTTTCTCCTCAGTATTGTTTTCTAGCAAGTCACCCACACACACACACACACACACACACACACACACACACACACACACACACACACACACACACACACACACATACACACACATATACAGACAAAGCAGGCCACAACCTTTTCCATGACTTTATTACAGTTTCAACCTGGTCCCAAACAGATGAAGTGAGTGCATGCATTTACCCAGTAGCAAGAGAATTCGAACAATGTATTTACCGAGAATAGCAATTTATTGTCTGTAGAATAAGTCTAAACAACTCTTCTTTTTGTTTTGAATACTGGCCCAAGGTTTTAATTATTAGAAAGTTAGCTATTGTAGTTTCTGTTGCACCTTTATGTTAATATATTACACATAGAACACAGGAACTGTTCCATTAGTTTGTATAATTATATAATTTTTCATTATTAGAATTTCAGACTCCTTTTGAAGCTACCATTTCCTCCTTCGTTTCGCGTTCTATTTGGTGCATGTTTTTATTCTCGCATTTTCATTTTACGCTTTATTATATTATACATTACCGCATTATACTTTCTTCTTCTACCGCTTGTGTCGCGTTAGATAAGCTGCTTCATTTCCGTGGATCCTCGAATGGGTCTTGGAGCCTGAAAGTTTAATGCTTTTCTAGATATGATCTCTTAATATACATTTAAATTCCTTAGATAACTACCTAATAGATTATGTGATTTTACCACCTCTGTAGCAGCCTATAGGGTTACTACATATGATGTACTCGTTTTCATAATGACGCTTTACACCTATAATTATTATGATTGTTACATCAAAATAATCACAAACTCACCAAGGGTTTAATGCAGCAAATGGAATAAAGTAACAGATCAAACTAAAAGCCACTTATCGTTTTAAAAAGGCTGAGGGATTTTAAAGCTCAAACCATCAACAAAAATATCTCAGTAATGGTTAGCGCCAAAGAAAACGTAATTTAATATAAACTGTACAGTTTAAGTTTTGATCTTGTTTATAAATTATACAAAAGCCATCTTTCCCAGTGTGTCAAAAATAACAAATCAATGAAAAGCTTTCATGTAAAGGATAGTTAGGATAGGAGCTTTTTCTTAAAATCTTCGTATCCCATCTTTGAAGGGACTTATGAATAAAGTTTGTACTTGGATATTTGAAACGTGCTTTTCTCCTAAAATCGCTTAAAAATCCACTCTCAGTTATTTTCAAAATTCGATTCCTTGAGCCCTTTCACAGCTTATGTGAAATATTCTTCTGATCCGGTCACCCTCAGAGCTAATTGAAGCCATATTAAATATCCTGTTCTAGAGATATGAATATTTAAATCTTGCTAATGCGCATCTTCTCGAAATTATATATTTATGTATTCCAAAAGTTCCATACGCATTACATGTTCACAAAAGTCAAATACAATGTGACATGCCTACCCAAAAGTTAACTGTTTAAGAGGTCTCTGTCGGGGTGAGTTACCTGGATAAGGTTTTTTCCGGGGCTTTCCCTTATCCTGAGATACGAATGTCAGGTAGCTCTAAGCTCCATGGACCTTGGACACATTTGAGCATCATTTCACCCATTCCATTCACCGTCCGATATGACTTAACGTTGGAGAACGTAAAATTACCAAAAAAAAAAAGTTCACTAAGTACTGGAATTAAAATGAACAATCGTGGAAACAATTTATATAACATGTAATTTTTTAACTAATTTAACATTCCAAACTAGAAAACAATTATTTAAATTATTCCCTTTTTGGCTTTTGTCTCTCCATAGTGTGTGTAATATGTTAAAGAAAATTTGAAAAATTATGATTGGCCTAGCTTTACATCTAATGTTCCAATGGCATTAAATCTGGAATTATTTTGCATATGAGCGTTTATAAAAAAATTATTAATTTTAAAACTAATCACATGACTTACAAATTTGGTAATCTTTACATCAAGTTAATTTTTTAGAAATCTGATAACTTAAGTTTAACTTTGAAAATTCAGTCTCAATGGCACACACACACATTCACATACACATTCACACACATACACACATGCACACACATGCCATGCATACATACAAAGCAAAACAGTATCCGCTTCTATAATTGTCTTATTAGATTCATCGGGATATACCATGAAGTTCTTGATACTGAATTTTGATACACACTTGCATATAATATTGCTCATATTATAGGTAAGAAATAGGGAAAAGTAAATATTATATTGCATGTTATTGTCCATATAGGTGAGTGAAACATCCATTGATACGAGAATCGGCTGAAAAGTACCGGGCCTCACAGTAAAAAAGAAAAAAAAAAAAAAAACGATTTAATTTTTTTCTTTGTTTCTTAACACAATCTCCAGAAAGGCTAATAGATTTGTCATATCGGTGTTCCAATTTAATTAAACCATCTGTGTACTGCGGTTTATCCTGATCCTCAAAATAGCTGTTTACCGCATTAATGGTCTCCTCTTTGCTGTGAAATCTTGGTCCTCCAAGAAATGTTTCAGGTTCGGGAATAGATAGTAGTCACTGGGTGCTAGCTATGGCGCAATTCGAACTTTAATTCGCACAGATTTCCCATTACAATGACTGAAAGATAGGCTGAAATATTTTCGCGAATAAAAAGTATTTTGTTCTTTGCCAAATGACATACTTTTCTTTTCACGTCATCACTCAAACGTTCCAATAAGCTGTGTACTAGTGTTACTTTAAGTCTTTTCCAAGTAATCAATAAAAATAATTCTCTGCGTATCCTAGAAAACACTTGCCATAACCTTGTTAGGCTGAAAAATTGACTTTATCCTTTTTGGAGTTGCTTCACCTGGCGCAAACCACTGCTTTAACTGTGATTTACGTTCTGGGGTATAGTGAAGTATCCAAGTTTCATCTATGTTAACAAACCGTCTTAAAATTTCACTGGAATATTTACGCGAAGTTCCAAATTCTTAACAGAAACAGTTTTTCTTTGCAACTTTTGATTAGGTATCAAACGCGGCACCCAACTTGCACAGACTTTGTTAAAGCCCAAAATATTACTTGGTATAGTACTTACACATTCTTTTGATATTTTTACAGCCTCTACCATCTCAAACAACATTAATCTGTGGTCTTCCAGTACTAAACGATGAATTTTTTCAATGATCTTTGGGGTTGTAACTTCCACAGGGCGTCCAGAATGAGGCTCACCACTTGTGCTAGTATGTCCCATTTTAACTCTGAAATCTACCTTTTAATCATTTTATATGAAGGGGAAAAGTATTTCAATGTACTGTCCATTGGTTTCTTTAAGCCTTAAGCTTTCCAGATGGAAGTATTTAATCACTGCTGGTTTTTCCAAATTCTCCTTTTTCGTGAAACCTTTACACTTGTGCTGTTTAAAATCTGTCATTCAAAAACTAAACAAGTTCGTGATCTGTAACTATGGATACAAGCGAGTCTAGAGTTACACTATATGACGCTATCCGTCATCCATATGTAAGGCCCATGACTTACCAGCCGACATTCATACATTAGATAAATTGATTCAGTAGAGCTTCCTGCTCAACGTGGATTTGGCCTTTAGACGTTTTCCAAGAACAATCAAACCGCTCTGTCCGTTTCATGTAAGATTGTACAATGTTTGTTACAAAGTTTATGAAACGATTATTTCTCTAGTAATCTTGAACGCTTCACCCTTTTAACGTTCTCTTCGCGGTACCTTTCAATTTCTTTCAGGTTTGCTTCCTTTAATTTTCATATCTCTCCATCCAGAGTCGATATTTCGCAGTTATGGTGTATAAGAACTTTAAAAATCACATTCAAAATGCCTTCAATCTTGAATTTTTTTAACCATCCATGCATATTTCTCATAACATATGCTTTAATGTGACCTAGATAGTGTTATATACAGGTTTAATTCAAGAGTCATCCTTCATATGTTTATCCAAATATCTTTTAATACACCCATTGCTTTAATATTTTCTTCCCATGCTGCCGTTTTCAAATATTTAATCCTAAATATTTAAAGTAAGAATCAGACTTAATGTTTTGTCCTCTGATAATATTGTTGACCTCATTTTGTTCTTTAGCCATAATAGTGTGGACACTTTTAATGCTGTCTTTAAGCGACTTGCCGGATGTTTGAGGAAGTAAAAACAAACTGTTTCTGAATCTTGGCATTAGAAACTTTGACTATTTTAGTGTGTGTGTGTGTGTTAGTGTGTGTGTGTGTGTGTGTGTGTGTGTGTGTGTGTGTGTGTGTAATTTACGTCCTCCAACGTTAAGTCATATCGGACGATGAATGGTATGGGTGAAATGATGCTCGAATGAGCCCAGGGTCCATAGAGCTTAGAATTACCCGACATCCGTCTTTCAGGATAAGGGAAAAGCCCGGAAAACCCTTATCCAGGTAACTCACCCTGACCGAGGTTCGAACTTGGGATCTCTTGAACGTGAGGTGGGCACGCTACCGAGGCGGGCACTATTTAAGTATTATATCTGCTAATTTATGATGTACTCATACCTTTATGATGCTTTCGTAATAATATTAAGAAACGTAGTTCTCCTCGTTAGCTTAGATGATAGCGGTTCTGCCTCACGTTCTGTTTTTCTCATTTTCTTTTTATCTTATACATTTCACCAAACATGCAGGCATTAGCAACGAGTCCAAAGGTTTCTTGCCTTTATACTTAAAGTGATAAAATGTGCTTGAAGCTATTCGAGAAGAGTTTGAATTAAAAAACCACTACGTCACAGAAATTCAGGCGGAACTCCTTTATTCTTTGAGTAAATTACAGTCTGCGACTGATTACGACATAACTACCCCCTTTTCTTCACATTATCTGTCATCAGTTGGTCTCTCTTTCTATTTTACTGTCTTATTTTGTTACTTTACTCTATGTATAAGTGTTTTAAGTAATAATTTTAAATATCTCTAAGGAAAGAAAGACCATTGAACAAGTGTAGCCTAAGTTCTTTTTATTATTTTTGTATTTTTATATTTTTTGTTGTATTTTTTTTAAAGACGGGAACCGGTACAGGGTAAGTCGTTTAGTAATTTTTTGTTTTATTGGCTTGCACTGTGGGGCAATAGGAAGGGTTCTATTTCCTTAAATGGTTATTAGATCTGCATTTGTTCCAAGTGATAAATGTATGGCTCCAGAGAACGCAAGGTTTTTTTCCGTATATAGGTCCATCTCTGCTCCTTTAAATATATACGTAAGTGTTTTCCTAACAAAGTGTCTCCTCGCCGTACTTTCTGCAGCCAATGTAGTGTACCAGAAGCCAACCACACTGCAAAATTATGAAATTTCGTGCCTTTGAAGCGAAACTCCAGTTGTACCAGTTCGTTCAAGAGGTTCTGAAGTCGAATTTCGATCAGGGCGAGTTACCTGGATAAGGCTTTTTCCCAGACTTTCTCTTATCCTAAAAGACGAATGTCAGTTCTATGGGTCGTGGACTCATTTGAACATCATTTCAGCCATTTTTCTGCACAATATTTGTAGCAATCTTCCGCACTAATGTCAAGAGTTTACTAAGGGCAAATTAAATTGTATCTACGTTTGTATTAGTTAACGTAGTTACCTTAATTTACGGATGGGGTGTCTGTTCTTGAAGGTTAACGTCTGAGAATATTTCGTTGTATGAAATCCAAAGAGCTTGCTAGTCGTTTTAGAAGCGTTTAGGGAGTTCTAGTTCATTAAGCTATCCAATGAGGAAGTCTGCCGATTTGCCGGTAACCTAAAACATGAAAACAAAATTACATGACGCTCTAGAGCTACAATTAACCGACGAGGCCGAAATTTCTGCAATCTCTTAGCAGCTAAGCCTCAGCAAAGAACGCGCAACATAAAGGGAGACCGCAGGTAAGGCACCAAAAGGGGAAAAAGGAAACCTACATGGACTGCCATTAGGAACGGCTTTTCGGGAAAGATGATTTCCCTAGGGACAAGTGCATGCGTTGGTACAGACCAGCAGCAATAATAAGAAGGTGGGAGGGGGTAGAGAGGAATGAAAAGGAAATATATGTTAAAAGGGAGAGGGGGGAAATAAAAACTTTGCCTAATAGAAATTCGCAGTGAAATATATCGCTCTAAATTCACGAGAAGTATGGGGTGGAAGGAAATGGCTCAATTATGCAGAATTTTAATGTTCTCATTGGGTTGGCGTTTTTGTGGCGTATTACTTACACAGGATGATGCTGTAACGTGTTAAATATAGCAAGCGCTCGCCAGCAGTATTTATCTCTGAAGTTGCTAAGCAAAAATACATTTTAGTTACAAAAAATTGAGATAAAAACACTGAGATAACCAGTTTTCTTAAAATAATGTTATTGCAGACTTGTAGGAACCTAGCTGCTTCTCTTTCTAGCTTTTTGTAGCTGTTCCACGTTCATACTTTTCCTGCCTCATTCTCTCCTTCGGCCACTGTCAGTATCCTTCGTTTGCTTATCTTTTTCTCTCTACCATCTCCCCTAACATTGTTGCTCTAACACGCACACGCACACACATACACATTGTTTAAGCAGTACCACGAGACCTGCTCCTGGCATAATGGGAGGCAGTATTTTATCACCTAACTGAACTGGACTTGACAATACCACGGAGATTCGGCACGGAGATTCTAACTTGGTCTATTGTACCTATATCCCAAAGTGGGGCTTCCCCGGTAAGAAGACTGAGGTGAGAGAAGGCAGAAGAGGGGGGTCGACCTAAGGTGTTATGACAGTGCAGAGGGCAGAGTCCCTGTACTTTACTAGTTGGAAACTTCTCGATAGGCCAGGACCACCGGCATCTCACCCTACCATGGTCCGAAAACGTTAATGTCAGAGGTTCTACTCCCATTAGTTCTGCACCCGTAGGACCAAGGACCCGGACCTCCTTTGACCAGGGAGTTACCGAGCTGTCCCAAAAGGGCGCCCGGCGCCTTCGTGGGGCTTTCCATAGGACAAGACCTAGAGACTAACAAGCCCCCTCCCCTATCTGGTCTTATGGACTCAAGACGGGATGGAAGTGAATACGCCACTTACGCGCGTCAACTCCAAAATGGGAAGGCTACCGATGTGACCTCGGTGGTGCCGCCTGGTTATCTAGCACACCTTCTACTATCTATGCTGTCTAGTACTAGTCGGCCCCGATATGAATGCACTCGGCGAGAAGAGTTACCAAACAGTTACGTCACAAGTGGGCGAAGCACCGCAGGTACAGTGCGGATAACGCAAACGTCAACAATACCGAGATGCTTCCAATGTGACGTGCAGATGTAGTGCAGTTCAACACGGTGCCTCTTTAAACCTTTTCTTCTGCAGTTAAAATTCTAATAGTATAGTGGTAGTTGCAGTGTTCGTTCTGATAAAATTGGCGTGTGCTTGTAAAGACTTTAATTACGGAGGTACCTACAAAGTTAAAAACAAGAAACGTATCCCATTCTGATGGAAAGCATATATATATATATATATATATATATATATATATATATATATATATATAATTGTAATTTACGTCCTCCAACGTTAAGTCATACCGGACGATGAATGGAATGGTTGAAATGATCCTCAAATGAGCCCAGGGTCCATAGAGCTTAGAGTTACCCGACATTCGTCTTTCAGGATAAGGGAAAACCCTGGAAAAGCCTTATCAAAGTAACTCACCCTGACCGAGATTCGAACTCGGGACGTCTTGGACGTGAGGCCGACATGCTACCACCACGCTACCGAGGAGGGCGAAAAACTATATATATAGTTCTGTAGACAAGAAATAAAGGAGGAAAGGTTACTCGTACTCCTTGAGAAAGCAACAGTTAGGGCAGCAAAACTAGTGGGAAAGTCTGGTAGAGCATCATGAATAGAAAATGCTTCAGCAGCTGGTGGTAAGGTTATTACTTCGAGGAAAAATTGAAAATCAGGCACAATCATATCTTTTGATGAGTTTGATAAGTGCGTTGTGCATAGAAGATTTTTGAAGAACCATGAACAGAAAAAGGAAATTCCTACTTTGAGGAAACTCCTGAACTTCACTAAAGAATAAATATTCAGGGTAGCAAAGAAACATTTAGAAAAATATTCAGAATAATGGGATTTCAATTTAAGAAATAAAAAATAATAAAAAAAAAACATCTGTGATTATAGAGAAACCACAAATTGTTGCAAAACTTGCAGAGTACTTAAGGGCTATTAGTGAAAATGTAAAAGGCACACGTAAACCAGTAGTTTATACAGACGAGATATAGGTCCATACTCACTAACCGTCAAGAAGTGCTGGCAATATGAGGAAGTATTAGGTGTTTTGACTAATATTAGTTCTGGTCAAAGAGCAATTGTTGTACATGCAGGGGGATCCGTGGGATTTATTGACGGAGCCGAATTGATTTCCGATTCGAAATCCAAATCAGCAAATTACCTTGATGCAGTGAACAGTCAAAATTATAAAAAGTAGGCAGAAGAGAAATTAATATAAAACATTCCAGCTGAAAGCTTTGTTGTGCCAAAGCGTACAGGAAAATAAAGTCCCTAACACTTCATCTCGAAAAGCCTGTTTATTGGCTTGATAGAATAATGGAACAAAGGGGCTTTACAGTCTTATGCTTTCCTCCATAGCCCTATGACCTTAATCCTATAGAACTATCTGGAATTTAATTAAATAAAAGATGTATAATCGATTACCTTGAGTAATCTGAAAGCTATGACAACAAGCTGCAGAGTTCAAATTACACAAAATGATTCGGTAGAAGTATGCAGACACGTGAAAAGAGCTGAGCAAGATTTTAAGCGCCGAGATGGGATAATGGAGGAAACAATTGAAGATATAATTATAAACGTTGGTCTAGAGAGCAACGATGTCGACAATGATTGCAATCGTGATGAATGTTATTTCGAGAATACGAATATTGAAGCAAACTGACGCAGTGCCACTGATACAGCTGATAAAGGGAACAGTAACAAGGATATAACAGATGAATGACCTGAATCAAACATTCCCGGACTTGCTGCTTCCGAGAACTAGCGTGAAGACATCAGCAGGCGTGTACTATTTTAATTGTGCGACTGTGAATTCCCAGTATCGCCTTTCCGTTCCCTTCCCCTCGCTCCGCGCGGTTCCCTAAGCTTCAAGACATACTGTGGCGCCCTCCTTCAAGTGCATTCATATCCTGGCCGACTAGTACGTGGGTATATTAATGGCTTCCCTCAACCCCGTTCGGAGACGTACCAAATCACCCACGGGTATCGGGAACCACTGCCTCCTCGAGTCCAACCCAATCCGAACAACTCCCAATCAGGGAGGGGCTCGAATGTTCGGCCCGAGGCTCCTCTAGCAACGTCTGAGGTTCCACGAATGCTAGGGTTCCGCAGCGCCCGCACCACGACAACTGAAAGGGATGAATACCCGCCCCTACGGGGATGGTCCGAAAACGTCCCACCTAACCGCGTTCGGATACCATAAACCGTCCCATGGAGGAGGAACTTTTACCAAGAGCATATCATCCTGCCATGCAACGCCGAGACACCCACCGATTCTTCTACCCTGAAATAGACAGCCGGATGAGAAATGATAATGGAGAAGAAATGCAGGGACAGGGAATTCCGGGAATATAATTAACGTACCCAGTATACGCATGGCAAACAGTGGAAACCCCCGAAAAGAACCCATGTGTTAAGCAGTACGGACACGGAAATCGAACCCAGTCCTCCCGAATGTGGGCCACAGACGAGACTGCCGAGATGAGGTATACATTGAATGAAATCTGGTTACCTTTTCAATAAGTAAGAAGTAATTTTTAAACATTTACAGCAGTAATAATTATCTTTCTAGATGATTATTAAACAATTTTAGAATGATTTTAAGTATTGCTTCAGAGTTCTGCACTACTTAACATGTTACATTTTTTCTGGTTCTCACATTTTCTGTATTTTGCTTCAAATTTGCATGCTCTCTGAATTATTAGACCTTTTAAATCCAATATGAGTTTTTCAATCCTTTACAGCACATACTTATAATCTTTCAAACATTTTATTTCATTTCATCAGTTTTAAAGAGGGTTCTTTCCGGTGAACGATACGAAAGATTAAATTGGCAGGAGCTAATTTGTAAAAACTTGAGGAATATCTCCAATCTTCTGTTATTGATGAATCTACTAATCTCGGAGGATGCACATTGGAGGTCTATTATGTTTGAGCATATGTATGGTTGGTGGGGCAGTATAGACAGTGCCAGTTAAGCTCACTGATAAATTTAATGCAGGCTAAAATTGTTTCTGAATCTAATTGGAATTCTTGAAAAGTTATATCTGGAAACTTTAGTTTCTTTCCCAATTTTCTCTTTCAATTATAATTTCATGTCATATACAAGGGTTGTTCAATAAAGAATGGTCAGAATTCAAATCTTATTATATTCTGTTAGCTTAATGTGAAGCAAACACGCCGTAGTAGTTTCATTGTTGGTACTCCTAGTTCCCGCCTGTGAGAACGAGGCGAGTTCAGACATGTTCAGTATCGCCTACCACTGCAATGGAGGTAACATACAGTTAAAGTTGATGTTAGAGGAAGATCCGGAGTTTCTTTCAAACGTAATCACTACTGATGAAACTTGGCTACATTATTTTGGTCGTGAGAGCAAACAGCACAGCTCAGTGTGGAAATCTCATTTATCACCAAACCCCCCCCCCCCAAAAAAAAAAAGAAAAATGGTTGCTTCTGCTGGGAAAGTTTTGGTCATCTCATTGTTTGATATTCATGGAATGGTTTATCAGCATGTTGTAACTGCACACACACAGTAACTGGACAATACTACAGGGATGTCCTGAAAACATTGCAAGTCCACATTTCCGTTGAGCAGGCTGGATGCTGCACCACGATAATGCGCGGCCACATATTGCCAATGTTGTTGCTGAATAACCTGCAAAAATCAACGTGAAGTACATCTCTCACCCTTCCTATTGTCCGGTTTTACCCCACATGACTTTTTTCTATTCCCTAACTTGAAGAAACGCCTTTGCGTCATCAGAAGCAGTGGTGAAGACTGCGGAGGCGATTTTGAAGGATCTCTCAAAAATGGTTTTAGCATGTCTTTGAAGACTGGCAGAAACGCTGGGACAAGTGCATCGCATTCAGGGGAGACTCTTTTAAGAAGGACCATCAAAATTATGAGGATGAGTAAAGGAACGTTGTCAAAAAAATTGTGATCATTCTTTATTGAACTGCCCACGTATCTTAAGTGAACATATGTTGTGTTAGCATATGAACAAATAATAGGCGTTAAAATTATTTCACAAAATGGCAACTATATGAATAATTACACTCAGAGGAAAAGTATCAAAAATATGCGCAAATTAACGCGGGAGAAATGAGGTTTCTCGGGCCCCTTTAAGGGTGTAATTACTGAAACATACAAAGAACTGCTTTTTCCTGTCTTATCTCTCCCAGCATCGTCATCTTCTGTGGTTCAAATGCATATATTTTCTCTTTCCCTTCTATTTCTTTTCTTTCTTGCTCTCACATTTTTGCTTCCACGTTTCCGAATTAACAAGTTTGCTGAAGTTTCCTCCGCCACTTGATTCCAATTAACAAAATCAGAAAGTAACAGTCGTTCTGTAACATAATTATATTCAAAGATAGCAGATGTCTTAATGAGGGTTTCTTCGCAAATTTCCTTAATTACAGTTGGCGAAGCACCGCCTTTATCTCTGTGTTCGATTGCAGGTGTGTGTTGGGCGGAAGAAACATAGAACAATAAAGCTAGTTCCCCTTAAGCAGGGAGATAGCAACCAGATTGGTTTGTGATGAGCGAATTCCAATGCAAACGATGCGCTTTTTGTGTTAGTGATTCTGTAATGTGGAACGGACTTTACTGAAATTTAAACTAAATGTTCTTATATTTTCGCTACCCAAATTACATTTGTTTGTATATTAGTCCAGCTATTAAACTACCAAATTTGCTCAAAACATTTAGATCGTCTTCGATATCTCGGTTCTTCCATGTCCCTTCTGCTTGTGGCTGTAATTGTGAACAATGAGTAGTTTTCTCATGGTATGTGAGATAAGAGTGAGGATAGACTTCTGACGTATCAGTATGAGACAGTTATTTCAGGTTTTAAATTTTCAAATTAATCTAAAGTTGGAAATTAATTACAATTAATTTCCATTAATTGTACTGAATAGTGGTCCGAACTGTAAAGCCCGGGCCTTAAAGTACCTACAGCATAGTAAGTCGCCATTAAGGCAATTGTTTCGTGTGCTTTATGAGAACTCCTAGTGGTTTACCGGGGAAAACGAGTCATTTGGAGAATTTAATGCCATGTCGGCATGTTGGCCATAGTAGCTCAAGGGTTAGAGAGGCTGGGCGGAAACAAAAAGATCCGTGGTTCAAATCCCGGCAATGGCATTGAATTTTTCAGTCTGGCTCTACCCCTTCATAATCTAAAGTTGTGAGGGAAAGTTAATTTGTATGGAAATGAAATTGTGAAATCCAGTGGGTCACGAGATGATGCAATGTGATAGTGTGTAACATTTTTGGTATTGGTAGTTGTAGAAATGAGATTACTTAATGTGGTGACGTGTACCAGTAGAAGATGAGTTATTTGGTTGCGATAGCAACATAAACAAAAAAGAACAGAAAATTTAACTGGCAAAGGGAGCTTCTGTTAATGAAATTTGGAGAAGAAAGATGTATTATAGTGTCTCTCCGAGATTATGCAGAAACAATTTTGATTGTGCATTTAAGATACACGAATAACGTGTATGCAATAGAAGGTTAATTAATTGATACATCAACCACTGTTTTTAAAAGGACAGCATTAATATTGCTTAATTTGTATAAGAGATTAGAAAAGTTTCGCTGAAATAAAATCCTAATTTTTCCAAGAAAAGAATTACTTGGCCATCCTTCAGCAGTAATATTATTTTCTTCTACTCCGTGACCACGTCCAGAGGTAAAATCTTGTGCACCATTGCAGCCTAGGAAATGCAGAACCCTGACTGCGAGATCGTCAAATAAGGCAATCTTCAAATTATTCTAGTTAATTAATGGAAATTAATCATTTATTCACACAAGCCATATATAGGCTAAGGTTTTTGATGGATAGAGTCAACATGAAAAATTCAATGCCATGACCGGGATTTGAAACACGGATCTCCTGGTTTCCGTCCAGTCACTCTAACCCATTGAGCAACCGTGGCCAACGTGCCGTCCTGGCATTAAATTATCCATTTGACTCGTATAATTCCCCGATAAACCACAAGGGGCTCTCGCATTCGAGATACACCGCTTGTGGCGACTTACTATCGTAAGTATTTGAGTCACAGGCTTCATCATATAACTCTTATTATTTTAGTAAATTGATGGAAATTAAATGTCGCGGCAACGGGCATAAAATTTTCGGCGCAAATAGGTAACAGATGGATAGTGTTCCACGGTAATAAAAAGCTTGCATAAGCAGTTAAAATAGCGCGAGTTAAAGGTCTGCCGAAACAAATAAACTAAAATAAATGGAAATTTATAGTGACGTCTTGATTGTTAGAGATTATTCGGTTTCTTAATTGTTCCGGAGATATCTAGAGTTTATCAATGAGGTATTTAAGAAGGCGACGAGTCGCCAAGAGTGAGTCGCGGGAGTCGTGAACAGATGTTGTGTAGCACGAGTGTTTTTAACAGAGGAATCAGAACCTTTTTTGTGATCATCGACCATTTTATACTGTGTGTATGCGACGTAATGTTCTTACTTGAGAATTGAACAGTGTATTTCTACGCAAATAAAGAACGATTTTAATTTCTGCAAATTGGACTTTTAATTATACGAATCCACAAAGTCACAATATCTCCACACTAGCCGTATATAGGCTAAAGTTTCTGATGGATGGAGTCAACAAAAAAAATTCAAAACCATAGTTGGGATTTGAATCACGGATCTCCTGGTTTCCGTCCAGTCGGTCTAACCCATTGAGCTACCATGGCCAATTTGCCGTCCTAACATTAAATTCTCCATTTGACTCGTATATTTCCCTGGTAAACCACTAGGGTCTCTCACATTCGAGTTACACCGTTTGTGGTGGCTTGCTATCGTAAGTACTTGAGTCTCAGGCTTCATCAAACTCTTATTATTTTAGTTAATTAATGGAAATTATTCATTTCTTCACACTAGCCGTATATAGGCTAAGGATTTTGATGGATAGAGTCAACATGCAAGAGCCCTCTCTTAACAGTTTATTCGCTACAAAAATGATACAAAATTTCTACAGAACGAAGTGAAGTTTGTACGCTATTCTCAGAAAATTCAAGATACATATGCATTATATGCCGTTTATCATAAATATACGGTGATTTATCAAAATTGAAAGAGTCATTTTGGACGAAATATTTCATTAAATATAAGCTGACATTTAATGATACTTATAACCTTTTGTGTTATGAGATATTATCTATATTTTAGGTTTTCTGATTTTCCAAATTCTTTCACAGGTTATTTATATAACATTTAAGATGTGTCTAATTTGTCATGTAAAGTATTAAATATTTGATACTTTAATTAAAAATGTTCAGTCATGTTTAATAAAATAAAAATATAACCAAAATCTTTCCACGTAATTGATGTTTTAGAAAGAGAATTTTGTGGAAAGTCTTCTCATGGAATCCATGGAAGATGCTGGATATAAATATCAAGTTTATATTTGTTGTATTGGTTTCTGAGTTCAGAGAATATGAAAACTTTTATTTCTAGTGAAACCTTGATACTAAATTTACATGTGGAGTGCAGTAGGTGAGTAAGAAAAGTTAAAGAATTTGTCTGGTTAATTGCGGAGTATGATACCTGTCTATTCCTGCTTAGTCAGATTTAGCACTAATGAGACACCTGAGACCAATGTGTTGATTTCAAAGGGATGATGAGACCGTAAGTGTAAGCAGTGATTACTTCTCCGTTAGCATTCGCACACGGTTGAGCATGTAGTTTCCGTATGCTGTTTACGAAGCCACACCTGTAACCGCAGCCCAATGGTTCATTAGTTCCTGTTTTGTGAGGTTGGCAGTACTGTACAGGAGTACACGCGCATCTCGCGCGCTTTCTCAAGGGAGCTCTTTAGCTCTAATTGGATCATTTATTACCAATTAACTGCGAATGTCACACCCTCTCACCTTTTATAGCCTAGCCACCCTCTCTCGAACCTCCCCTAGCGTATGCAGCTCATTAATCCCCATCCATACGTGCTCAAGACGTCATTTGTTTCCGCTGATATATACGATTCAATGCAAAACCACCAACTACTGCATACCACACAGACCAATTCTGATGGCCGAAACAAATACATTGTGTGGTAAGAGGGGAATGTACTGTATCTACCTGCTACCATATTCATTTACCAAACTAATTGATATCTCTTCTGGTTGTACAGTTCATAGGATAGCTTTTTTCGTTTCTATATCAATAAGCATTTTCGAAGTTTCAAAGTATAAGTGTTAAATATGTCTATTACTTCTTTGATTTATGGTGATGCATTACCACTCAAGTTTTTAAACACACCTCATTTTGAGGATTTATTAAAAATTGGAATAAAAGGGACATAATATGTAGTTACATGAGTATATTTAATGATAATCAACAATACACGTTAGATTTTACTTTTTTCCAAGTAACCTTCTCTTATTTTAATTACGCTTTGCAAACTCTGATCATCCAATCTATTAAGTGCGCTAGTGTATCTTCAGAAATATCCCTCCACATGTTTTGCACGTGACTCCACAATACATTTACATAAGTGGGTTGCTTCTTTCTGATCCCTCTGTCCACATGAGTAGTGCAATAGGTTTGCAGTGAGGACTATGAGTGGGCCAAACTATGATCTTCAAGTCTTATCTCTCTTCCAATCGTTCAACGTATCTTCTACAGAGTAACAGCATCCCAGATGGTTTAGCATGGCGTTGGATAATGTTGCAACAATGCTTCTTCATAATTTCTTCTATTTTCAAAATATCGCTTGCCCTATTGCCACCACAACCCTATACCAGCACCAAACCACCTCCATGCTTAACTGTAGAGGGGGTTTGCTCTGAGGTGCCAAGCGTTCAAACGTTGGACAAACTGACGATGTTTTGAGCCACATAGCTCAAACTTAGATCCATCAGTAAAAAGCAGTCAAGCTTACATGTCGGTTGGCCCATTGTAATCTTTATCTTTATTAATAGCTCTCAATAGTGGTTTCTTTGCTGCAATGTAACCTTTCAGATGTGTATCCTGAAACCATTTATTCACTTTAGGAACACATAAATTCATCCCTGAACGGGTTCAGTTCCGCTGTCAGCATGGGTGCCGTTTTGGGACGTTCACTTTACTGGTCCTTATCAAATGTTTATCCTCACTTTTGGAGGTCACACTAGGCCTCCCCTTTCATAACAACCCTTATTGCTATTGGTAGTTACATACAATGTGACTTATTAGGCAACCCTCTACCCCCTCCGGGTGGCCGTAACCTGGCCGGAGGTACGCAGTTCCCCGTGGGTGTCGGGAACACACTGCCCCCTCGAGTCCAACCCAATCCGAACAACTCCCCGACGGGAGGAGTTGCACGGTCAGTCTACATCATCTAATAGTTAATTTTACAAAGAACTGTGTATGGCGTTGTTTGCCACGAACATGCCCTGGGACAAACTTCAGGTACCTGCATTTAAACATTTCTTACCCAAATACTGCAACCGCAACATTCCCGACGAGTCCACTATCAGGAAGAATTACTTCGATTTTTACGTCGACGAATTAGAAAAAATCAGGATTTACATAGGCAATTCATCTATATGATTTCTACTGATGAGACGACGGATGCTTCAGGCCGTTTCATTGCACTTCTAATAGTGGGCAAGGTGGACCACTTAATTTTTCGAAAACCTTTGGACGTAACAAATAGTTTAACAATTTTCAGATTCATTAATAATGGACTTAAGGTACTTTGGCTAGATGGCGTAAAAGAAGAGAGGGTCCTACTGATCAAATGCAGCTCTTTACATGTTAAAAGCGGGGAAATCGCTTACTGTATTTTATCCAAACTTAGTGCATGTTACATGTATGTTTCATGCATTGCAACGAGTGGCAGAGTTAGACATGAATTCCCAGAAGTAAATACACTGATATCAGCAACGAAGAAGGTTCTCTTAAAATGTCCTTATCATGTACAGCGCTACAAGGAACAGCTACCTGATGTACCTCTGCCTCCAGAGTCAGTGATAACAAGGTGGGCAACAAGGATTGAAGCTCTAATTTTCTGCAGTAAGCACTTCGAAGCTGTGAAGTCAATGATTGAGAACTTTTCTTCTGATCCTACAGGGTTGATTACGTTAAAGCATTTGACAAAGTTATACGGCAAAAGCTATGAGATATAATGAGTGAAAACGGATATCTTCAACATTTAATTCTAATGATAAAGAACATTTAGCAAGGGACTTGTATTAGCTTGGATAATGGTTTCAAGACAGAAACTATCAACCTAGGTGTAAGACAGGGCTGCACAATGTCACCAACTCTTTAATGTTTATATCGACGCAGCAGTTACCGAATGGCAAGCTCAGTTGAAAGTAGATTTTAAGCTAGGTCGTACAATCTTAAATAGAGTCCTGTTTGCAGATGATCAGGTCATTCTGGCAGATACTGAAGACAGATTACAAATAGCTTTGTACCAACTCGACAAAACAATGTCAAAGTATAATTTTATCATTTCAGCAGAGAAAATGAATGTGATGGCTTTTTATTGGTAAATACCCAACACGATCCAAAATGCTCGTCAAAAACAAAATACTAGAACAAATTAATTATTTTAATTACTTAGGATGTGATATTTCCTATGAATGTGACAGAGATTTAAAATGAAAGAACTAATAATTTCAAAACATGTATGGCACTATAAAACGAACATTGAAAAACAAAACAAGAAGAGATACCATATTAAAGTTTTATAAAACTATGGCAGAGCCTGTTATATCTTATGGAGCCGAGACCTGGACCTTGAGCAGAACTGAAAAGAATAATTGAAACGGCTGAAATGAAATTTTTGAGATACTTAGCTGGCTGTAGTCTTAAAGATCACATTAAAAGTGAAACAATAAGAGAACAACTAAAAGTATTTACTTTAAATGACAAACTCAGGGAGTACAAACTTAAATGGCAAGATCATCTCTCTCGAATGCCAGAAGAAAGACTCACCAAACAGGCCATGCAGTATAAACCAGTTGGTATTACAGATGTTGGAAGACCACGGAGACGCTGGGAAGATCCCCTCTGAGCCGAAACAGGCCTATCTGGCCTATCTTGAAGGCTGATGATGATGATGATGATGATGATGATGATGATGATGATGATGATGATGATGATGATGATGATGATCCTGCAGGGCGTGTGAGTGAATCCTTGTCAGCATTCAACAATTCTAAAGTGCTCAGTTCAGTTTCATACTTCGTAAGTCACTTCAGCTGGCTTCCCGACAGTATCAAGAAACTGGAAACTTCAGATATGCCTCTCCAAGAAGCTGTGGAAATAATGGAAGATGCAGTTCAAAGAGTCAGCGTTGTACCAGATGAAATGTGTGGTGTAGTTTTCACTAAACTGCAGTCTCTGCTAAAGAAGAAACCTAGATACCCAACTCTTGTTACTCTTTCTCGCTTATTTAATGGTGAAAGCGTAGAACCTCCTGAAAATATTATTCCTAGCACTATCCCTCGTAAAAATATGCACCGTTGACTTCTTGCGAAGTTGAGAGATCTTTTTCAATTTACAAAAACATATTGTCAGACAGAAGACTGTACGTGACACCAGAATATTTGGAAAAGTATATTATAATTAACTGTGGACACTGATCTAATATGGCTTAAATGCTTGAATGATTGACATTTTTACTTCCTTATTATACTTTTAACAGAAGTGAATTGATTAAAAATTAATTTAGAGATATGACTATGTGGACTTTTGCCTTTATAGCAAAGAAATAAGATGTTTTATTTTACATATAATTTGCTTTATTATACATTTTTTTACATACTTCACAATATTTTGTTATATATTTATGTACATATTTCTTAAATGGTTATTACATAAAATTTGGTCTCTAATTATGACATTCAGAAATGTGATATCGATACAAAAATATATTTTGAAGCTCTCTGGGCTCAGAAAAGCATTTTCAGAGGAACTTGTATATGCGCGCGTCTCTGGAAACCATTAACTTAAACCGAAACCTCAAATAAGTACCAAACCTGATTTAATTTGAGCATCCTCCAAAGATGCTACATAAGGATTTTCGTTTTGCAAAAGGATGTAAACGCCAATTACGTCCGTAGGGATTTCCGCAGACACGTGCGGCAGTAAAACAAAACTGGGATGATTTCATCTCCATGCTATATTGCCCAATTGTGAGAAAATAACCGCCATTTCATCCGAATTTCCACGCAGCACCAAAGTTTGTCACGACGACAGAAGGAAGCCTAATCAGGGAGGGTGAATATGCACAATAGCGCCGTTTTGTTAAGGAAAATAAAACGTAGGTAAAGCGACAATTTCTGCCTCATTCTGTCTCGAGATCATCTCTCCCGCACACCTTAATCAGACATGTTTTGTAGATTGAAGGGGATTTCTCTTCTACGTTTCGCAGAGATTTCATCTAATTCTCCTGAGGGAGAAGACTACTTTCAAAGCCGGATCTTTTCTTTTTATTGCTCTTACTTCGTCTGCGTTCCGTGCGTAGCAACATCCTGCTAGCCCACTTTCCTGTGTGTTTAATAAACTATGAATCTTTTCAGAATCCAACAAACTGGTTGATATAAATTCACTTATTTATATTTTATGTGCAAACTCCTCCGCGACAAAGAATGAGGCCGGTATTCGAAACGCCCCCATTGGATACCTTTAGCCGCCCTTTCTGACCTTAGCTTTTCATTCGAACCCCTGGTCGGAGGCGAATATTTGGATGGTTTCTAGAGATGGGTCCTCGATATTTGCGATACACCGATACGATACGCATGGCATCGTCATCGAACGATACTTAAGAAAATTTGCTCGGTTCTTCCTCGATACATCTTCTTTCTAGTGCATTGGATTACAGTAATACATATTCAAGATTTACAAAGCTAAACAATACATAAACAGTTATGTATTTGTGTATTCCACCTTCAACAGTTTTCTCAGAAATACTATTTGGTACAGCAGGACTCATATGTGACAGAAAAAGAAGTATATTTTGCCCCAAATGTGTGAGAATGCTAGTATTTTTTAACAAAAAGCTTGCAGACAGTTTCGAAAGCTTATTTCGCCTTTAAATGTTTAATATAAAATTAAAAAATAAGTACACTGCTGGTACAAAGTTTTGTCTTATTGAATATATGCACATATATAATTTTATTGATTCTCCAATTTATTGGTTCCTCACAGATCTCCAAATATTTTCTATTTTGAACTGAAACCAGAAGTTGAAATGACGGTATCGGGTATCAAAATATCGTGGAAAATATCGTAAATGATATCGAGTATCGAGAAATACTGGTATCGACCCATTCCTAATGGTTTATCATTTAGCTTAATTTTCTTTTCATTCGCTTCCTTCTCGTCTAACAGTTGTGCTTCCAGGTTTCGTGGCGTATGATGGTGCTTGAAAGATGCCTTGGATACTTACTCAGGTAAGAACATCTAATCGTCATGGATACTAGACGGCAGGTTAGTCGACAGGCATTTCATCAACTGCAGCAGTGGGACAGTTCTTCAAGCAGTGGGACAGTTCTTCAGATTTGGGATTGTTAGGAACTTACGAACAAATATGTAGCCCCGTTGCTCGCGGCATGTCACCGCCTACTCATTTCATTCCCTTCTCTTGGAGGTGGTAGGTACGAGGGCTGTTCAATAAAGAATGATCACAACTTTTTTTGACAACGTACTTTTACTCATCCTCATAATTTTGATGGTCCTTCTCAAAATAGTCTCCTCTGAATGCGATGCACTTGTCCCAGCGTTTCTGCCAGTCTTCAAAGACATGCTGGTAACCATTTTTTAGAGATCCTTCAAAATCGCCTCCGCAGCCTTCACCACTGCTTCTGATGATGGATAATGCCTCCTACGAAGGCGTTTCTTCAAGTTATAAAACAGAAAAGAGTCACATGGGGCTAAATCCGGACTATAGGAAGGGTGAGGGCTGCCCTTAACGTTGATTTTTGCAAGATATTCAGCAACAACATTGGCAATATGTGGCCGCGCATTATCTTGGTGCAGTATCCAGCCTGCTTCACGGAAGTGTGGTCTTTTGTGCCTGATATGGACTTGCAATGTTTTCACGACATCCCTGTAGTGTTTTCCAGTTACTGATGTGTGTGCAGGTATAACATGCTGATAAACAATTCGATGAATAACAAAGAATGAGATGACCATAACTTTCCCAGCAGAAACAACCACTTTTGCTTTTTGGGGGTTTGGTGATGAAGGAGATTTCCACACTGAGCTTTGCTGTTTGCTCTCAGGATCAAAATGATGTAGCCAAGTTTCATCAGCAGTGATTACGTTTGAAAGAAACTTCGAATCTTCCTCTAACATCAACTTTAACTGCATGCAGACCTGCATGCGAATGTCCTTTTTTTCGGGAATTAACATTCTTGGAACCCATCGCGCACAAACACGTCTCATGTGTAATGTTTCTATCACCAACTTGTGGGTGGCGCCCAATGAAATGTTCAGTATTTCAGAAACTGATCTTAAGGTAATTCGTCGATCCTCTCTCACAATAGCAGCAGCAGTGTTGATGTTTTCTTTTGTCAGAACAGTAACTGGAGCACCGGTTCCACCTTCCTTTGAAATTGATTTTCTCCCCTCTTTAAACATTTTAAACCAGCTTCGAGCTGTGCTGTAGGGAAGAACAGACTCATTGAGGTATAGACCTAAATTGAAGATTTGTTGAGACGAAAGCACAATTTAAGTCGCATATTTTTCCTCGCGTGTTACCTCAATTGCAGCGGTAGGCGATACTTAACATGTCTGAACTTGCCTGGTTCTCACAGGCGAGAGCCAGGAGTACCAACAATGAAACTACTACGGCGTGTTTGTTTCACTTTAAGCTAATAGTATATAATAAGATTGAATTTTAGTGCGAAGAATTAGGACCGTAAAAAATTATGATCATCCTTTATTGAACAGCCCTCATCGTATCATACTCTTTTAAAACGTGTAGTTTTTGAAAGAAATCCATTTTAAAATATTTAATTGTATGATCTGAGAAGTTATTTGATATAAAGAACTGAGCTTTTACATAGTCATGTCTTTGTTTACTTATATCAAGTGTGCAAGTTTTCAAGTAGATGGTTTAAATTAAAAGAGGTTAGAAAATGTAGTAGTCAGTGTCCTATAAGTGTAGCTACGCAATATATGTAACTTGGAGTGGTGTATCGCGATAGAATATAATTGTTGGTATGTGGAAAGTCGATTTTTCATCTGAAGGTATTCCTTATATGTGAATAATCTTATCTTGTTATACGTACTTCACCTGTTCAAATGAGTACAATATCTCCCGAACCTAGGTGAGTATATAAATGAGGCTAAAATACAGAAGCAGGGAAGGTCATTTGAATGCCTCAATTCAGATTTTTATTAACATTAGTTATCTCTGCGAATTAAAACTACGTGATTTTATCACATCGATTGATTTTTATTAAATATTTGATCAGAGGTTATGTCTCACATACATGTGCTTTAGTTGTTATCCCCTGGTACGCTCCCCGATTTATCCCCCTGTGTAGTTCATTACAAATGGAAACGGACAGGAAATGAAAGTGCCGTAAACTTTTCACTCAAAATTTTATCGCATCTGTACTTCTAAAACAGAGCCCCAATTTTACAAGTTAATTATATCAGAGTCTTTGTCATTAAACAGTAATAAATCACCGTTATGATGTATTAAGCATTCCTCGGAAGATTACCTTTATCAAATTCTGGCGGAAATATTAAAACGTCATTATCCTCTGAAACTTAAGATGAAATCCAATGCGCCCCCCTCTACCGCAAGGTCCGACCCTTATTACATCACTTTGCTCGGTACTGAGGAAGACATCGACTTTGCTGCACTTTCCTCTCTGAACCCACAGCCCCTTTTAGCAACTCGAAGCTTCTTTCTCCCTTAAGTGCTATATTAAGGTTCTTTAATCATTGGCATAAGGGGTAGAAACTTGCAGGAAATTAACGTTACTCTGTTACTATTCAGAAATTTTGGGGAAGGGAGGGGGGGGGAGACTTTATCTCTGTGAATGGAGTGAACTACCAAGCTCCTTTCCAACCCATTTCCCGGGTGGGCCATCGCTTTTTGCGACTATGAGGGGCGAACTCCTTTACTTCGACGTTGCGAGCTTATGGTGCACTCATTTAATAAAGAAACAAGATATTCTGGACAGAATCTCCAATCCCCTCTTCCTTTTCATCCAAAGCTCACATTCCTCTGGTTTTTCGCTATCTTGAAAGGCGCGCTACATTTCGGCTCATGAGTAGATTATTTATTACGAGGAAAGGCAGTTATTCCAGCTTAACCTCCAACCTGAGGTCCATGAATTCTCTTCCCGAGGTCAGCTTTCTCTTGCAAGTTATTTTCTCTGCGGT
>CM060956.1:78080089-78095089 GCA_030765055.1 Mantis religiosa
CAGTCTTGGAGCCCATCGCGCATAAGCACGTCTCATGTGTAATGTTGCTGTCACCAACCTGTGGGTGGTACCCAATGAAATGTTCAGTATTACAGAAAGTGAGCTTAGGTAAATCGTCGATCCTCTCTCACAATGGCAGTAGTAACTGGAGCACCGGGTCCACCTTCCTTTGAAATCGATTGTATCCCCTCTTTAAACATTTTAAACCACCTTCGAGCTGTGCTGTAGGGAAGAACAGACTCTCCATAGGCCTCCTGTAACATTGTATAGGCCTCAACTGAAGATTTGTTGAGACGAAAGCACAATTTTAAAGCCGCATATTGTTCCTCACGTGTTACCTCCATTGCAGCGGTAGGCGATACTGAACATGTCTGAACTTGCCTGGTTCTCGCAGTTGGGAACCAGGAGTACCAACAATGAAACTACTACGGCGTGTTTGTTTCACATTAACAGAATATAATAAGATTGAATTTTAGTGCGAAAAATTAAGACCGTAAAAAAATTATGATCATTCTCTATTGAACAGCCCTCGTAATTTTATGATAATAACCTCTGAAGACCTTGTTATTGTGAAAGACTTTTGTATAGTTAGTAAAGCATAAGAGGTAAAGAAAAGTTTACTACACAAAAATGTACATCTTTTTATTGTTCCATTTATACCTCGCCTTTAACTCCAACTATCATGTCGGCGGCCGTTCTCTTTGGAACATCTCGAAGATTGTTTTTTGTGTAATTTACTTCTTTAAACGTTAAGTCATATCGGACGATGAATGGAATGGGTGAAATAATGCTCAAATGAGCCCAGGGGCCATGGAGCTTAGAGTTACCCGACATTCGCCCTTCAGGATAAGGGACAACGTCGGAAAAAGCATTATCCAGATAACTCAACCTGGCCGAGATTCGAACTCGGGATCTCTTGAACGTGAGGCAGCCACGCTACCATCTACGCTAAAGAGGAGGGCATCTCGAAGGTGTTAACTCGTATTCTTTGGGTTTTATTGATTAGATCACGCACACACTGACACTCTCATTCATACTTCCAGACTCTGGGGAAGGTAAGGGACTATCTTGGTTGGAGAAAACTCCCCACTCCCACTGCCAGGAATCGAACCTGGGAACGCTATCACGGCATACAGGTGCTCTACTGACTGAGAAAGTACATCTTGTTAATGCTCACAATCTATATAAAATAAATGTTTTGAGGAGATAACCATTTATAAATATTAAGTGTTCTTGGCTCAAATTTTCAAATATTTATATTTTCTCAGTAGGAAGTCATACGTTTTTGTCCTCTATCGCTTAAGCGTATTGTACTTTGTTATTCCCACTGTACTTAGAAGTCAATATTTAATTAAACGTGTTCGGTTAACCTCTGAACCTATTCACGTAAACTACATACTTTGTAAAAGAGTGAATTGAACAGGACATGTGGATGTAACAGTGATATGTTTTCCTTTGATAAATCTACTCTTTTAGCAAAGGAAATCGAATCAATCTGCATAAGCGAGACTTTAGTGAAGCCGGCAACTGATCACTGTAAGCTACAGCAGGTCTGCCAAACCTGTAAGGAAACATCTGCCAACGACATCTCCCTAAGCGGTAGTTTTAACATTCTCTTTCTCTCACTTCTTCGATTTTTCCTATGTTATTGTGCTGTGAAGGGGGAATGTGTGAATGAACAAATGATAGCAAAGCAGCCATGGAGGGTGTGAAGCAAACAAACATGCCCATTCACCCTCAGGAAACAAATTACCTAGTTACCTCAGGGCGGTGTGATGTTGACATTTATCAGCAGCCTAGTCCATCGCGCGCTTCACTAAGAAGAACTGCAACACAAAGGGAGCAAGAAAAACCTTCGAGGGGGAATTTTATTTATATACGGAGAATAAAGGTAAAAACCCACCCTTGTTTTTATTCCAGACTTCAGGGGTAATCTGAAAATCGACAGGAATAAAGGCCACGAGTGAAAAACGCTCTTCTGATGTTCTATGGGAGTCCATAAAAATTAGTGAGTGCAAACATATGGAAAAGTGTATAACGGTTATGTTAAGGGAATCAGGTGGGATACTGGTATTCTTACTGTTGATCTTAAATATGAGTACACTGTGTCACTTCAATTCAACGGATTTTTCACTGAAAATGTCCTTACCTTTCTCAATCTATTTTCTTGAGCATTTTTCCCTCCACATGTCAACCCTCCTTTTCTCGTTTGCTGTTTGCAACACACAAGTATTCTTCTAAATCAGATGGAGCACTTTTCCATTCATTTGTTAGATTCATTCCACAATAAAGGGATACTAAGGGAATAGCCCACGTCGGTAGCGTGGTTGTAGAGTGTCTGTCTCACTTTCAAGAGGTCCCGAGTTCGAATCCCGTTCAGGGTGAGTTAACTGGATAAGGGTTTTTTCCAGGGTTTTCCCTTATCCTGAAAGACGAATGTCGGGTAACTCTACGCTCTATGAACCCTGGGCTCATTTGAGCATCATTTCACCCATTCCATTCATCGTCCGATATGACAACGTTGGAGGACGTAAAATCGCCCCCCCCCCAAAAAAAAACAGAGTAAAATAGCCTCTTTCATACTCTACAATACAAAATTCAGCTTCTGCCAAGCAAAATCTGATATAGATAACCATGCACAGCGCCGAAAGAATGTTAATAACCTCTAGGAATAAAAATGACTTGTTAATAATAATTATTTGTAACATATTTCAGTGGTTCAATCTCACATGATTATAAAATTAATCTTTAAAGCAAACAAATATGTACGTAAAATAAACTAATTTACGTATCTTAAATCTAATTTTCAGTGTTAAATAACAGTGAGGGCACTGTTTTAATAATTCAGTAGTATAGTTCATATGTAGAAAAAATGATTCAAATGAGTACGGTATAGTACATCCTACTCCACTTAGTAAGCCAATTTCAAGTAGAGCAAAATGATTTATTTGCTGCACAAGCTATATGCACTATTGCTCTCGAAAGTTTATAAATTAGATTGTATTTCTTACTTTAGTTTGTAAATAAATTTGAAAATTTTTTACTTTATATATTTTTGTATGAGCAATAATAGATAAAGCTATTGGTTTGGTTCTGCAGCTTAATGGACATCTTACATTTTAAAAATAGTAGCTTCTAACTCTTCAAACGTTACTTCACATTGCCCCGCCCCCGGTCTCTGCTGACATGTTGGCAATGGTAGCTCAATTGGTAAGAGAAACGTGACAGAGACTGGCAGATGCGTAGTTCAAATCCTGGCTATGGCATTCAATTTTCAGTGTGTCTCTACCTATTTTAAGACAGTTTGTTTACAGTATAAAGCGACGTTCCCATTCAGGTCTCTATCTTCCTCGACCCTTCCAATCATTTATGTTTTGCTTATTTAATGTTCATTTATGTCTTACGCCATCCTTCTACATCAACCATGGTTTTCCTTACTCTGTTTTTCCAACAAGGTGCTTCCAGTTATACAGGTAAACGTGCAGATATTTGTACTGGTAATTAAGAAAAGTCCATGAACATATTACACTAATATTTGCTTCAATTGCGCACTTATAATTTTAATTATAGAGCTATATGTTTTAGGGCGTTGTACGCACAAGCCATCGATATTTATTTTGCCCGAGAGCGTGGAGCAGGAGATGTAACGCAGAGTGGACAGGCCTCCTGATAACGAATGTTGTCTCGCAGCTGAATTCCAATGCTTCCTGCGAGGCCGCTCATCGCACAATTCCTAGGCCAGCAGACGGTGTAAACATGTGAAAGTAAATTGGATTCTCCATACTGACAGGAATTGTTAATTTGGTGCAATTAACACTATACCGCATGTAAGTATGCCAGAAAGATGGAGCGGATGTTGCGTAAAGTAGTTCTGCTCTCGGCGCTGGGCAGCGTTGAGGTGGTGAATTCCTAGAGCATTCTGACGCCGGGACCATAAAACTCTTAGCAGCTCTTAGGAACATCCGCGCGCCTGTGTGCCCTACTTCCTTGCGACCCTGTGAACTCCTGGGATTCACTTTTTCATCTCTTCCTCCGTATAGGTTACAGAGTGGGAATGGTACCCTAACATTGCCCTTCCTTTACCTCTATCACATGCTCTTATTAAAAAAGAAAAAGAACAACAATTTTGTAAGATCCATCACATTTCTCCTTTCAGAGGAAATCTATGTATATTAATCATTTTACCTAACCTGAAATTTATATATGAATTTAGATGGGAAAATTGTTAATTCAAATATATTTTATTGAGAAGAAATAATGTTTCGTCATCAAATTCTAGTTCCCTATTATGTGTCATAATTATAATTCTGATATTTTGTTCTCGCCTATAAACTTGTGCAACCAAACTGTGAAGCAGAGGTCTCTTAGGGTGTGTTTCATAATGTCTTCTGATTTACGTGAAAAAAAAAACGTGTTAGTTGAATAATTTAATTGATTGGATTGTTCGAATGAGATTCGGCACCTTGACCAGGCTGGTCTGTTGTACTTATGCCCCCAAGTGAGGCATCCCCGGAAGTGAGGGTGAGGTGAGGGGTGACAGAGGGCGGCTGATTCCAAGGAGTCACCATAGTATAGGGGGCGGGATCCCTAAGCTTAATTAGATACTCCCCAGCGGTCCCTGACAATCGTCAACTCACCTACCATGGCCCCAAAACAGTAACGAGGCCGGTTCGGGCACTGGAAGCCGCCCCCCTAACCCCAGGACGAGAAAGACTCCAGGCGGGCTCGTACAACCGGAGTCCCAAATGCCACGTTCCTGAATCGGCCCACTAGGCCGGCCCGGGGATCGGGATCCATCCCGCCGGAGGAGAAAGTGTTCTTCAGAGCATATCATCCTGCCATGCTCCGCCGAGACTCCCGCTGACAATTATACCCTGAAAGAAACCACTAGATAAGAGATGATGTGAAGTGATAATGGAAGTGAAATGGAGAGAAGTTATTCTTCAGGAACGCCTATTCTAATTTAGTGTCAAAGACATTATATTATAGTCTCTTTGACCATCAATTTTAATTATCTCTTAGATGGCTTACTCCGATGTTCAATTTTTATTTAGCTATCTGAAAAACAAGTAACATACGACATCTACAGTGCCTTATTTTTCACCGGTGGTCGGCCGGTCGATGGGCGGTTAGTGCTGGAAGAGAAGGCACATTACCGCCGCAATAGGCGCGCTGCGCCTCATGGAATATTAAAATTCAAGCGCTTAGGTGCATCATGTAAATTATAATTACAATAAACCCATATCTTGTCATAGAAGGTGTTGGATATGATGTCCTTGTGCTGCCACGCACGTCTTACACTCCGAAGATAATTTCTGTTGACATGTACAAATTCATGTTCTGAAATTGCAGTAATTTCTCTTCTGAAATTTTCTTCCAGTTCTTTCAACATATTCGGGATCGAACTTAAATTAAGTTCCCCCATATATACCTTATGGCATTGTCTTACAAAGTTTCCTGAATTAATTACAGCGATAGATACACTAGCCGTTCGTCGGCTAAGGTTTTGTATGGATAGAGTCAAGAGAGTTTAATGGTGAAGCCTGGGATTTAAGTACTTACGATAGTAAGTCGCCACAAAGAGTGTATCCCGGATACGAGAGCCCTTAGTGGTTTGCCGGGAAAATGTATGAGTCAATTGGAGAATTTAATGTCAGGACGGTACATTGGTCATGGTGGCTCGGTGGGTTGGAGTGGCTGGACGAAGTCCGCGAGATCCGTGTTTCGGGGTCCCGGCCGTGGCGTTGAGTTTTTCATCTTGACTCTATCCATACGAAGTAATCCTATTTTACCAGTACGATATGTTAGGGTTCCAGTTACAAAAACACATAAATACCAAAATCAAAATAACAGAGCATGATAATAAATATAATGTTTAAAAAAATTGGCGAATAAAGTGCTCAAAGGCTAAAGTGCAACACTTTTTTTAAGGAATACATTAAACAACGGTGTTTTTTGCTGTAATTGACGTCCTCCAACGTTAAGTCATATCGAACGATGAGTGTAATGGGTGAAATGATGCTCAAATGAGTCCGGAGTCAATGGAGCTTAAGAGTTACCCGACATTAGCATTTCAGTATAAGGGAACAACGGTGTTTGAAGATCTGTATTACAATATGAAAGATGTTGAACAAGGTTATATCTCATTCTGGAATGAAGATCACATCTAAATATTAAGTCTTCAACACTTTCATCAACACTTTCACATTTACATAGGTATCCATCAGGAGAGTCTATATAGAATCTTCGAAAGTAAGTTTTAAATTTCCCATGTCCGGTAGCAAACTTGGTCAAAATAAAATTAGGTGAAAACTACTTGCAGTTTACACTATCATTAACAGTAGGCAAAAATAAATTTCGAATGCTTTGTCCTTTATCGCTAGTACTGTTCCACTTTTCAACATTTTTTTTTGTTAAAACATGTGATTGTAGACTCCTTAAAACTGAATTACTTTTGGGAAAATGCGTAACGCTTAGCAATTTCATCTGCCCTCTCATTTCCATATATACCCTATGGCCTCTAACCCATATGATAAACACGTGATTGGTGTTTGTTATAATATCATTCCTTATTTTTGGTAGCAAGTGTATATGCAGTATATTTATCAGCGATAACACTGAGAGATGCCTGGGAAACACTGTGTATACATGCACTATAGTTATTATTACGGCACCAATCCACTGCTTGATTCAGTGCAAAAAGTTCGGCCTGGAATATAGAGAAATTAGTTGCAAGTCTGTATTATATATAAAGCAACTCCACCTTGCTTATATCGAACACCACAAAAGCACATCCCACACAATCTGGATTCTCTGGATGATCAGAATATAGCAAGCCATCATGTGTTTGTTTGCAGTTATTCTCGCTAAAAATGTTGTGAAATACATAGGGATGTCCAGCTTCCAAGAAATGAGATCTCGGATGAAAGTCGAATTCAGGAGCTTGTATATTGGGAGAGAACTTACTGTAATTTCAGAAGATGAATTAGTGGATTTCCTTTTCTTTGAAGGCATGAGGCTTGCGTGGCAGCACAAAGACATCATTTCTAACACTTCTTCTGTCAAGATATGGGATTATTGTAATAATAATTTAAAGCTACTGTATCTTTAGCGTTTAAATATTCAACGCGGTGGCAGCGTGCCTACTGCTAAAGCACTAACCACCAGCCGACCACCAGTGAAAAATAAATACACTACAATGTACAGATACAATTGTTTGGTATAACACTTTTTCATATAAGACCTGAAGCTTTCCTGGCGACGAATGCGCTCACTTTCTTCTCGGACAGCCAGTCAGGTGAAAAGATGATTAGATATCGACGTTTCGGGAGTGTACATCTCTCCCATCACCAGGATATTTATAAAATGTTATAACCACAAATGAAACACTGGATATAACACAACTATAAACAAAAGAAAAACACTATCAAAATTCGCATTACTGAACAAAAGACTGTTTTCAGTAAATTAAATGCCAGGTCAGAAGATGGCATGAGTATAGAAAATTGTGTCAAAGAAATGTAACTACTTAACTTGATTATCAAGCTGTATTGATCTTTGCTTCTTAATTCGACGGATTTCCATGTTTAAGGCCGGTTTCCAAGAGGAGCTGAACTGAAATGCAGCATCACGATTAAGCGTGCTCCTTTCAGAGGAAATCGCCAAAGCCTCCTTAATTCTCCGCTCCCAGTAACTGTTGCATTTTGCCAAGATGGTCGTCTCCCCAAAATTGGCTCTATGGTCGTTATCACAACAATGCTCTGCCAGCCCAGACCCCTCAAGTTGCATTAAACGAATGCTCCGTTCATGTTTGATTATTCTAGTAGCGATGGTCCTTCCGGTTTGTCCTATATATGGTGTATTCCATTCACAGCGAATGCGATACACTCCCGGAACTTGGAAGTCCAGTTTGTCTTTCACTGGTCTCAATAGATGTTTAATCTTCGGAGGTGGCTCGTGGATGGTCCTGATGTTGTATTTGGCGAGAATTCTGCTGATTCTGCCGGATAGATTGCCGGTAAACGGGATGCAGGCTGTAGTGGTATGTTTATCTGATGCTTACTGTATTACAGGTTTCCGTTTCCTAGCTTTGGTACTCGAGGTATCAACGTCATATTCGGAGTAGCCGTTTTGACGGAAAGTGAGTCTCGGGAGCTGTAATTCTTGTTTTAAGTGGCTGGGATCAGATATAGACAAAGCTCTGTGGACCAGTGTATTGAGAACTCCCAGTCGTTGAGACTTATGATGGAAACTATGAGCGTTCATTTAGAGTTAAATACCCTGATGATGGGAGAGATGTACACTCCCGAAACGTTGATATCTAATCATCTTTTCCTCTGGCTGGCTGCCCGAGAAGAAAGTGAGGGAATTTTTCATATGTTTATAATTCATAGTTTGATTTTTTCTTCGGTAACGGATAAAATTACGTATGGTACGCTTAAAGTTTATCATGCTCTTGGAATTAAAGCCCTCGGCGCTAACTCCGCGGGCGTTAATTTTTTATCGCTAATAAATAAAGATGAATCTTTTGTGCGCGGCACGAAATACTCGTTGACTCGACAGCAGCATCGGTAGGTAGACAGGTAAACAACTAGTACAGTGCAACCAAAAGAAATGCAACTGGTTACGCACATGTTATCCATTAGCTTCTCTGTCGTTATATCGTAACATATTGAAACAAACTCTGACCTTCATAATCAAATGCACTGCAATAATGATCTAATGTGTACTGACGAGTATTACCTACAATGTCGGAAACCAAGTAAACAAAGGAGCTGAGGTTAAACACTTTGTTACTGGAATAAAGCAGCACGAAGATAAGAAAATAATTTGGGCAATACAAGAAGAGCTGTGAACGTAAGAAAATATGGGTGTTAGTAAATGAAGCTAACTGTGTACGGGGTCGGATGACAAGTCCCGGCCCTCACAAAAAAGCTTTATTTCTCAATATAATCTCCAGAAAGGCTATGCGATTTATCATGGTCTCTAAACAGCTGTTTGCTGCATCAGTGACCTCGTTGCTGTGAATTCTTCGTCCTTCAAGAAACGATTTATGATTGGGAAACAGGTGATAGTCACTGGGTGCTAGATCTAGCGAATAGGGTGCATGTTCAAGCAATTTAAACTTTAATTTGCCCATTTTTCTCATTGCAATGCCTGCACGATAGGCCGGAGCATTGTCGCGAAGAAACAAATGAGATCTTTTTCTTTTCACCTCATCACTCAAATGTTACGTAAGCATGCATGGTAGTCACAATTATGTGTTTCAAATGGGAAGAGTTCTCGCCTGCAGCAAATCAGATGCGATAGCACATTGAGCGTTTCCACCTCGTTATCCCCCACTCTTTTTATATTTCCCTCTCTCTCGCACACTTGCTTGACTCTTGACGCAAGGGAACGCAAACTGAATTTTCCAAAGTTTTATTATATGCAGTTGTTTAAATCACAATTACAACATGGATATTCCTATATTATTGCAAATATTTTAAATATTTAGTCTAAAATTAATTATAATTTATGAATTACTTATTTTTCTAATCCAACGAAAATGCCAACGGTGCATTCGTATAGCTGTGAATGTTACTTACGTTAAGAGAAAATTCTTCATTGTCAATGTTTTTATCGTCTGAGTACTGGAAATTATAAGGTGATAGATTCCAAAATCTTGTTACGTGCTATTTCTTTCCAAAAGTCGTCGTCTTGTAGTTTATCTGATGTCTCACGCAGTTTTCCCAGTCTTGTTGTGTTCCTTGTCAACTTCTTCACGAACAAGTCTTTCAACGTCCGTCAATTTAACAATATATTTCTGTTTGCAGCATAATTTAAGCTCATAGTAACTATATTGGATTGTTCTAGCAGTCGTAAGGGCGAAGGTGGATCGGGTCTCATTGATCCAGCTGATACACTTTTTCATGGAAGAGTAACTGAATAGTACTACTTTGAACTCTCTCTCTAGAATAAATAAAGATTATGAACCATTCCATAGATTAATCTTTTAAAGCAATATGGTGAATCGATTAAAAACTTTGATCCATCTACAGCACTACTAGCAAAGGATGAACAATAAGTGGAAAATATTCTACAGAATAAGGGTTACTTAACAATTTGTAACATACTGAAGATTACAAAATCAACAGATGATAGCTTAGTGTGTTTGAAATATGCACCGTTAATATTATGTGATGTTGAAATAAGCTGTTCGTGGTTAAAAAACTATTAGAGTGATCGATGCCGACGTTTGACATTCGTCTTGTGATGGCTCTGAAGCTATGGGTGATTCATAGAGGCAAGTTTCTTGTGATACCTTTACCAATATTCCATTATACTTGTATATTATTATGTGTTGGAGCTCGATCGTAGCGGTGTGTTGCATTTCTCCTTTTCAGACTGTACGCTTGGCGTGGTTTGTTTACGTTGGAAGTCTACACAGACACTGGCCCACAATTGTATAACGTCTATGTATACACAACCTTAGGAAAAAACTGCACAAAACTTTCATCTTGGCTAATAAACACCAGCTTACCTCGCAAGTCTTACAAATAACTATTGTGATTCAGGAAGAATAACCATTATACAGAGGCCGACAGAAGTAGTCGAATAATATAACATGTAACATTGCACGTACTATAAATGCTGTAATATTTATTTGGCGGCGTTGAATTGTTAAACATGTAAACCTTAACCATTCGTGTCTCGGAAACAATATTTAAAATATCACTTTCCATGTGTTTATTACACAATCTGTACTGTATTCATTCTACTGTCCCTCTTATTGGAGGACATAAGTATTCGAACGTACCCAATCGAACAGATAGAAGTTTGGTTGGACGTACCCTACGCTCCCCTACCACATAGCAGTTGTGTTTATGCTAAGCCTCGAGACAGTGTGCTCAAAGTTATTCAGCCGATTGTGTACTCACAGGTAATATGGGACGTAAAGGTAAGTAGAAAACAGTCGATGAGAGAAATATCGTGATAAATATATGCAAACAAAACAAATCTGTCTTTGAAATTGCCAAAACCAATAACAGAAGCAAAACTACAGTGTTCTGCATAATTCAACACTGCAAACAGTCAAATACTGTTGTAAATAAACCTATACATGGCGCTCCTTCTAAAATCACCACCAGAGACAGGTGGAAATAATAAAAACGGTGAAGCAGAATCCAAGAGACCCTGCATCTGAAGTTAGAGGTGCCTTGAGCAATATTCTGGCACTGTGGTTCACACCAGGACAGTGGAACGGTTTTAGATAGTATTGGGTACAATGCCAACGTTCCTAGGAAGAAACCATATGTTAATAAGGTGAATAAGAAAAAGATTATAGAATTTGCTAAACAGTATGTGGTGAAACAAACAGAATTCTAGGATAAGTTTCTCTGGTCGGAGGAGAGCAAATACTGCTTATACAAGAGTGATGGATGTCTTAAAGTGTGGAGACTGTCAAATACAGAATAGGAACCTAATAACATGGTAGCTACAGTGAAACATGGTGACAGTAGTGTGATGGTATGGGGCTGTATAGCTTCATCTGGCTTTGGGGAACTGATGTTCATAGATGGGATCATGGACAAATTTGAATACAAGGGGATTCTTGAAAACAATCTTAAAAGGAGTGTAGAGAAGCTGGGATTATGGCATCGTCCCAATTCCCAGATTTAAATTATATAGAGAACATCTGGAAGGAACTCAAGGAGAGTGGGAGGAAGCATCACATCAGAAGCGAGGACCATATGAAAGAACTTCTTCAAACAGAGTGGAGAAATATGGACTCTGCAGTCACAAAACAACACATACAGACAATGCCCAAACGATTATCAGTAGTAATTCAAAGAAAGGGGGTGATAACTAAATACTAGTTGATCTGTGTTCGAATACTTATGTCCAGATGTAAAGTAACCGTTTTATTTCTCATTGTAGTGCAAATTAGTTTGAGTTGCTACTTATGAGTTTATATGTTTAATGGAAGACTCAAGTTTATTTTATACCAGTTGTATTTACTCTGCGTATGCTTACTATACGTAGCTTTAAAATAATATAAGTAATAAATATGCTGACGTTCGAATACTTATGTCGGCCTCTGTACTATTGCTTCTCTAAAGCTAAATTATGATTAAAAGATTTAATTAAACCATAAAGGTCAGTTTTAGAACGTTTTGCAAGAAAGTGCAAGTATTATTTTCATCAAATATTTGGAGTTCTTATTACTTTCCGTTGCAGCGGAAATGGTGTTAGGAAATGTCCTATTTATTTTACTACCATACCAGCACCAAGAATTGCCTTTACATAGTAGAAAAAAATAAAGTCCATTGCACGCTGGAAGTCTGGATGTACCATTTCCCTTTGCCCCATTTAAACACCTCATCTCTCTTTTTCCGACTTCTCTCTCCAGACCACGAACTGCGCTAAATGGTGGAAAAGAAGGCAAAAAAAGACAACGGGGGAAAAAGCCCTTCGATTTAGCAAACGTAATTTCCCGATACGGTTTTCTCCTTTCGATATCCAGATAGATAAAGGTTAATTTAACAACCCTTATAACAAATGATTCCGGTAACTGGGAGCTGACTGGAATGAATTTAAATTAAAAATCGGGGACTTTTTTCGGGATGGAGGATGGAAAGAAGGAAGAAGGTACGTGATTTCCATTTAAACCATACCACCTTCAGCAGCCTTTTTTCCCCCTTGGCTTTAACAAACTGCAGATCTGCAAGTCGCAGTGTGCCAATGCTGCAGGTTTTTAATACTACGCAGTCGTTACGCTCAAAATGAGTGTTGCTGTTTCTATTCCTTGGTTTTAACCAGTTTAGGAAATCTGCTCAATACCTCCGTTGTGAACTTTGGATTTGTCACGTGGTAGATTAAAAATCTGAAGAAATATAGTTACTGTCTTGTGCCTTCACGTAGGAAGAACTGAGCTAGGCTCATTTACCATGCATGTGGTAATGACAAGTTACTGAGGCGTGCACGAAAATGGGTTCCTTATGCTATCTTTTGCTTTATACAATGTTGGCAGCAATACTTCGTCACCTGTTTTCTACCCAATTCTAAGTGAACCAATCCTTTATCGGTTTGAATTCAAGTCTGATAAACATGCATTAGTATTGAATAGAGCAAAGTCCTAGGCGAGGAAGAAGTATCTAAGAAATGCTTACCTGAGTGACTGGTAGGCGTGCTTCGTAACGACGGTCCACACCGTCGGATTGCTGTCAATTCTGACATTTCAACATTTACCTTGAAGTATTTTTTTTAATTACGTCCTCCCAACATTAAGACATATCGGACGATGAATGAAATGGCTGAAACGCTGCTGAAATGAGCCCAGGATCCATAGAGCTTAGAGACATCTGACATTAATGCTTCAGGATAAGGAAAAACCTGGAGGGGTGGGACAGATAACTCACCCTGACCGAACTCGGGAGCAGAGGCAGATACGCTACCACATACACCACGGAGGCGGGCGTGGATGAAGTCAATTTCTATTTCAGGAGCAAAGAATAAGGGCAGAGTAAGACAAAACTTCTCTGAAGTGTTATAACAAGCTAAGGATTGGGTATGGCAGAAGTTTATTATATTCTTACTAACATAAATTGTTGCACATTATATCGGCGGAATTCCATGGATCAACTATTCCCTTGTAAAACCCCCTCTCCGATAAAAACGCTTACCCATTTGCCTAATTGTACATATCTTCCATAAATTTAATAAACTTCACCCAACCCTTATCACTTATAAAGTTGGCTTAACACAAATTCAGCCCGCCTCGGTAGCGTGGTGGTAACATGTCTGCCGCACGTTCAAGAGGTTCCGAGTTCGAATCTCGGTCAGAGTGAGTTACTTGGATAAGGTTTTTTCCGGGGTTTTCACTTATCCTGAAAGACGAATGTCGGATAACTCTAAGCTCTGTGGAACCCGGGCCGATTTGAGCATCATTTCACCCATTCCATTCATCGTCCGATATGACTTATCGTAAATTACAAAAAAAAAAAAAAAAAAAAAAAAAAAAAAAAAAAAAAAAACCTAAAACTCTCTACCCTTTCTAATACAAACTAATATTTTAAAGCCTAATTAGCTTGTTTACTAATTACTCGTATTTATCCACTTTACGCTTGTAGAGATAAATGTTGCACAAGTGCTTTAATTCACATTTCGTGTAGTAAAAAGAGATAAAGGAGGCTGAAACGGTAATAAAAATACTGGAAAAATAGCTATTGTGCTTTAAAATTGTGTGGCCTCTCACAACTTTGCCAGAAACAAACAATAATGACTTAGATCTTAGCATTTGAAAATCCAAATACATGTTTTTAAACATTTGTATGTTTGAACCTGGTCATAACTTGTCAGTAAAATATTAACATTTAAAATTTATTCAATAGTTTACAAAATTTCTTCAGAAAGAAGAAAATAGTCCTGCAAAAAATATTTCTAAAACACATTTTAAAAATAAGGAAATAAATTAATTAAAATAAGTGCAATAGTTTCTTGGAAATATTGTGTGGTACTTTTGGAAGATCTTGAATGTAAAAGCTTTGCTATTTATTCAATAATACATAAGCAAAGCTGTTTTTTGGGGGGGAGAGGATTCAGGGAGCACAAAAAATGTTATCGGATAAATTTTGGGGTTTTGTATATCGTCAGATGATTCAACAGTAATTCAATTTTAGGTTAAGGAGATAATTGTTACTAAAGCACGTCGCGTACGATGCTGGATATAACAGCTCTGTATTTTATAATAGCTGTTAAATATTGGCTTTCTTTACAGTATAATGTTTTGGAAATCTTCATTCAAAAAATTATTAGCTCTATAGTAATGCACAGGTCTTATAAATATTTTTATCTTCTGACGATGACATCATGTTCTATATTTCTGCATTATTTGTCCTCCACGCTCTTGCTTACATTCCTCCATTTTTCAAGTGTCATGCTATTTCAGCTGTATAGAATAGACATATCCTAGTACGGTTGCTTCTTTATACCCGTGATTTCTTTAAGTTTTTCTTCCCT